>JANITX010000003.1:34982636-34999682 GCA_027564395.1 Erythroxylum ulei | reverse complement strand
TTATGGTGTCTTATTGTGTCCAATAAATCTCAGCCGTTTATTTATGTGGGTCCCGCATGGGACCCGCAAAATAAATGACTGGGATTTTATGAGACAGAGTAAAACTGGACAGAAGATCTGGTCACGTATTTAATTCCATCATATTCTTTAAAACACTCTTTATTCACTATAACAAGAACTTGACCATAGATTTTGTTTAAGCTAGATGGATCAAGTTATGTGGCTACTTCTAGGAGTCACATAAATTATATTCACACCACCTCAATCGCACAAGGCCATTAGTGCGACACTGACACACCAACCAAGAAGTCGCAGCCATGGACATAAAAGATGAGAACTTGGGAGTACTACTCGAGAAAAGGGCACGCATATTTTCCTTTTTCACCTTTAATATTTTGTTGCCTTGTTTGCTTTTAGAACTCTTTTCCTTGGTCGAAAAATGATCTGAATAGGACAAGAACTTAGGATAGAGTGGACTATAGAAATGCAAAAAAGGAAGCGTGATTCCCTGTATAGAATATCCATATGCCTATGATTCAGGAGCAACGTAGACAATAGCCAAAAATATATAGAAAGAAGAAAAAAGAAAAAGCGGAGGAACTATGCAACGTAGAAACAGTAACTTGGTCAACTAAACCACACGGGACTTCACATACCAAACCTATCTCCGATTGGAGATTGGTAGCTTGGCCTTCAGATTTGGAGCTTTTTCCACCAATAAAGAAGATTAGTCTTTTATCATTACATCCTCCTGTCTGTACAGCTACAATCCTTCCAAAGAGCTTCTGTACGTTTCCTAATTGGCACCCTATCTAATTATTCGACCATCCTAAAATTTTCACTCAAAAGTCCAAATGCATTAACCGGCCGCCCAGGCAAAGCTTCATATTCAACATTAAGACTTCAAACAAATTCACAGCGCAAAACTAGTCGTCAAATTGACACGAGGAAAGTGAAATGGAAGCTTAGATCAAAAAGAGTCAATTCAAGGCATTAATTAATTATGTACAAGTTAAATTTTGGTCATTTAGTGGCTACAACACGAGATTGGATCCACAGTAACAAATCAACCTTAAAGAAGGGGAAACTGGGGAATGTACAAGCAATTTTAGCTGATCTATAGCATGCTGTAACTGTCATTGAGCAATGGTTTCGTTCCAAGGCACAACTAAGCTATCAGGGAGGGGAAGTATTACGACAGTTTGTGGCTTTTAAAGGAGGTTGTTAATGTAAATGGCACGCGAGCTAGAACACTATTCATGAACATGACCGAACCAATCCGAAGTTGACAAAAGACCTGGACTTCAAGAGGCCACCAAAGAGAAATCTAGTCGGTGAATCCTGAGCTACTGCTTTGGAACCGTCAGGAGTGTTTTTAACCTTAAGAATTGTCAGGCCAATAACTTTTCGGATGGAATCTATGGTTTCCGAATCAACATGGTACCCTGATGCATCACGAACATAAAATGTGTTCAGAGCCTTGCCTGCTCTGGTTCTCACTTCTGCTCTTGCAACAGAAAGACTGTTCTCTCTGAAGACGCGTGTAACATCAGATAACAAGCCTACCCTATCAGTCGTGCATAGCTCGAGCTTCAAACCCTGAATTTGACAGAAAATATTAATCACCTACGTAATGCTTAAAGCACAGAACAGGGAACAGCGAGCATACAAAAGGCTTCGTATTAGATAACTAGAACAAGCTATTGATACTGCCTTGTGTTGATAACAAGAACTCTTGTAACAAAAGCATGCCTCCCCTCCACTCTTAGATAGTTACTACTACAAGAACCATGCAACAGCATTGATCAAACAAACAATGCATAACGTAACATAGCATTAGACCAACATACGGGGCAGTTGAGCAAGCCAATGTGTCTCAAATATGCCAATTTGATATTTCAAAACTAACCTTTTTATATTGATATCTAAAACTAACTACAGCCTTATAACGACTTTTAACAGAATGAGCAACTAAGATTACACAATAATCTCCAATTTTGTTAAAATTACCAAAGTAAAGAGAGGGAATCACAAGTTTTAAATGATCCACTCACCTCAGATACCCTTCTCTCGATCGCTGCTTCAAGGCATTGTATCACCCGTTGTTTCTCTGCATCTGAGTTCACAGGGGATCCATCAATATGCCTGATGTAATATTCCTACAATGGCATCAACGAATCCTTCAATAAGTTTTAAACTGATAATACTCATCTCCAAATGGATTTGTGCAAAACCAAACAGGTGGACTGAAAATACCTGATAAGCCTCTGGGGCCTCAGCATCAATGTTAGCATGAAAAACAACATAATCCATGTCTGTCAAAGTACAAAGTGTATCAAAAAGAAGTTTTGACCTATCTTTACTCCTTATGGTTACCACAGAGTAGTCCTTATCATACAAATTAACCACACTAACATCAGGCCTTTGCTTGTCATCCAAAACATCATCATCTAAACGTTCATAATCCCTATCAGCAAACATCATTTGGTGGAGTCTTCTATCTGTATGAGTTAATCCAAGAGATACCACCGTTTTGGCTTCCCTGGAATGGTTACTACCCCGAAGTACAGTACAGAGAAGTTCCTTAATCGTGGAAAGTCTCTCTGGATCAGTAATTGCAGATCCTGTGTCCTCATCTGTTACTTGCATCACAGCTGCAGCCCGTGTATTGTGTGTCCAGACTTCTGCATTCATTACGTTGCATTTTAGGTGAGTTAGTACAGCACTGACTTCAGAAAGCAGGCCTGGTCGATCACTTCCTGTTAACTCAATTACAGTATGGTCCATTGAGGGCTTAACCCCGACAGATCTCATAGAAGATGCAAAGCAGGACTCTGACCCCAAAGACTGGAGAAAGAAATAATAATCAGACTTGCAACATAAAGGATGGAAAGATTAGAGAAATAACAACAAACTTTTTCTATGAGCATAAATAAAAAAACTCAAAAGTCACCTGTCGAATATAATCGAGAATTGTTTCATCAGTAATCTTATTTCCATCTCCATCTGTAACGTTGAAAACTGGATACAGAAAAGGTAAAAGTTGAAAATCAGCTTCTTCAGGCCAGAAAGACAAACTAATCGGAAATCATTGGGTAAAATCTCACCATCCATGAACCATCCACCGTCAGAAGATATGTACGCTTTAGTTATGATAAGGTTAAGATCAGTAAGGACTTGTACAACTTCAAGAAGTATCCCATGCTTATTTGCACTGTCCACCTGCATCGCAGAATCATAAACCAATAGACAGGATAAGAGATGGAGAGACAAACGATTGCAGAAAGATGGGCAGTGTACCCGAACTACAGTTGCGTTCTTGCAGGCTTCATTATCAATCACAACCCTGAAGAAATAAAGAAAAATGAAGGAAATGAATGACAATGATAAGCTGCATCTTTGAGATAGTTTCCGCTGGAACTGAAGGAGACAAGAATTTGCATACCTTGGTGGATTCAACCTGCGAAAGAGTTTCTCATACTCATCATACATATTGCTGGAATAGCTGGCGCTGACTTCTGCAGAAATAGAAGTCATTAGAGTGGCATGTTGGGATAATAAGTAACCAATAGAACCACGAAGCAAGTTCACTAAAGAAAATAAACAATTCCATAACCCGAAAAGGGAAAAGACAAATCTGAAGCAGTAATGATTGAGGAAAATCTTAAATGACTTGTTCTTCTTTTCTTTTTATAAAGAAAGCAGCCAGAATCACAAGAAAATACGAGTCTTGAACACTACGAATGAACTTTGAGAAAAATGTCAAAGAACCATAGGATTTCAGACCATTGAAAGCCGAGCAAAACCAGGCACAGAGAGTGAGAGAGAGGGAGAGAGAGGGGAGAGATCAAGCACAAAAAACAGAGCAGCTTGAGATGACAGAAGTTTGATTACAATCAGTGAGAACACTTAACTAAACCACAGAGAACACTTAACTAGCACAAATATTCTTAATCTTAGACACCAAATCCTAGAAAAACTAAAACAAGAAAAACAGAAAACAGAACTCACCAGGTACCCATGACCACCCATCACCAAATGTCTAACATCAGAAAGTAACAAGACTAACACAAACCAAAAATCCGAAAGAGAAATGAACCAACCAAAACATGAAAAAGCTACCGAATCACGAACAAACAAGAACCAGAGAACGAATTGGGTACATACCCATTGCAAAATTCCTTGATTGCTTACCAAGAACCGCCGAGCCAATAAAAAAGCACTCTTGCTTCTCTCAACACACACACAAACGCGGAAGAGACTCTATTCTCTATGCACACATATACATGCTATAATTCAAAGGGTAGAATCGCAAAAAAGAGACTTTTAGCAACTCTCTCTTATTCTGTCACAGGGCAAAAGGGAAACAAGACTGTATTTATATACCAATACATATGACTGTTGACTGGGAAATTTTCAAACAACACGGAAAAGAAAATCAAAGGAGTGGCCTTTTTGTATTAATTCCCAGATCAGACACCTCTGCCGACACAATACTCCAAAAAGGAAAGAATACAATATACCCACAAATTCTCTTCTTCTCTCCTTAGAGATTGGATTTTGATTCTCACTCTGTACTTGCTATTTCAGTTTCTATCCAAATCAACGACATTCAGTGTTTGAAGCGAAAGTTGCTATAATGTGCGTGAGAGAGAGAAGGGAGGAGGCAAAAGAGCTACCAGGCGCACTTTAGGAAAAAAGGACTGCTAAGGTGAGCTGGGCGTGAGGTTAAAGATGCGGAGGCGTTGTTTGTAAACAGGAAAGGGAAGAATGAATCTTCCAAGGTTTGTGGAGGGGGCCCAGACCTTCTTTGATGGATGGATGTGGCGTTACCCTGTTTTGCCACGTTCCGGTTTCGTTTCTTTAAAACGCTTAATATGACATGTGTAAGAGGTTGGTTAATTAATTCGTGTTTAAAGTAAACTGTTATTTAATAAAAGTTGTTATAAAAATAAATGTGCAAACTAATTTATCTGTCCATGTAAAAGGTTGTAGTTAGATTATATTATGTTGATGGAAACAAAAGATTATAATCATCTTAGGCTATTAAACTAGAAGATATGATGGTCGCTTTTAATAATTATTATTGCTCTTCTAGGAGAATGCTCTTTATAAATTTGTTAAACTAAATTACCTAATGCGGTTTTTTATTTCTGAAATGTATTTGTCAATTCAATATTGATTCCCAAAACATGTGATTCGACCCTTATGTTTTAAACAATGAACGTAAATATAAAAATCTGTTGACTGTTTAATACGTATATGTATTAAAGACTTTGGTGCACTGGGATATTTGGTAGTTATTACAGAGCATTAAGCTGTTACAAAAAACGAACATATATGTAACGAACGAACTGCGGAGGCTAGCAATGTGATGTGCTAACACGTGCGGAGGAGGAGCCCCCACCCAAATAGGAAGTCACGAAGCAAAAGTAATGTCGGGCCGCCTAGGGTAGGCGTTCCACCTTTTGAGTCCAACGAAGCAAAAGTACCTCGGTTGATTCAATCCACTTAATAGCCTTATATAGGCTTACAAAGAAATCCACATTTTCTTAAAACCCATAGTCCCACTAGCAATAAAATGGATTCCTCTAAAAATTAGGAAAACATATATATAACTCTAGAAATTAGGAAAAAATGTGCGACTGAAAAATAATAAAATAACAACTTAAAAGCTATAAAATAGCTATACTGAAAACTTGGTCAAAAGCCAACGGAGTTGATGTTGTATAACCTTATCATCCCCTCTCGACATCAACTCCTATTCATTTAGCCATGCATAGATACTAATAGAAACCCTCAAACTTGTTAAAACTTTTGTAAAAAGATCTGCTATTTGATCATTTGTTTTAAGTGAAGATGGTGATGTCGAATAAGGAGTTTCAAATTTGTTGACATTCAATTCAATTTTATCCTGAATACAGAGGATTCGAAAAGTAGATATTACCAGACCCAACTGAATTGAATGTCAACAAATCTTCTGTATTCAGATTTAGAACTGTGAATAATTATTCTTTTTATCCTGGTTTCCCCAATAGGAGTTGTTGGATCCAACTCTGAAATTTCGTGACATATTGATTTTACTCTATAGAAGTACTGGGCAATTATCATATCACGTTGAGCTGTTGATAATAGCTCATTCTCTAAAAGTTACAGCCTTGCATCATTCTTCTTTGAGAAAAGTGCGGCAAGTGTATCCCAAACTTCCTTTGGCATTTTGAATATGCTTCAACACATCTTCTTCAATTATTGTCTTAAGAGCAAACATTACCTTGCCTACTTTAACCTTCCACCCTCGCAACGTTCCATTGCAGCAAACATTACCTTGCCTACTTTAACCTTCCACCCTCGCAACGTTCCATTGCCATCCTCTACCCCTGATTGTGTATCAGTTTCATTGACGATCTCCCAAATACATTGGCCTTGCAAATAAGTCATTATACACGTTGCCCATGTATTGTAATTCTAGTTATTGTGCTTCCTTGTCCCTCCAACTACTTGAAGATCATTCATTATATAAGCTTTGATATGGTTTGATCAAATAATGAATTCAAATAGCTAAGATAAATTGGAGTGGCAGAAAGATGGAGGAATAGAAGAGAAAACCATCTATAACTAAAAGTTTGAAGAGGCCATTAAGAATATCCGAGCCATTCACCGAAAGCTTTGGCGTAATCTCTTCATAAAGAAATAGTTATCATTATAATTCTTAGTTGAGACTCAGGTAAGTTAAAGTTGTGAGAAAAAGCAGGAAGCTCCACTCTGCTCTCTACAACCCTAAGCAAGAAGTGGAACAGTCTCGTCTAAGGCAGATGTTACTGAGAGTTGAACTTTAAGCTACATCCAAATCCACAAATGGACCGTGTAGGTCTCTTCTTTTTCTCATAAAAGGCACAGCTGTGCTGCAGATGAACAAAATCGAGATTAACACTAACTCACTCTCATAACAATGAAAAAAAAAAATAATAATAACGAAATATGAAGTTACTTCAGAATTCCATGTCTGAAACTCCCAACAAAAATGAACCTCGCTCAGCAGAACCAAGCATGGGCATATATTCTGATCCCCTCACATGGACACTAAAGCAAGCTGTAACAACAGTTTAATTTAGAAAAGTACGGCTAATTAGTTTATTGCATCAATATTTTCATGCATAAATGCATATTAAAAGAACACGAAATTAACATCAGACGCACAACATATTCAGAAGATCATCTCTCCCCCTTTAACATGCTTCGTTACAACTAATATGAAGTCTCCTTTTCCACTTTTTCATCTGCTTCTTGTTTTCTACTTCATGTTTTGATGTATCAATTAAACGCAATCATTACAATGCCCTTTTGTATCAAAGAACTTAACTAATTATGTTACAATGCATGAAAATGTCAGTGAGCTACAGTTAGTCTAACCATGTCAAGCAGAAAAAAAGAGCACAACTAATTATGTTAATAACTTCAAGCATAAAGAAGCCAAGAAGTTACCATTCTCTATTTTCATCACACTTTGGAGCATCGTTTCCATCTTTGTTTTCATGTCAGAACTATCATCCATATGTGGGACAATAAGGATCAGCTCCCTGTAGATATCACGAACAAACCTGCATATCTTTTGTGCAAAATCAAGCTCCCCATCTGATATTCTACCAATTGCCATCCTCATCAGTTCTCCAGTCACATCTGCAAGCTGTACAAATGGACTAAGCAAATCCCCTTTAACACATCTGCGAACCACCCATTCCGCCACCCCAAAAATAAATAAAAAGGAAAAAAATTTCACATAAGCTCTATAGGAATTCTTTACACTTTTGTTTTCTTTGTAATGCAAGGAACTGTCGTTCACAGACTACTGAGCATGCTGGCATCTATTGATCTCCATTATTATCACACACTAGCTACATTTACAGATTCCAAACACTATGATTCTATCACAAACTTTAGTACCTGTGATATAAATGTATGCACACCAAGTAATGTGATGATGTTCCCCACATTTATATTTTGCGAGGGAAAAAGAACTATGAGTTGGTATTCAGGCAATTACCCCCAGTATAATTCAGGCAACTGTGACATATAGGTATTCACAATATGATTACAATGTTATATTCCATAGTTACTTGCAACAGCAAGTTGTCTAAGTCAGTATTAGTCAGACAGTTACCCCCAGTATATAGTCAAGGATATTTATTTGCAACGGCTCACGAGATGGATCACTGAGTGGTTGGAGTCTAGCATTTATCTCATCCAAATGCAAAAGACTCCCAGTCCTGCAGAATTTACAGAATGTAGCAGCTTCAATGTATTCTTGCACCTGAAAAAATACAAACTTTATATCAACAATGTTCATATACTCGGAGGCATTAAAACTAAAGAAGATATGATGCATCACCCCTGGAGAGTATGCCCGTCTTAGCTTCCAAAAATCAGTACCCTGCAGTTCTTTCACTAATCGGGACATATGCTGATCCGTAACAGCTGCCAAATCCTTTTCTGCCTTGTCAAGAACTTCCTCCCTATTATACTTGCTCATTCTGGAAATGACAACGCAATATTTCAGTAACTATTGGAAAGATCAGGAAGGTAACTCTTAAAAAGAAGCCCTACATGTATCATGCAGAACTAAATGGATCATCCACAAAACAAAAATGTAATGTTGTGCTAAAATTCAACTAAAACTTCTTATGAGTACAAGAAGCTGAGAAAGGTCTAAAAAAATGCAGCCTATAACAACTTATAGGGATAAAATGAACCATAAGGTAAAAATATATTTCAACCGTAATAGTTACCTATGGACTTGAAATATAACTTTTTTGCTGTTCATGGTAATATCGCGACTTGCTTTTACCACTCGCTCTCGTTTCTCATTCTGCATACATAGACAAGATGCTTACAAAGGGCACTCAACACTATTAATAAATAAAACAAAAATCATGCCGAAAGCTGACACAATAGTGTGCGTATCAGTCAGAGAAGCCAATTTTTGCAAAGCATTTACTCAGTAAGAAATTTGAAAACAAAAAATGCAATGAAGATGGCATCTAACAGAAACAAGGTATGGTGTCCACTTCACTGCATTGTTATCACAAATTCATTCATCATCTGCCACCATTCTTCTTGATTACCTAGCCTGTATTTTCTCTTGCAACTTATCAGTCAACTCAGCATCACATGGCAAGTTGTTGCACAATCCAATCCCGAATTGTATCTTCTGGATCAACATCATGGTCACTGATATGTATTTGGAAATATAGCTAAGGTATCGACATATAAGTTCATCATCACATGATGAGGGTGATTGGTGAAGTGATTCACTTTATCGTGCAACTCAGTACAGTCCATGACCTCAAGGATAATCAAGAATTCTTGGCCTTAAAAACCTGAATCAATTCAAATCATGATGACATCTCTCTCTTCCACAAATAAATGCAGCTTCATCATCATTCATGTGACTGCAGAAAACACTTAGAGATAATCATTTTAAGCGAACTTCCAA
Source organism: Erythroxylum ulei (assembly GCA_027564395.1). Taxonomy (NCBI): domain Eukaryota; kingdom Viridiplantae; phylum Streptophyta; class Magnoliopsida; order Malpighiales; family Erythroxylaceae; genus Erythroxylum; species Erythroxylum ulei. The sequence goes on along the minus strand of JANITX010000003.1, from coordinate 34,990,192 downwards.
TGATGAGGAGACTTGCATACTGGAAAAGTAAAATACGGCGTATTATCTCTCCAGTCTTTGATAACCTAAGGAAAAATCTGTACTTCAAAATCCCTAACTTAAAAGCTTAGCTTAATCCTTTTGCCAAAGTCACCTGCTTCTTCCTTTTCTTTTATGGGTTTCAGAAGTTCCACTTCTCAAGCTCAAGCAATCACACTTAAGTTGCCTAAAACAATCCTTAAAACTTTCTAAACAAAAATACAGAACGAAATCACCCAATACCGTAAATAGTTAAGAGGCAAACCATAAATAGTGTAAGGAACCAAAAGATGAGTTCATACAAGCTCATTAAGATAATCAGCGTAATTGGAGAAGGCGTCCTTCATGGAAGGCTCAATGCTCATTGTCCTCGCCCTCTTCGCCAAGCAATGCAGTGCACTCCCTGCAACTGACCCTTCGATTCTTGTGAGTGAAACTTAAAGATACAGTCCCAGTAGACAGATAGATAGAGAGAAGAGAGATATCAATTTACAGTGATGAAGGCGGTGGCTTTTGGGATTGGAAGCCATGAGAGAAAGGGAGAGCCTTTGAAGCGTGTATGCGTAGTAGAACATCAAACATCTATCGGGTTTCCCACCGACAGACACCTGTCCTTGGGATCAGATCGTCTGTTAGATTACCAAGTTACTTTCGATTAAATCTTATTTATATACATTTGCATACATAAATATATTATATGAGATCTACTTAAATATATAAATAAATAGATAAGATTAAACATTACAGAGTTAAAAAACCCTAAAATTAAGTTTAGTTGGAAGTTTATTAATAGAATAAAATAGTATGTAATATTATTTCATCATTTAAAAGAAGCGTTTATAATAAAATAGGACAGAAGAAAAAATTTTTATATAACTTCTTGTTTTATTTTCAACAGTAGAAAAAAAAAATTCGATTTAAAAAGTTTAAGATAAAATTTAAAATAATAAACAATTTTGCACTATATTACATTATAAATCATTCATCTAAACAATATTTTACTATATTACATCATAAACAATCCCTTCACTTTTAAACAACAACATTTTATTATATCCCATTATAAATTTTACTATTTTACATGGTAAACAATTCCTTCACTTTTAAACAACAACATTTTATTATATTTCATTAAAAATTTTACTGTAAAGTAAACATAACCCAACCGGAAAGGGTGCTCAAATCCCTGTCTTCCCATTCAGCACCTTCTCCGTTACCGTCAGAGCCGTACGCCCATTTGGAAATTGGAGTTGGTATTTGGGCTTTCGACCTTTTTGTGCACTTCCAAGATATGGGTTTAAAAGGACAGAGCTAGAGTGGTCTGGCGTTAGATACCAACTTAAAAGTAACACGTGCCAAAGTTGGTGTCTTTCCCAGATGGAAGAGTCAAATCCAGTAGGATTTAGATTTTAGGAAAGCCCGTTGTTTATTATTTGTGTTTCCAACTTTTCATGGCTAAAGACCGGACCTTTTTTATTCAGACACCTATCAGTTGATGTGGTTGTTCACGTAACCAGAAATAAAGAGACACACAAAGGAGACAGAGATTGAAAGAAGAAACAATGGTGACGTTATTGGTGGCCACCACTAGCGATCCCGCCTCCATCAACCCCGCATCCTCGCTTTTGGCCATGCCCGGTTGGATCCTCGATGGGCAATCCCTTCCGGTCAGCCTCCAACTTTGGTTGTTCCAATTGTATCTGGAACTTGCATGGGTTATATGTGATTCTAAATCGAGATGAACTTTTGTTATTACTGTAGGAAATGAGAAGCTACAGGAACCAACAAGTAAGGCTATTGCAACACGACAAGAGCATTGTTGAAGAAGACGACTTGGACCTCCGTTGGGAGGAGGCCACCGGTGAGGCGGTGGAGGAGGTCATCTTCTTCAGCAAGCATACCGCCGTCTCGAATCGTCCAGCTCTTACCATTCATCCAATCGGTACTTCTCTAGTTGAATTGAATGGTGTTGTTGTTAGTTATTTATTTGTTTATTTCACCATCGGAAAGCATAAATATTCACATAACTTGCTTGCCGCATGCACATATTAGGATCCAAGTTTGCTTGCCGCATGCACATATTAGGATCCAAGTTCTAGTAGATGGAGAGCTACTTCTGCTTTCGATGTTTTAATCATATGTGTGTGGTTTGGTCTGAACGTAGGAGTTCCTCATTTACGGGGAGACGATGTTCCGCCACAGGGCGGCAAGCCAGGATGGGCATCGCCACCTGATCCCAGGATGGGGCCGTGGCTCAGGCTTTTGAAAACAATTGCTCAATCCCACAATTTAGTTCCCGAATTTGAGGTCTTGCTTCTTATAATCTAAGGATTGGATCATAAAACTGAACACACAGACACTTTTTCACATGTTCCATGTGATTTGTCTTTGTAGATAACCTTGGAGGCCACTCATCATGGACCAGTGACCTGCAAGCCAACTATGTTCATAGAAATTGGTAAGTACTGTCCCACTTTCATTACTCCTCGTTTTGAAAAAGTTAGATGTTGCATTTGCATAGCATTTCTGTAGTTATGAAGACCCTATAACATGTGGGATATTCAGTTTGGATTTTGTTTAATTGCTTGCATGGTTATATACTTGTTGATGTCTTATAATGAAACTATGTTGGTTTGATTCACCAAGGATAACATCCACAAACTAAGAAAGGAAAAAGGAAACTCAACAAGATGTCTACTATGAAAAAAAATGATCTTCTGTAAAGTTCTGCAAACTAAATCAATTGGTTCTACATTTTGTTGTTTTCTTTCGGGTGGATCTAGGTAGCACGGAAGAGTGCTGGAAGAGACAAGATGCTGCTCAAGTCATTGCTCAAGTTGAGTAAACAATTACGAATTATGTTCCTATTGCTTTGATTTGGATTATCATCAGGTTTATTGGAAGAAGTACTGTTACATCTTTTGTTTTCCTTTCATTCTAATTTATTAATTCATGAATAACTCCATTAGATGTCATTTTGGCAATTCACATATCCTGAATGTCTTTCTTATGCAATCAAGTTTTACAAGCATATGTTTTTCAATTAGAAACACTAAATTTCTTTTCATAAAAAATTAATAATGCTGTCTTGCAATGCAGTTATATTACATGTCGAAATCATTTGAATGGTGCTATTAGGTTGCAAGATGTGAAGCTCTTATCTATTAATTGGTTTCTTTGTGATTGAAGTTAGTTTGGGAAGGACTTGGGCTTGGAGGTGGTGCTGCTATAGGAAATTGGAGCAGGTAATACAATGTATTTGAGAACCTAACTAATAAATCTTTCTTGTTTAATTTGATAGTCTTGACACTATATTTTGTTATCTTATACCAAGTGTTGGTAGACCAAGACGTTGTCTTATAAAAAATTCTATGACATGCTTTTGCATTTTGACATGATAAATAATAGTTGTTGTGAGTTTACAGTGCACGTTCAACTGCCAGACCTCCTCTCCTCCTCTCTTCTCCTTCTCCTTGTGAATGTATTCATCAGCAGTGTGCATAAACTGATATTGATGCAAATAGTTACCAGCAGATGTATTGTCTGATATTGGACATCAGTCTATCAGAACCCTCAGTTTCCTTATAATGCTATCATAACCTTGATTTGTCATTTGCTGGAATTTAGTGAAAACGACAAGAAAAAAGTCCTCCTTGGCATAGGTGGTGGACATTATGCACCTCGGCACATGGATATAGCTGTGTAAGTTATTATGATCTTTTGGCTTCTTTCGAATTTAAGTATCTTGAAATTGCTAGTTAAATTTTGAATCTCAACTTGCAAAACTTTGCGGTTTCTTTCCCTACTCTGCAGTGTTGATATGCTAAAATTTGGTCTGCTTGAGTGAAACCTTATTTCTTTGAAGTCTGAACACAACTGCAATATTTCTCTTGATATGTATATTTTGAATTCTTTTAAATCGAACTTTGTCTTGAACATATAGCATTCTCCTCATTCAGTTCATTGAGAAAATTGAGTTGGCACTTCACCATGTATCTTCAGTTTCTCATTCCTTCTTTTCTGAGCTTTATTTTGCAGAGCGTCGTTTGCCAAGAATTTGTAGGTCTACAATGAAGGAACGATATGCATCAACCTTGTTTTCTTATTCCCCATTAAGAAATTCTTAGGAGTCATACAGCTTCTTCTAACTGCATTGTGAACTGCTTTACTATACGTATAGGAAAGATGGTGTATGGGTAGCACACCTACTTTCAGGGTACTCCTTACCCATGGAAGATCCAAGTCAGAAACCAAATGCAAAAGATATAGCTGGAACATGGAGAGAGGCGATTAAAGCTGCATATGAGGCTACTAGAATAGCATTCCCTGGTGCAGAAATTTTGGCTCATCTTGATCACAAGTAAGTTCAATGGCAATAACCCTTTTAGAAACTATATTAGTGACATGATCAATGAAGTTATATGTGGAGCTACCTTAGGCTTATAATCAGCATTTGAGAATTTTACTCGTCTTTGTTTTAGCTTTTAAAACTTAGACCAAATACAATCTTAACTTCTACTAGTTCCTATTAGAGAAAATGAGTGAGTAATCTCGTACATTCTTTACCTTTGTTCTAACACCTGGAAATAAGTTTTAGCATTTCTTATTATTGCTTAACTAGCTTGACACTGATTACTACTTGCAGGAGTTTTAAGGGCTGGCAAAGAAATGCAATCACAGGGTTTCTTGGAGAGTTAAACATCAAAATTGCGAAGCCTAATGATTTTTATTGATTGTATGGTTCGAACTAATAGTTTGGTTATTATGTGGATATCAACATCTACAAATTTAGCTTAAAGTCAAGAATTCACAAGTATAAATCAATTTATAGACTTTAATATGAGTTGTGATAAGTCTAGCAATGGGTAGTGATGTATGTGCAGACCTGTAGTATTCCTCGGGCGAGTTACTTATTGACTTGGCGAGCATTAATGTGAAATAGCATCAGAAGCTGTTCTGACATAGTCACTCTGATACTAAAACTAATGTTCAGGAGAGAAAACTAGAAGGAAAATAGATTCGCGTTATTTTTCCTCACTTTACTCCCTCCATTGGTTTTCCTTAATTACATAGGTTGTATGCCGATCTTGAGTTTCAAACAACTCCCAATTTTGTATATATCTGGGTGGCCTTGTGACGGAGACATAGTAAGGGAAATTACTTGTAGCAGGAGGTGATGCAAGTCAGAAGGAACTCAGGCTGTGGGTCTGTCCGATACCAATTGATGGGTTGTCAGGAAGCCTACGATGGGCTCCTAACTTCCAACAAAGGCCCTTATGATTACGCCTGGAGATCCTCTGAAAACTTACCAAACTTTCCATTCTAACTTGGGAGAGTTCTTGAAATGACAACAAGGTTCGAGGTTGAGAGCTACGTAGGTAAAATTGGGGTGGGTAATTAATCACAAATTTCCTCATTCATTTATATGTGGACAGTGGGCACCCTTTTTCATTTCAGAGGACTTCAAGTGTGGAACGAGACTCCTGTCGAACCATATTTATCACCAAATTCTAAAAGAGACGAGTATGTCTTGGAGTCAGCTCTACCCTCACTCTTGGTGCCTCATTTCTTCCTTTTAAGCATAGAACCAACCGCAGACTGTTTAGGCATATGTATTAAATTTGGACTTTGGGTAAGATTTTAGGATTGTATAGCTTAATGTCAGACCTATAATGAGTTTGAACATGCCTCCGAATGAGACCCATGGATGGAGGAATTGTTTCATATTACTTTCTTTGTTGAAGGGATGCAATAGAGAACTTAAGGTACTTTCATGGATTTTGAGAATCCACTTCCTCTTAAGGAGGAGTGACCAGGGGAAGATCTCTTGTCAGAGATTGGTGTAGTAGAGATCAATATGCTTGTTGGTTTCTCGCCCATAAACTTTTGAATTTTTTGTAGAAGGTTTGAGTGCTTATGTCATGTGGACTTTTTTTTTGGTGTAAACCGGATATCATGTGGACTTTGCAAGGATGGACCTATGCAAGCTTGTTTTTACGACCATAATAAGAATGATGCAATAAAAAGTATGGAGATGACAGTCTGTCAGGTACTCAGCTAATCAAAAAGGAGACTATTGCTAACCTTGCAGTCCATATCGACCTCGGCTCTAAAAAGGCAAAGAAAATGCGTAAATCCCTGCAGATCTCCACTAAATGCCAATACCACAACTCCGAAAGTGAGGGGCTTTACTATGAAGCAACTTATGAATACTATTTTGGTATTGGTATTAGTACCCACGAATACGGTATTATATCGACACTAATTAATATTAGGTAAGATTTTGAGTAATTTTTTAAATTTATAAAATAATCATTAATTTTTTTAAAAATTACAAATGGTCTCTTAATATATTGTATTGTATAATTTATAATTTTACATAATATCATCTCAAAAAATCATAATAATAAAATTTTGAAATAATAACAATCTATTAATTTTTATTAATATTACCTTTAACATATTTGACATATAAATAATGACAATTATTATAAAAAAAGATCATACAAATATAAAATAAAGGACAATACAAAGTATTTACAATATTACAATTTCATCATACAATAAATAGGGTTGATTATCAAAAAAAGCTCAAATTTTTGTCAATTTTTCAATTATAGTCCGAACTTTAAAAAGTAGCAATAAAATGCTCAAACTTTTAATTTTTTTCAATTCTAGACCAACGTTAATGTTTCCTTTAAACTTGTTGAGGTCGTTTAATCACATAATTAAGACAATGTTGTTGTTTAAAAATGACTTAAATTAGATTAAGCAGCCCCGACAATCTTACGCTTTAATTTCAATTTTTTCCTTCGTTTTCAGTTTGTTCTCTTGATGCTTTTGCCCTTTGATTTTCATATTATGCAGCTCCTATGCCTCGCACTAAGGGCATCAGAAGAATGAACTAAAAGCAAAGAGTTTATATTTATATTACATATATAGAATTTAACATATACATCAAATATAAATGAAATTAAAAGAAGAGGAAAAATAAAAACCTAGAACTTTATTTAATCGAATATTTGCTCAAATCATATTGACCTCAATTCTCATTTGGTATAAAATCCTAATCATTGAGAGGAGTCTACATCTTCATTATTCAAATTCATTACATCAAATGACATGTTTTGATATGACTCATGATTTAATATTTTGAATGTTATTTTATCGTCCTCCATAGGGTTAATTACCAAAAAAATCTTAAATTTTACTCAATTTTACAATTATAGCTCGAATTTTAAAAAGTTAAAATTAAATATTCAAACTTTCAATTTTTTCAAATTCAGCCTGACATTAGTATCTCTGTTAACATTATTGATGTGGCAAGACATATAAGATAGAAACCCTAAATCATTGTACACTTGAGACTTAATTAAACTAATTAAGTAAATTAAAGAAACTACATCGTTTAGGGTTAAAACCCAAAATTAATTAAGGAATTAAGTTTGTTACCCTTTCTTCGCTATCACACCAATCTTTGCTCCTCCTTTTTGTAGATTGTGTTACACTTTTCTTCCTTGTCACACCACTCTTCACAC
>JANITX010000003.1:34783690-34802682 GCA_027564395.1 Erythroxylum ulei | reverse complement strand
AAAATTACAATTAATGTTAGTCCAACTTTATGAGACATTGACAAAATTGCCCCTAAGGACAAAAATGTCTAACACAAAGAACGGCAAGAAGTTTTGGAGGTTGGAACATGAGAGGACAAAGTTGTCTTCAACAAGAAGAGCTATTTTTCGAATAGTTAAAGATGGGTTGGGGTCGGGTTTGTGTATTCTCCAAATTTGAAGAATAGTTGTTGTTAACGCTTACTTAATCCTGTCTCTGTTTTTAACCAAACATAGGTTTAGGAATATCTAAGGAATGCGTTAGGAATAGAACGGCTATTCCATTCTACCAAACAGCCCGTTAGTTTTGTTCTTGGTTTATGCTCTCCCAATCATTCCCTCTTTTCATTGGTTGCCGACCTCTCCCTTGGTTGATCGGTATGTAAGATCCACTTCATACCATTAATAGTAAGAGCTCGGATTAGGCTCATTTTATATTATGAATACTATATCCGCATCAGATTTAGTTTTGGTATAGTACTATACTAATACTAGTTAATATCGGGTATTGATTCAGGTAATTTTTTAAATATATAAAATAGTTCTTGAATTTTTTTAAAATTACAAAATAGTCTTTCAATATATTGTACTATATAATATACAATTTTATATCAATCATGTCTTCAAAATTTATAATAATAAAAATTTAAAATAACAACAATTTATTTATTTTTATTAATGTTATTTTTTACATTTTTACATATAAATAATATCCACAATTAATATAAAAGAGATCATTTATTCATCACATAAATACAAAATTAAGAACAATACAAATTATTTAAAAATATTACAATTTCATCATAAAATAATAATTATATCAAAACATCAAATAAAAAGAATAATAAATATCGATAACTTTCTAACAATTACAATTTACAACAAGAGCTTGTGATGAAGAACTAACTAAAAGTGAAACCTGAAACAAAAATATTTACAAATTATATTGCAAATATAGAATTTAACACATATATCAAATATAACTAAAATTAAAGAAGAGGAGAAGCAAAAATCTGAAACGTCATCCATTCGAATACCTGTTAAAACTGCACTGACTCCAATTCTCATTTGGTACAAAATTCTCATTGTTGAGAGAACCCTCATCATCAACATCATTTAAATTCATTGCACCAAATGACATATCAATACTTTCCTATCCAAGATTATCTTCCATGTCACTTTTAAATATTAAACTCCATTTCTCAAAAACCTAATATGCCAAAAGATTAATATTGTCAATGCAAATTGGATCTACTGAATTACTTATTCTATTAAGAGTTATAATAAACAATAAAATTAAATTAACTAAAATTAGAAGAAATTATATCTACCTTAATAATAATAACATACTTTTCCTGAAGTTTTAAGTTTTATCGAACAAAGACCAAGTCATTCAATCTTTATACTGCAATATATTCTTTTTCATGCTTTTAGGGTTCGAGGAACCAAACAAAGTGGAAAAACCCTAGATGAGACCCCTAGAACCCTCAAGAGCTATATAAGAATGTGAAATACAAAAAAAAAAAAAAATAGCAGCCACAGATCAAAATGAATCAAAGTAGAGAGATTAATAAAATCATCAGGAAATTCCAACATTCCAAATCAAAGAGTCAATAGAGTTTTTATTCTTTTCCTTGATTTCTTTCATTATCTTGATGTGTAATTGGAATTGTATCATGATTAACATGTCTATGGATTTCCAAACCCATATTAGGCATTATTTTGCAATTATTTTGTGAACTTTAATTATTGTTGATTTCAATACATATTTGGATGTTTGTGATAATTGACATACATAAACATGAGAATAAATCAAGAGAATGATTAAAAGAAATTAGTTTTAGGTTGTACAATGAGAGTTAACAATTTAATAAACCTACAATTATAAAATTATTGATCAATCAAAGAGAGATCTTGGTTGTGAAATTAATTAGCTAATAGATTGTTTTAGATCAAATTGAATAAGTTAGGAATAGTTTTGTGAATTGAGATATTACAAATATAGAATTATCGAATTCAGTTAAGTTTAACTGATTAGATCTTGGGAAATAATAATAATAACATTAGGAAATCTAGGATCAAACATAAATTAAATCAACAAGATTAAAATAAACAAAATAAGGAACGAATTGTTCCTAAGTATTCAATCTGATCAAACCTTAATTTTTTTTAGCAACTCATTGTTTATTTGATTACTTTTTCATTTATTTAATTGTTTTACTTTTTGTTATTTAATTTTAATTCAATCAATTTTTGAATACCTTATATAAAGTTAGATTAAATTTGTTTAGTTAATTATAATCCTCGGGGAACACTAACCATTTATCATACAAGATACGATCCGTATACTTATAGATATTGAGATTTTTAATATATATAGAACTTGCTCATCAATTATGTTATTTCAAATTGATGCAATCATTCATCTAAACTATGGAGAAGTAGGTAAATATTATAGAATCCTCTTATTTCAAATTTGTAAAGAATACATTTTCTTTCTAATTGGATCTCATAGTCACATATTTTAGTCATTTTTTTCCAAACATGTATTCTCAACTCTAAACATTAATTACTTTTAGTTCAATTAAAAAAGAAGTATAATTATATAATAGAGAGTGAGATGTTGAGAGAGACAACAACTAGGATAGAGAGAGCTTACTCTGATGTAGTATGATTGATTACTATACTAAATTAGAGTCAGAAAGAACTAGAAAGAGAAAGAGAATGAGAATGGGAGATATGTAGAGAGACTGAGAGAGAACACTAGGGCATATAAGAGAAAGAACTTTTCACAAGGAGTGGAGGAACAGGACATTTCATTTCATGTCATCGTTTATTGGTAATGAAATGATGTTTAACTTATTAACCAAAACGACATCATTTCATGTATAGATGGGTTTGGGTTTTGGGTTGCGCCGGGTGATGGAGCTCGATCATAAACTCGTTCATATTAAAGCTTAGTTAACTTAGGTCAAGCCCGTTGACTTTAGGTAGGTTGAGTTAGGACCTAACTATTTTACTAACTTTGGTCTTAGAAAGTGGACGTAAACAAGAATTGTTTACTGAATCCTTATAAATTGGTTTTCCTTTTTTCTCCTACACTTTTTAAATTATATTATGATGTGATTTTTATTAAATTATCTTTTTATATTATCAAATATTGATATTTGATAAATTACAACCTTTAGATAGAAAATAGTTATTTAAATTCACCAACACCAATTAATTACCCCTTTTTGGTGTTATTAGTGACCAAAAGAGATCAAAGACAAAAGTGGAACTAAAAAAATCATGTAGCTACTTATTTGAGTTGTTTCGCCCATTTAATGGAAAGAAAGAAGTTTTAAATTAAGAGATCAATCCATCATTAAAAAGGTAATTTACCCAAATAAATGGGATTGAAGTTCACGCTTTAATGATGCCTTATAGGCAAATAGGAATTTCTATAAGATATCAACTAGTAAGGTGACATACCAATAGGTATCTTATAAAAGGTTTCTTACTAGTCATTCCTATAAGATACCAACTAGTAAGGTGACATACCAATAGGTATCTTATAAAAGGTTTCTTACTAGTCAGTCCTATAAGATACCAACTAGTAAGGTGACATACCAATAGGTATCTTATAAAAGGTTTCTTACGAGTCATTACTATAAGATACCAACTAGTAAGGTGACATACCAATAGGTCACCTTACTAGTAAATACCTTAATAGATACCTTACTAGTTGGTATTATATAGAATGGAAAAGGTTTAAGAAATATAAGTAAATACTCTTCCTACTCATAAGCCAAGTATTTCAACGAAGTCCTATGTATACTCTCCCCCCTTTGTCATTATCAAAAAAAGATAAACAATCATGAAAAAAAATGCACAAATATGGAAGAGAAAAAAATAGGCATTAACAAAAATTGTCAGTATATCAAAAGAAATAACCAGAGTATGTTAATAATGTAAAATATTCCTTAAGGGTATCTAGAATAGTGCGAAGAAGGAGTTGCATGTCATTGAATTGGTCTTGCATCCTTGTTATCTGTTCATGCATTTGATCTTGATTGTATCATATGTCCCTCAGTTGTTTAAGGATCATATCATTTGTATTTTAAAGTATGATAGGGGCTGATTTCTGTGGAGTAGGGCCCAAGACTCTGCTACTCTTTCTATTTTCTTCTCTACCTATACATTATCTTTCAGCTTATATCCAAATTGATAGGGAATAGATGAATGAAACTTGGCAGGTTCATACCAATCCAGATTGTCAAAAGAAACTCCATAATGAGCAAAAATCTTGGTTTGTAGCATCCCATAAGGGAGACCACCAGTCGTTTCTTATGACTCTCTTTATTCACCATAAATTGCAAGATCATTGCTGAGAGGTTCATCCGATTTCCCTTTAGTAGATTATACACGACATATGTGTCCAGGAGATTGCATCTTTCCACTGAACTACTCTTTGGAAAAATTGAAGTAGCAGATATCGACGCAAGGCATCGCAGCAGTAAGTCCAAATGTCTACACCAAGGTCTCCTTTTAAGAGTTTCTCTATGTGTAGGGAAATAAAATTCACAACTTCTCCCAGATCAAGATCAATAATGTCCCATTTATGACAAGGAAAGTCAGTTCTGCTATGGGAGTTATATCCAGTATGTTTCCCAAGATTTCCTTAGTGATTAAAATCTCACACTCATATACCTAAGAGACAATTGCTAACTTTTCATCAATTTCGTATGTTCTCAAGTGTGTATAAAATGATCTAACTAAATCGTCACACATTGATTTAAACTTAAAAATTTTTGACAACCAATAGCAAGAAAATAAAGATAGATAGGAATACCAATATAATTGAACAGGAGAGGAGGCAAAATGCGTCTAATAATTACCTTTCACTTCTTGTAGCGTATTTTGTATTGTGCTTCAGCTTCCACTGACTGGAACATCTTGATTGGTGCTAAAGACTCTCCTTTCTTGCATTTCTTTTATTTTGACCTCTTTTCCTTCAAAATTTCTTCAAACAACGTTTCTTTATAATATAGTTCATTATAAATAATAGGGTCCTTAATTTTCTCTTCAAGCATAGGCGCTTTGCCTTTTCTTATTTCTTTCCTTTTTCTCTTTCGAGATTCTTCTTCTTCCCTTAGTTTAGCATCAGAGCTTTTTTTTTCAAAAACTTTCTCAGCCTGTTTTACAAAACTTCCTCTGATTCTTGGACGCCTTATTAAACTAATTGGTTCTTCATCTGACCCATTATCATTAACGATCTAGTGTACTTCAGGCAATTTTTTACCCGTAGAACCAGGTTGAGGAGTAGTCGATGGTGGTGGTTTGGAAGTTTTGGAAGAGAGAGTAGAAGGAATAGGCAAAGTGAGAATAGGCAGTAAAGGAGAATGGAATCTTACCTTTCTCGTGAGCTCCCCCTCACTAGAAGATTCTTCTTTTCTTTTTCTTCTTCTTCTTCTGCTTCTTTTTCTTTTTCTATTGAGCTAAGGTCTGAGTCATCAGAACTTTCGTCACCTGAGTTAGAGACATATTGCTACTTGATAGTTGGCTCATTGTGTCCGAAAGATGAATCATAATTTGATTCTTCAAGAAGAGACAACATCGCCAAAATCTCTCTCTTTCTCTCATATAGAGTCTCTTGAATGGATGCTTCTAGAACTTGGGGACTTTTTGATAGAAGTGACAGAAATAGATTCAATAGGGGTGTTTAATAATCCTACTATTGGTGACAAAGAAGAAGATTTAGAAACAAGAGCTTTAGACTCTTGTTCATGGCAGAGAGTTTCGCCATGGTTAGTAGTGGGAGTCAAAGTTTTCTTTTGTCCCTTGGACTTTGTTCGTTCCATTTCAAGTAAGCTAATGAGAGTTAAGAGATTTGAGGCAAACAGAGACTTTGAGTGTAGAGAGGAAAAAGGTGCTTCTGAGAACGATGAAGATAAGTAGAGGGAAGAAACTTTTTTTAAATATACTAAATGGATCTTAAGTGTGGATTTCATGTGAAGATGACACAATCATACATGCTACTAGAGGAGATGTGATCTTCTGCGTATCTTCTATCAATCACGTATGGAAAGCTGTTAGAACAACGTGCCTGTTTTAAAAAATGAAATGACACTATTTAATAACTACCTTCTTAAGACAGGTGTATTCTATCCTATTAAACTAAGAAGAACCTTCTAAACTAAGAGGAGCCTGCTAAACAACATATTAGAAGGAATCTATTAATATCTATAAAAAAACAGTAGTATAGAATCTTTATACAGAGTTAAATATCAGATAATATGCACATACCAAGCTTTTTCCTTAACAAACAAAATATGTCTTTAGAAAGTGGCTTAGTGAAGATATCAACGACTTAATTTTCAATTTTAACATGCAAAAGACCAATGGTTCCTTCTAAAACATTATCTCAAAGAAAATGATGTTTGATTTCTATATGCTTAGTCCTAGAATGATGCATAAGATTTTTAGAAAGATTGATTGCACTTGTACTATCATATAGTATAGGAATATGATCGAAGTTAGAGAAAAATCCTGGAGTTAATGTTTCATCCATAAGATTTGAGCAAAATAGTTGGCAACTGCTATATATTTCACTTCAGTTATTGAAAGCACTGTGTTATTTTGTTTCTTGCAAAACCAAGAAACTAGACATCCTCTAAGAAATTGACAGTGACCACTTGTGCTTTTCCTATCAACTTTATCACTTGCATAATCTGCATCACAATAGCCAACTATGTTAAATGAATCAGTTTTTGGATACCATAGTCCAAAATCCATAGTTTCGAGAAGATAACAAAAGATCCTCTTGACTGCTTGAAGGTGACTTTCTTTTAGATTTGATTGAAAGCATAACCAAAGACACTCACTAAGCATAATATCTGGTCTTAAGCTTATAAGATATAGAAGTGATCCAATCATTCCTTTGGACTTTGTCTCATCCATAGCCTTGCCTTCTTTATCCTTATCAAGCTTAGTTTCAATGTTCATAAGAGTACACATCAGTTTGGCATTTTCAAAATGATACTTCTTGATGAGTTCCTTTGTGTATTTATCTTGACTAATGAAGATTCCTTTTTCTGTTTGCCTAATTAACAATCCAATAAAAAAAGATAATTCTCCCTTCATTCTCATTTCAAAATCCCCCTGTATTAAGGCTGAGAATTCTTCATAGAAGGACGAATTAATGACACCAAATATGAAGTCATCAACATTTATTTACATTATGAGTAAATCATTCTCCTTTTTTTTAATAAATAAGGTTTTATCTACCTTTCCTCTTTCAAAGTTATTCTCTAGTAGAAAGTTACTTAACCTTTTATACCATGCTCGAGGAGCTTGCTTTAGACCATATAGAGCTTTAGTTAACTTTATCACGTAATCAAGATGGTTTTCATTCTAAAAACTTGGAGGTTGCTTAATAAACACTTTTTCGTTAATATATCTATTTAAAATTCTAATATATTCTAATCTAGCAACAGGTGCATAAGTCTCATCAAAACCAATACCTTCCTATTGATTATAACCTTGAGCTACAAGTCTGGCTTTGTTTCTTACCACCTTACCATTTTTGTTAAGTTTGTTTCGAAATACCCAATGATTTCCAATGATTGACTTTTTTTATGGATGAGGTACTAGATTCCAAACTTTGTTCTTGTCAAACTAATTTAGTTTGTCTTTCATAGTTGAAACCTAATTTTCATCAGTAAGAGTCTCTTTAACAGTCTTTGGTTTTAATTGTGAAATTAGGGCAACATAATTGTTTTTGAAAGATAATCTAGTTCTTAGCCTCTCAAAAGGGTCTCCCAGAATATACTTAAGTGTATCAAGACCTCTCCATTCTCTAGGTGTTCTTCCTTCCATAGGTTCCCGTTGAGATGTTCTTGGAGAAGGAGCCTGCTTTATCCTAGTTTCAGAAAGACTTTCTTGATCTTGTAATTTCAAAAGACTTATAGGTGTAGTTTGAGTCTGAGACGTATTTTTAGGAACTAAAGGATGCTTTTCGTCATCTGAATCAGCTGTTGTTGTCGAGGGTAGTGCTTCATCAAATACCACATGTATTTATTCTTCTATCTTCTTTGTTCTTTTATTATAAACTCTAAATCCTTTGCTAGTAGTACTATAACCCAAAAAGATAGCTTCATCTAATTTGGAATCAAAATTTTCAAGATTGTCTTTTCCATTATTTAATATGAAGCACTCGCAGCCAAACGCTCGAAAGTAAGCAACATTTGATTTTCTTCCTTTCTATAACTCATAGAGAATAAGTCTTATAAGACAATTGTTAACTATGTAATAAGCAGGAGATACAACTTCTGCCCAGTAACTATAAGATAGACCACTTTCACACAGCATTGTCCTGGCCATAACAATAAGGGTTTTGTTTTTCTCTCAACAACTCCATTCTATTGAGGAATCTTTGAGCATGAAAAATTATAAGTTATAACGTTTTCATTACAGAAATTTTCAAATTTTCTGTTATTGAATTCTCCCCCATGATCACTCCGAATTGATGTAATGCAGTACCCTTTTTCAATTTGAATTTTTCTGCAAAACTTCTCAAAAACTTCAAAAATATCATCCTTATTTGATGGAAAATAAACCACGTAAATTTAGAATAATCATCTACTATAACAAAACCATAATGTTTACCACCAAAGCTTTGAGTCCTAGTAGGACCAAATAAATCTACATATACAAGTTCAAGCGGTTGGTTAGTAGAAACAATATTTTTAAGAGGAAAACTACTTCTAATTTGTTTTCCTTCTAAAAAAGCTTTGCATACCTAATTACTCTTAAACTTCAAGTTCAGTAGTCCTCTTACTAACTCATTTTTGGATAATTTTGATAAAATGCTCATGCTAGCATGTCCAAATCTTTTATGCCAGATAAATGAATCCTTGTCTAGTGAAACAAAACACTTAACATTTTATGAAAACATGTCTTCCAATTTAGCATAATATATATTCTGATTTCTAGGACCAACAAATACAATATGATCGTTAAAATTATCAATTATTTTACAATGAGATGCATAAAAAGTGACTCTATAACCCTTATCACTTAGTTGACTTACACTTAACAAGTTATGTTTCAATCCATCAACATAAAGAACATTATCAATAGACGTATAGTTAGAGTCACCAATTTTACCAATTCCAATGACTTTTGCCTTGTTTTTGTCAACAAAGACAACATTACCTCCATCTTTCTTTTCAGTATAGTTGAAATGTGATATTTTACCTGTCATGTGTCTTGAGCAATCACTATCAACTATCCATTGATTTTCTCTTGTCTTTGTTCCAATGCATATCTGCAAAATATATTATCTCATTTTAAGTACCCATTTTTTAGGTCCTTTCAGGTTAGTGGTTTGACCTTTTAGTCTCTAAACAGACATTTGTGATAATTTCTTCATTCTCTGAAAGTTATAAGAATGACTAATATGACCATGTCTACTATAATAAATGTAAAAAACAGATGACTGAGAGTTACTATTTATCAGGTTCCCTCTATTTGACTATAGCTACTACTGGATTTAACAAAGAAATTCTTATATGGCCTAATATTATTATTTTCATTGTATCCTATTCCAACCTTATCAAAAACACCTTTACCATTCCTAAGTAATGCAACAAGATTATTCCTTCCATCGACAACATTAACAAGATCTTTTTCTAGAGAAATGATTTTTTTGCAAATTTCTCTTTCTCAATCTAGAGCAACAACTTTTTCTTCTAATCGTTTAACCTTAACAGAATCATTTTCAAGCAATGCATTCTCTAATTGACTTACTTTATGTTCCAACAATTCATTTTTGGGGACTTTTTGCTCATTATCATTTTCAAGAGACATATTTTTAGACAAAAACTTTTATCTGCAGATTCTAATAATTTAATCTTATTCGTTAAGGACGCATCATTATTCTTGGCTTCTTAACCTGTTAATTTTTTATACTGATCATATAGTTCATGATATGAATCTCTTAATTCATCAATTGTAATATCAGAGTCAGAATAGTATACCTCATAATCTTCTAATTTAGCCATAAAACAAACATTGTTGACTTTTTCAGGCTCTTCTTCTTCAAAGTTTTTAAAATCCTCATCTGACCAAGCTGCAGTCATAGCTTGCATTTTGGGTTTTCTATTCTCTGTTTTGTCCTTTTAAAGAAGAGGACATTCTAGTCTTATGTGTTTAGGCTTCTTGCAGTGATAGCATATGATTTGATTGTTTTGTGTATCGCTACTACTACTGCTGTTGCCTTTTGATAGGAACCTGTTATTTCCAATTTTCTTGTTTCCTTCTTTTTTCTTCAGTAGCTTCTTTTTGTAGAAGTGTGTATATTTTTTTAACCATGAAATGAATTCATCATTTCCATTTATTTGCAACTCAGTGTCGCTTTCATCACCGTTTGATGGATTTGATTCATTAGTTGCTTTGGGTTTCATTCCTCTTTTGTATGAGGATCCTTTATCTCCCCTAAGCTCGAATTCATGGATCATCAAATTTCTTCTTAACCAGTCGAGTGAAATAGTGTCAAGATCCTTTGTAATTTCTAGAGCTGTCATTTTAGGTCTCCATTTCTTTAGCAGTGACCTTAGAATCTTTGTTACAAGCTAATCATTAGGATATATCTTTCCCAAGTTCTTTAAGGCTGTGATGGTATTGTTGAAACATCTGAAGAATTCATCTATAGTTTCTCCAAGTTTCATAAAAATAGTTTCGTATTGATGCACTAAAAGACTTATTCTATATTTGTTTACCTCTTTTGTTTCTTCAAAAGTAACTTGACATTTGTCCCACATTTCCTTTGCTTTAAAACAATATGATATCTTTTCATACTCTTTTGGAGATAGTGCACAGATCAGACAATGTCTTACTTTAGCATTCAGTCGTGCATTTCTTCTATCAGCATCAGTTCATACTTCTACGTTGTCAGTAGCAGGAGGTGCAACTCCAACTTTGCTAACTTGCTAGATTTCGATATCTACAGATTGAAGACAAATGTTCATTCTCTTTTTCCAATAGGAGTAGTTGTTTCCATTGAAATAAGGAGGCTTTAAGGCGGATTATCCTTCAAGGCTTCTTAAACTATTTGTCATAATCTATCAAGTGCTGTAAAATACAATATATGTGAAACCTCCCTTCGATACTAAATGATAAAGCAAATACACACAAGAGGGGGGTAAATTATGTGTGTCTTCAAAAAATTTGCAAGTTAATGTCAATTCGTGTAAACAATAAAAACCTGCTAAATCTCAATAAAAAGTCTGTAAATAAAAGGGGCCTATTAAAGTTTAAAACGAAAAGAGCATGTTAATGTTCAAAACAAAAGGAGCCTGTTTACGTTTTAAACGAAAGGAGCTTCTTGCAATATTAAAACAGAAGGAGCCTATTCTAAAAGTAAAGGAGCCTCTTGCAAATTAAACACAAACGCTATGATGTGAAAATTTTAAAAGTTAAGAGAGAAAGAGTGACACAATCAATTTATACTGGTTCAGCTTATAACGAAGCCTATGTCCAGTTTTCAAATATCCAACTTGAGTATTTCACTGTAAAACTTTGAAGCAGTAAATTTTGATGAGCCTTTCCAAGCTCACAAGTAAATATTGGAAGCTTTTAAGATAGGTTCCAAAGACTCTTTAATTTCAAAGATCCTTCTCATAACTCATATATGATCCTTTTCTACCAACATAAGTAAATATGCATATTAGAGGGACAATTTAGTCATTATAATGACTAATAACTGTGAAACAGGTTAATCAAAATGTGATGTTAGTTGACCAATGCATCAAATAATATTCCTGTCACAAACCAAATAAACACTTTTAAGCTTATTAATCAACCAAATGTTCAAACATTATATGCACTAAACACTTCAAAATCATAACATAGGTTGACCCAATCTCCTAAAACAAGCTTTTAAAAAATTTTCAAATTCTTTTAAAGATCAAAATATATTCATATGATAAAAACTACTAAAGTTCCCTTTGATTATTAAAAGATTTATGTATTTTGCACTCAATAAAATATGTTCTTCCAATATTAAACTTCTAGATTATTAAAATAACCAAAATAAAGTTTAAAAAATACTACAATAATTTGTTACATATATAATGACTTCATTCTTTTTTTTTCATTCTTAGTCCACTTGATTTAAATGATCTTAAAGCTTTTTTAAATTATATTTAGTGCTTCATTTGGCTCGTTTAAATCCTTTATTCATTTTGTGTTTTTATTGAATTTGATAGTTCACATTTTGTTTGAATCTTTTACAAATTAATTACTAATATAATAAAACATTAAAAAGAATATATTTTATTATCATCAAAACTATAACTTAGAGCATCGTTTGTTCGCAAGATTTTAATGTGTACATGAACCAAAAGAAAGATAAAATAGTTTATATGAACTTACAAATTAAATTGACGATAGAACTAATAATCACTTGATGAATTTACATCAACAAGCAATATCATAAATTTTTTAATTACTCTAAAATCTAAATTTTAGAAGGGGGAGAAAGTGCTAAAGCCTAATTTTCGTTTTACATCTAAATTTGGGAAGACTAAAAATAGGAATACATCCTTTAAGTGTTTCCATAAAAATTCAGTCCATCTTTAACATTAACGTTTGCTCAATAAGGATATTGATTTGACTATTTAATAGAAAATCTTACGGTGTCCATTATCAAATTTTATGCAAATGAGAGATGTTTTATAATTAGATGCGATATTTATTTAAAAAAGTTTAAAAGGTAATTCATATATTTTACTGAATTTAAAATAAGTTTAATGCAATAAAATTTTCTATGCTATTTTTATTATTTATTGTAAAATGCATTATAACACTTGTAAATTAATTAATCAATTTTTATAAATTAATTAATTTTTATTAACTAAAATAAATAAATAAATTTTATTTAACAATAATAACAATGATTAAATATTTTAAATCTTAAATTTGTTTTTATATATACACGTAAATATATTATCCACTTCGAACCATCGACGACGAATAATAATCCAATCTCCTCTCGACTATCTCTACAGCACACTTGAAACAGCCAACAGGGAGCAGAAAAAATGGAAGACATCTGGAAGAGGGCTCGGCTCTTCGCCGAAGAAGCCGCCAAGAGATCCCAATCTCTAACCACCTCCAACAACATCGCCGATCTCGTTGCCCAGACCACTAAAAAGTCCAAAGAACTCGCTCTCGAGGCCTCCAGGAAGGCTGATCAGCTCAAGGACGTCGCCCTCAAACAAGCCGATCATATCCCCATCAAGTCCTTCTCTGACATCATTCCGTCTCAGCTCTCGTCCCTCTCCATTGTTACCAATTCAGCTTCCTCTTCCTCTTCCTCGTCGGGCAACGACCAAGAGGAGCTTCGGAAGTTTGGGATCACCGACGATTTGAGAGATTTTGTTAAGGGACTCACATCTACTACCTTTCAGCACTTTCCTATCCAAGGTTACCTGACCAATGTGGATGCGGTACGGTTTCTTTTTCTCTTTTCTTATGTTTTGTTTCTAAAATCAGAGCTTCGGTCAAAATTGTGTAGATGTAGCTGAGCCGTCCGATGTGCCGACTTCGGCGTCTAATGTACGGAAGGATCTCACTGAGTGGCAGGAGAGACATGCCACACTTGTTCTCTCCACTGTCAAGGTGAACTACTGAATTTCTTGTTCTTTTTCTGAAATTTTATGCATATTTTCATGTGAACCCAACGCTACTACGTGATCATATTGTCGTTTGCTGTTTCAGAAATGCGATTTAAATTGTATGCTACTTATTATGTGATAGTTGAATGTTTCTTTCTGGTGTTTTTCTTTTCTTGATGCGTTAGGCAATCTCGAGATTAAGATATGAGTTATGTCCACGAGTGATGAAAGAAAGGAGCTTCTGGAGGATTTATTTTACACTCGTCAGCACCCATGTTGCTCCGTATGTATCTCTAATTATCTTTTGGATTCTCATTTTGATTTATGTAACTTGCAAAACGTTAACTACTATACAATAATACACTCACCTGAATTTGTCATATCCTGTAATTGTTGTAGAGCTGATGAAAATCTTCAAAAAACAGAGAGCTCATATTAAACTGATTTATACTTGTTGGTTAAAATGCAGTTATGAAAGGGAGTACATGGAGGAGGTTATGCGCAAAGCCGAGGAGCAGATGAAAGATGATAAATGCAAAAATCCAGAGGCTTTGGAGATTTCTAAATTGCAACTCGCTGAAAAGAGCCTGAAAAGTAAGACCTCAACAGCTTCATCTGAGCAGGATCTGGATACATTTCTTTTGGGCGAACATGAAGATAGTGATGGAGGTGCAGGTATGGTGTTTTTACCTGTTTTGGTTTGATGTGGAAAGAAATGACCCTCATTATAACAACAAACTGATTTGGAGAAATCTGTTGGTTATCAATAATTTTGCTCATGTATACAGAATGGAAAACCTAATGTGCTTCATATTTTAGAAGCTTAATTAAATTGGAATTAATTTTGAAGTTTTTGCTTGAAGCTGATTCTATTCCTAAGAGAGGCATGGGTATATCCTAAGCAGTTTCTTGTCAGCTTCTCATCTTTGTTATCACGCCGCATCTTATTATTCAGTGTAAACCTCTATGTAATTCTCGGCAAGAAGTGATATTTCCTTGGCAAACTGTATTACTTGTGTGCAGGACATGTAATCTGGATTTTTATATGAACAGTTGCCAATGTGGCATAGATAAAGAACATATTTGATGGCTTTGAGCTCAATCATTAATAATTTTTATACTTGCAGTTTCCTTTTCTGCTATTATTCAGCTTGCTAATTGTGCATAATGTCTCACAGATGATGCTGATGGGAGTTTTGACGACGATTTTGACAAGATTGATAATTCTGTAAGTCCCTCTCATGATCATCTTCTCCCTGTGGCACTGGTTACACATTTTCTTTCACTTGGCTATTCATATCATAGGAATTAATTAGGCAATTACCTCAAGTTTTTGGTGGAATTATTGGACTTTCTTTTTGCAATGTACATATATTAATTTTGTTGGTGTTGATCAGCCAGAAATCGTTGAAACATTTGCAGGACATTGAAGATGAAAAGAACGTGAAGAAGTAAAACTACTGGAGCAAATTAGTGCTGACGAAGAAATCATTGTGTGATAATAACGAAATGCATCATGTGAAGAATGGGAATAGGCTACAAAAAGGATAAGCTATATGGTGATGAATCTGGGAGAGAGGTAAATGGGAAAATCCGCAGATTGTGTTCTTTTGTTAACTTAATAGTTTAGATGCCAATCAAATATGATATCCGATTGTTGAAAATTAAAGTAAGCTGAAATGTTTATTGGCCTTGTACAAATTTCCCATTCAAAATTTTATGTTTGGTGGTGTAGATGAATTCTGTATGTGAAGCACTGTATTATAGACTGATAACTAGTACAGCAGTTTATAAGATATAGTACAAATGGGTTGGGCCTTGGCCGGCACGGAATACTGCAAGCTTTTGAGTGCTTTGCATTATGAAATTCCGGATTAAAAACTGTTACAAATCTTAAAGGTGATACTCATTTTCTGTGATGCCTTCTTAATGGTATCGGAAAACATGCACAGCCTAGATGTCGTAATTGCAGAGACTTGAAAAGCTTTTTTCATCGTGTTGAAGCGCCTTAAGGATCAGAAGGATTTAAACTCCTCAGGTGTAGATGCGGTCCACGAGCCCTGCCAGTTGGATTCTGGCAAAAACTGCTTTTAGGATGTATTAGCCGAGCCTTAGCCATGCTGTTTTCTTAGGCTCACCACGAAATAAGAAACTATCCAAATCTTAGAAAACTGGTTACTCCCGGTGGTCAGCATTAAGTGGTACACATACTCAAACCTTAACCGTGGTCCAAAATCAACGGATTCAAAGTCCACTGATATCTTGAAAAATAACATTTCTTCTATTTTTGCCAACCCAGGCACAGAACTGGCCAACTTCCAATAGCAGCCTGGTTTTCCACATATTCCAGCTCTTCTTGTTAACCTCCGAACCCTCCATTCTATTAGTTCTCTTCTCAATCCACTCTCCTCCGATGGCAAAGAAAGCACCTGTCGCAGTCTCTGCTCATCGTAAAGTTAAGATTTAGAAGAAATGTGTGGCAAAGATGCCCGGAGAAAAGTCAATAGTTTCCAATACATAGGACTATGTGAACGCACCTTCGATACTTTATGCCTTTCCCTCCATGTACAGGCTCTATTTAGCATATTACTTCTCACATTCTTTGGTAGGAGGAAACCTTCTTTTTTCTCCATCGTGGTATTAATCACCTTTGTTAAGCTTAATATTCCTACTATGGTACGTGTCCAGTTTCTATGCACCATAATCTTCTTACACGCCAGTCGAAACTGCTAGTTGTGCAGCGTCTGTTCATCAAATTTAAGGATCTTAGTGTTATCCCAAGATTACATATACTTGTATAATTATTAATTATTTTTATACCTTGCAAAAATGAATATAAAGATAATCAAACTGAAGTGGCATTATAAGATGATAGTTGCACTGTGTACAAGAGAGATGAATTAGGGTCACAATCTAAATTCGTTGAACCCTAAGAAGAGGCTTTCTGGTGCATGCAAGGAACAAATATTGATGTTGGCATTACTTTCTTCAATTGCATTATTACCTTCTCCTTTCAATCTTAAATTATGGTACATTAAAGATTGATTGTTGAACCCACCATCCATTAGAAATAATAAATTCACAATTCATGCATCGTTGTACCGTAATTATTTTTTGATGTACAAGGTCTTCATTCTTTTGAATTGACTCCCAATTAATTCCCTAATATTTTAGAAAATTGGAAACATCAAACTGTTTACTGAGAAACCCAAACAGTTTGGATTCTCAATTTAAGTCTTTAAACATAAAATTTCTTCAAAAAAATCATAAATATTGAATGGATATACTTCTGATTAATATCTGTTCTCCAAAATTATGAAATTTAAATATTGATTCATATCAAACAATGGTATCTTAGTTTTATCAAATATGATGTATCTTTTACTTTCCAACCTTCTATATGCAGATGAAAAGTTTCAACTCTTAAACTTGATTAATGAAGCACTAATTTCTGAGACAAGATTAAAGAATAATAAAATGGCGGGTGTCAATCCAAATGTTTTTGACGTGAAGAAAACACCAAAAATCCTCCAAGAACAGAGCAAGGGTGAATGTTCGACACGTTTTTGTAATGTAAGATCCTTCAATAAACATATATCATATAGGCACTCCAATTCCTTAAAAGCCCCACAAACCTTAACCCCCTCTAACCCTGCGGATTCAGGACATGGCCGGGGAAATATAGTTTCTTGCTTTATTCCCTGTTCATGAACTTCCTCTAACCAAAGATTGAAGCTTTACGTTGTCTCAACTAAAACTGCTTTTTTTTTTTTTGTTTTTTTCTTTTCATGGGCCAGTAGGGTTGTAGTCTCGAGTGACGATAGATTTGTTTTTTTTCATCCGAAAAGGAGAGATACAGGGTTCACGTTACTAGTCGGGTGACGATAGATTTTGTTCTATTGTGGTTGTAGTTACAACTCTTAATTTTGAACTTTCAAGTACTGTACCTGGTTCGTATATATTTAAGAGATGGAGGGGACGAAAGTTGGTATCATAGAGGGTGAAGAGAAACCATATGGAAAAATAAAGTTAAGGTACATTAACATGGAGAAAGCAGAAAAATTGAGAAGTGTGATAGTTGCAAAGATAAAGATGGCTAGGCTACATATTTGGGCTTGTAAAATCGCAAAGTTCTTGTTTCTATTGGCTATTGCGGTGCAACTGAGAGCCCTGGGTGACGCTGTGGTGAAATGGCCAGGAGCACCTGTTCCTGTTTCTTTTCCTCCCGAAAGTAAGTGAAAATACTGTATACAAAGGGCTGATAATTGTGTTCAAGTTGAAACATATAATCTTAAGGTACGTACAAGATAAATTTCTCAAGCATTTCTCACAACCTGCAGGGATTTATGAGAATAATGGGTTTTTGGTTGTCTCGTCTAATGGAGGACTGAATCAAATGCGATCAGGAGTAAGTAGTTTGTTGATCTCTTTGGAACTTCGTAGCATGCATGAAAATGTTCTTCATTCTGCAGATATGTGACATGGTCGCCGTTGCAAGATATTTAAACGTCACGCTAATAGTTCCTGAATTGGACAACACCTCATTTTGGGATGATAGAAGGTATACAAAATCTACTTTACTGTTTCATTTGGACTAATATCGAGATCATCTAGTGAATCTTGACAAGTACAAAGAAAATAAAAACAAATAGCCGATTTGGTGATGATTAGTTTACCATGGTCTTTGCAGCCAATTTTCTGACATATTCAATGTGGATTACTTCATAAATTCCTTGAGAGATGAGGTTCGAATTCTGAAAGAATTGCCACCAGAACAGAAGCAAAGATTTGAGACAGAACCACTCTACTCAATGCCTCCTGTTAGTTGGTCCAATATGAGCTATTACTATAACGTGGTTGGTGTTGCTGGACCCCGTTCCCGGAGCCCAGTCGTACAGTGCTGGACCCCGTTCCCGAAGCCCAACTATCCACGACGAAGTCAAACACGAAGACTCTTGGGCTCGAGTCCCGACCCCCAAGGATGAACCCGGGGTGACCCGTCGGAACCAACTAAACGAAAAATAACTCTGCGGAAGCACACATACAAATATTTCTTGAAAATACATTCATAAGAATCTCGACTCTTCATACATAACAAAGTTAATACAATCACAATGAGAATGCTCAAAGATGATATGCTGGATGAACTATCCAAAATGGCTACTAACTTAGTACAAAAGTCGTTAACTATTAAGGAGCGCTCGATGCCTTGCAAAAGATCAACCGTCGACTTGTGTAGCACCTGAGGAGGGAAATAAAGGGATGAGCTACACAGCTCAGTGGCTAATATACTTATAGCCACCGGTAACCAGT
>JANITX010000003.1:34773220-34783590 GCA_027564395.1 Erythroxylum ulei | reverse complement strand
GCATAATTCAAATCCAAATACCGATCTAATAAGACTTCAAAAAAATTCAAAACATGCCTCAAAAAAATAAATAACAGGGTTGGGATCTAACAGGTGTTCTATTTATTATTTTCATATTAAATTCCTGTAAGGTGATGGAATTAGTTGACTTGTAAAATTTTTTAAAATGAAAATTAAGTGTTAAACACACAACTCTTGTTCCAATCTTGGATTTTCAGATTCTACCTCGAATAAAAACATATGGAGTGTTGCATCTGACCAAATCTGATGCTAGACTTGCTAATAATGGGATTCCTGAAGAGGTCCAAAGGCTACGGTGTAGAGTAAACTATGAAGCTCTGAGATTTTCTCCACCTATAGAAGCATTGGCCCAGAAGATCGTTAAAATTTTGAAGCAGAGAGGACCTTTCCTAGTTCTTCATCTTAGATATGAGATGGACATGTTAGCATTTTCTGGTTGTAACGAGGGTTGCAGTGAGGAAGAAATCGAAGAATTGACTGCAATGAGGTAACTATAGGCGAATATGCTTTTACTATTTGGTTTGCATTGAAGGTTAGTGACTAGGTAATTTATTCGATAAACAGGTACGCATACCCATGGTGGAAAGAGAAGGAAATAGACTCTGCCAAGAAAAGGCAAAAAGGGTTATGTCCCTTAACTCCTGAGGAAACAGCACTTGCATTGAGAGCATTGGACGTTGATCCAAAGATTCAAGTGTACATTGCAGCAGGAGATATCTATGGGGGAGAAAGGAGATTGGCAAGTCTGAGAAAGGCCTTTCCAAATTTGGTAACGTTCACCAAAGTTTATATTGCTAGTTTTCATGTGCCTTACTCTAATACTTGGCCTTGCCAGGTTAAAAAGGAAACATTGCTGCCAGAAGCAGAGCTTGAGCCTTTCCAAAACTATTCCAATCGAATGGCGGCATTGGATTATCACGTGGCCATAGAAAGTAACATTTTTGTTCCCACTTATGGGGGAAACATGGCAAAAGTTGTTGAAGGGCATAGAAGGTGAGTCTAAAGTCTAAACCCTATGTATGTCATATTATATTATACCAAGTGAACTAATAATTATTTTTGTCCAGATTCTTAGGACACAGGACAACTATACTTATAGACAGAAAGGCCCTTGTTAAATTGACGGATGAATACAGAAATGGAACACTGGACTGGGACCAATTTTCCTTGGCGGTAAAGGCAGCTCATTCTAATAGATTTGGGAGGCCAGCCACAAGAACTGAGATTCTAGGCAAACCAAAGGATGAGGACTACTTCTTTACTAATCCACAAGAGTGCCTTTCAATCCATGATATGTAACCTAGATTAGATACATGTATAAAGCATATGTTAGAACCAGGAATCTCTACCTTCCTTTACATAATGCCTTTATTTCGTTTTTATGCCAATGTCTAAATCAATTACGAATTTGGGAAAACACGACATGAAAACCAAGTCATATTACATGTTTTTAACAACTCATGCTCCCACTCAATTACGGAAATATCAAATATATAAAGTACTCGTACCGATTATAAAGATTCGGCGTCTACTGTTTTCTCACACTCAATTCAAGACAAATATGAAGACTTGAATTAGGGAATGATGTTTCTAATTCTTGAGTAACAATTAATTGAGGAAAACAAGTGCAAGAAATGGATGGGAAAACAATATTTAATGGAGGGCGATGGTAATCTTATTGATTATTATTTATGAGATTGATGTCTCATAGCATTGATAACATGAGAAAGATATGCAACTTTTGGCAATAGGGATTAGGATTTATATTCAAAACCAAGGCTTCTTGATAATTAAATCCAAATGTTCTTATATTTATTTAGAATGGGATTCTTCCATGGAAAGTAATATGATATCTTAAGTACATGAGTCTGATTTGAGAAAGTGAATCTTTAAGATTGGCCGAATGGGGAGCTTATTTTTTCCAAGTAAAACTTCAGATTGTCATCGTATCGTAGGTAAAAACTTAAAATAATATGAAAATATTTAAATCCTACAAATCCTTTCTTGCTTATATATTAAACTCCCCTCGATGATTCTGTAGTAGTTTAAGCAGCAAAATCTGGCAGGCTCAGCAACTTGATGTTGCCATTGTTAAATATAAGACATAGATTGACACAGGAAAAAGAAGAATAATTAAACAAACCAATATCCATGTCCATCTCATGCTTTTCTATTATACCATTTCCGCACCACGTTACGCCTCGCAGCCTCTAATTAATGATGTTAACAATTACACTTCTGATGCAGAAAAAGAACCAACGTGGGGCGATTATATTTCATGCCTTAACACTAGTAGATCTTCGTTCCTTGATTTCTTGTTGGTGAGTCTTAGCCAACTTTCAGGGATTGTATTCACCGGATTCCGGCTAACAATCTGTATATAGATATATAAAACTCTTTCGCGTACTAGCTAGACACACTGTATGTAAGCTTCATTTGAGTATTGCTTCCAAGAAAGTATTTGTTTGCGTACCTCTTTGACGCAGTTTCAAGCTGAAGATATTCATAAACCTTAATATAAGATACTTGGAAGTGGGTGGCCATGGATCAAAATAGAAATGCTGGCTTCAGAGAGTCGGAGTTTCTTGCTACAGAGGTGAAGGAACCGCCATGTAGTGAGGTAGAGTTCAAGTTGACTGGTAGTAATGGATGGATCATCAAAGCTGAGAAGTTGAAAAATATGCTCATTGGAGTCGTCAAACCAGAGAAGTTAAAGGTCTTGATGGGGGTGAGGTCTCCAAAGATAGCGAAGTTCAAGTTGGGGTTGCTGGTCAGTACCATGGTGCTTGTTCTCTGGGCTTGCACAATACCGCTGACAACACTAGACGAGACTCCGGGGAGGAGGTCACTCAGACATCGGACCTCTTTTCTTTTGTCACAGGAAACTGAGTTCTACGTACTTTTCCCTCTTTCTTTTCCATTTTATACAAGTTCACATATATAACGAAGAGTTATTTGATATTTGGTTCTTTTTGTTTTCAATATTTAGCATTGTAATCCTTCTCAAGGGGTGTATAAGAACAGAGGATACTTGATGATTTCATCCAACGGAGGATTGAACCAAATGCGATCTGGTGTAAGTAGTAACAAAATGCTCATCTTTCTGTGATCAATAAATATGTAATATGCAGCCTTGGAGCAATTACTAATTCAATCTAATCATCAGATTTCTGACATGGTCACTGTTGCAAGATTTTTAAATGTCACTCTTATTGTTCCTCAAATGGATAACACTTCATTTTGGAATGATCGCAGGTAAGTCTACGTTTCGTGTTCATAAAGTTTCTACTATGATTAAACCTCTTGAAAAGAAGAAATCTGATTCATTAGGCGTCCCTTTTTCTTGGCAGTGAGTTCCAAGACATATTTGATGTGGACTATTTCATAAAATCTTTGAGCAATGAAGTTCGGATTATCAAAGAGCTGCCTCCCCAGCAGAAGAGAAGGCTTGAGACAATTCCATTATACTCCATGCCACCTGTTAGTTGGTCTAATTTGTCCTATTACAATAACAAGGTTGGCTCTCTGACGTCCAATGGAATTTGAGTCTTTAAATACAGTGTGATGGCCAATGTTTAAATGTGCATGCGTCCACAGGTTCTTCCTCTTTTTGAGAAGTACGAGATCATTCATTTCACCAAGACTGATACTAGACTTGCAAATAATGGTCTGCCTGAAGAGGTTCAGAAACTGCGATGTCGAGTTAATTATGAAGCTCTGAAATTCACCCCAGCAATAGAGAAGCTGGGGAAGAAGATTGTTAGACTTTTGAGGGAAAAGGGGCCCGTCTTGGTCCTTCATCTCAGATATGAAAAGGACATGCTAGCATTTTCTGGCTGCAACGAAGGTTGTAATGACAAAGAAGTGGAAGAATTAAGGATAATGAGGTAAGCCATTATACCTGATTCATTATTTTTGTCAACTTCTGTGTATGGTAACTTTTTTATTTTAGTGTAAATGTATAGATACGATTACCCTTGGTGGAAAGAAAAGGAGATAGATTCTGAGATGAAGAGAAAAGCTGGTTTGTGCCCTTTGACACCTGAGGAAACAGCCATTGCATTGAAGGCAATTGGGATTGACCCCAAAATCCAAGTTTACATTGCTGCTGGAGACATATATGGAGGTCAAAGAAGAATGTCTGTGCTTAAGGCAGCTTATCCAAATTTGGTTAGTCAAAAGAACCTCAAGATGATGATGTGCATAGCATATTTTGTGCTGAATTGAGATTGTATGTGTTGACTCCTAACGTGGAACAGGTCAAGAAGGAAACGTTGCTACCACCTTCAGATCTTGAGCCCTTCCAAAACTATTCCAACCAGATGGCAGCCTTGGATTACCTTGTGTCACTAGAAAGTGATATTTTTGTCCCAACCTACGGAGGAAACATGGCAAAAGTTGTTGAAGGTCATAGAAGGTAAGGTATTTGAATAATCTCACATTAGGCATGCCCATACCCTGGAGTTCTTTTTTATATTACACAATCTGTTTATTCGCTTCTGATACTTTTAAGTAGTTTATCTGATATTCAATGTTCTCACAATTAAAAATTGTTAACCAGAATGGGGAATGTTTTTGTGCAGATACTTGGGCTACAAGTTGACAGTAAATTTAGATAGAAAGATTCTAGTCCATCTGATAGATAAATACAGAAACGGAACACGGGATTGGAACGACTTTTCTGAGTCAGTGAAGGCAGCTCATGCAAATCTCATGGGGAACCCAACTCAAAGATTGAAAATTCCATATAAACCTAAGGAAGAAGACTACTTCTACAGCAATCCTGAGGAATGTTTGTAACTGAATGATAAAAGCTTGAGTGTTAAAAAGTTGCCTCATGGTTTTCCATTCTTAACTTCCATTGTAACACGTAGACTGCAGCTGATGGTGCACGTTTTCAGGAATACATTTGTGGACATTGCTCCGAAAGAAACGGGGGCACATAAAATAATTAACATCTCACGAAAGTGAAATCCAGCTAATACAATACAAGGGATTCTTTAATCACCATTATTGTCTAAAATTTTGATTAACTTTCTTGTGGAAGTATTAACCATTAGGTCACCTGAAAGCAGTTAGAGAATCAGTATTCTTGACACTTTTCTTAAGCATTATTCTTTCAAGAACCACATAGTAGCCTTTTGGAAATGGACACTCAACTTTTTTGGTTAGAAAGTGATGCTTTTATTCCTGCCTGTGAAGGAAACATTGCTAAGACTGTTGAGGGTCATCTAAGCTAAATCATACGTCTTGGTTATTTTTCTTCATTCGTAAGACTATGAAAGGCAGTGATCTTTTACCAGCTCGCATAGTAGGAGTCTGTGACAACCAGTTCTTGTATCATTAGTTGCATACTGATTCCCAACATTTTAAGGTTTCTGTACCAAATTTTAGGAGACACTTGGCAGTCGTACAAACCAAAATACGACTTGATTAACAAGTCCATTTTATTGTCTGAAATTGGGGCATCTGTAATTCACGTCAGAAACGCTCAACTTCCCTTTTCGCATTACGAGTAACGATCTCAACCATGACATGCATTAAACAATGAATTCGGTGCGAGAAGATGGTAATCACAAGGCTCCATTCTTGTATATACTATAGCATATCTATGATACAACCACAATCCCCAAGATTCCATATCCTCACTAGATATCTAATGATAAACTCCACAGAAAATCTATAAACCAATTAAACATTGCATCAAATGGATCACAAGGGAATACAGGAAACTCAGGAACAGCATATACAATACACCAACGAGGATATGGATTTTGAAGGTGAGTAAAGAAAAGAAGAAATTAGACAAGAAAAAAGTGAATACTAGATAGAAGCCATCCTAATCTTGTGTCTTCAGCCGCTTCTGTGCTTGATCCAAGTCCTCTCCACTGCTCAAGTTCCTGAGATGTGCTGCTTGATTGCCTGGGGTTAGATTTTGAAGATCCTAGAGAGCAATAGAAGATTCAGAAGTTGTCATGGTGTTGTTGAACTTTACAAAAGTTTCTCCAGCAATATAAACATTTTGGTGAACATACCCTAGCAGTAGAAGTTCCAAAGCTCAGCCCTCTATTTGCCCGCTTTCCTAGATCAATCTGCACTGAGATTTTGGATTGCGACAAATCTACACCAGCGCTCTGAAGTGCTTGTGTCAGATTGTTCAATAACCTGGCTTATACAAAACATC
Source organism: Erythroxylum ulei (assembly GCA_027564395.1). Lineage (NCBI taxonomy): Eukaryota > Viridiplantae > Streptophyta > Magnoliopsida > Malpighiales > Erythroxylaceae > Erythroxylum > Erythroxylum ulei. Next base: position 34,777,385 of record JANITX010000003.1, on the reverse strand, counting down.
AGAGTTGTTTTTAACTTATAGCTTAACTCCAAATTACAGGAAAAACTTGGAGAATATGAGGAATTAAACAAGGCAATAGCTTGATTTCTGGCTAGCTTAAAGAATTTAAAGACACATATCGGCTTCCATATAGATTGACACTTCCAAACTAATCCTACACCGAATAGGAAAAACGCACTATTCACCAAAACCAGTCAGCAGTAACCACAGCTCCTCGACACAATAAAACAAAGAGAACTTCACCATTACAAAAGAGTGCCCCAAACAACTTCTCTTCAAAACATTTAAGCATCATTTCTTCCAGAAACTGGAGATGTGCAAAGACCCTTATTACAGAATGCATGTGACATGAGAGTANNNAGTATGAAGCTAAGCCACACCTTCATACAGTAGCAACCACACATATGAAGCTACAACAGAACCTTTGGGAAAACTTCCATAAGGAAAGATTTGCTCACAACTAAGCAAGAAACATGGAGGCAGAAGTTGTTGCATGGAAATTGAGAAGAAAACTAAACAGAAGCCAAGTGCTCCATCTCTATCGGCATAATGCTTTCAGAGTTTGCAAATCTCAAAAGAAAATCTCACATACCCTTCAGAGTATACACTGGAGATGCTTATTGTCCCACCTTCAATTGTCAGCACCTCCTGTTGGTTCAGTGGATCATTGTTCACGGGACACTCATCTGACTGTGCATCAGAGACTGGATGATGAAGTTGATGTGGAGCAATATCAACATTTTGAATAGAAGCAGGAACTTCAGTCTGAACAGGCATGGTAACAGGCATACCCTTGTTTGCAAACTCAGGTTGCCGTTCCATTTCTTTGCATGTGGCTTCCTTGCTAGGATCAGATTCTAATGGATTTTGCATGTTTGTAAGCATGTTCGGAGATAAAGGAATGTTACTCTCATCAAATCTTCCAGGAAATGCAGATGCAGATCCTGGACCAGAGCCAGTTTTCATGGCTTGTGGATGACCAACAAAACTTTGGACACGCCAATGACTGTTTCTCTGTTACAAGAAATATAAATAAGAGACTTTTAATAGACAAAGAACTATAACAGTGATAACTCAAATTAGAGGGAAGAAGAACCAAACCCATCGACATAGCTGCTCCAAATGACCAGAAACATTACTTACAAAACCCATCAACCACCCATATGCACTAAAAAGAAAATAAAACATACAATAATCACCAGATATATCTGAGAAGAGAAAGGACAAACAAAAAGTACTCCAATTACACTCAATAAGCCCAAACTTTTATCATTAACAATCTACTTTGATAACTCAAATCACAAAGTAGCAAGAGAAGAAGAGAACACCACTAGTTGTGGCATTATGTTTGTCTTCATTTCCTTTCAGAAACTTTAACGTTCATTATTCCAACTTACAGCAATTCACTTTGATAAGAGCTTAAGAACATGAATGCCACAATTTACAGGTAAAAATCCTGGTCTACAGTACAATTTTTTTCTCTAAATTTTACATTAATTATAGATGTTCATAAAAACTTCTATGACTATGAAGATTTGAGCAACTTGCAAGTGTATGTGGTCCATTCAGAAAGCCATACCACAGTTATTTACTAATTCAAGAGTCACAACCAAATTAAAGTGGTGAAGGTATCCATCAGTCTCATCCTCTAGCAAAAAGGGCTTTTATACATCTGCAAATAGCCATTAACCCATACAAAAGGAAAGAAATTCATAAACAAACCAATCAAACCAACTATAAGAACTATACCCAAGGCATCAACTTTGCAGGTTCAGAACCCCATCCGTGGTATGTACCCTCATATTTTTGCACCTTTTCCTGTAGATATTGGACATATTCAATCACCTACAGACAAAAGCCAATGCTCAGTCAACTAGTTTGAATCCAATTGAATATGCATTTTTGCAGCGGTTGAACAATGCATTAATGTTTTACCTCTAACAAAAATGATGCTGTGTCTCTCTTTTGATCACCATGAGGTATAAGTTCTCTCAATATCTGGAATCTGAGAAAACAGATGACATACCATCAGACTAGATCAGTTTTGTTAATCGTAAAACAAATACTGTATTCTAAACATTTCTTTACGCTAATTATTGACTTCCATGAAAGGAAAAATCTACTGCTTATAAATTTGGACTGTTTATATGGTGAAGGCCCTTGATATTCTTAACCTATAAGAATGAATGAAAATCTACAAGAGCCCTTCAGTTTGATCATTATTGATCATACACGCAAACACAGACAGTCTCACATCCATATCGACAGTTGATAGACCAATCTTAAATTGGATTATCTCATCAACATATTCACCACACTGACAAGTAAAGAATTACCATATTTGACACATGAAATATCACAATGCGAGTAAAAGAGAGTTCAAAATTGAAAATCTATGTAGAGTCCTTAACGTGTACGATTTTGGTATGTCCAATAAGTATCATGTTGAAAGTTGTTTCCCTTTTGCTGACAAGTTACATTTAACATGTAGACTGCGATGATACACTCAATTAGCAGATGATTTTCGGAAACAAAGATATAACAAAATATTAAAAGTTAACAAACTGACAAGCAGCTTTTCTACTATTTCTCCCCATTGATTGAAGCATATGCATAACAAAATTTGAACAACTCTAGACAAACAAAACTAAAAGGAAGAAATCAAAGTATTTTGAGAGAAAATCAAAACATAGCATTTGCGTGTGCAAAAACAACCAAGTACCGTCGGTATAATTTCACAATTATTAAATCAAACAAAGTAACAAACCTTTCATTGATCTTGCTCCTCCTTCGCTGCTCAGTGACTGAATGCTTCGATCTTATGGCATTAGCTTTATCACTATTCTTCACATCTGCTACCACACCCAAATTTCACATCAGAGAACGCTCAAGACACTTGAAACTGAAAACCCATTTGAGAACACACCATGCTAAAGCCCCAGAAACATCAAAACTACAAACTTTACAATTGGGAAACAGATAAAAGATTAAAAAAAAAAAAACAGAACTTGCGATATATGTCGACCCTTAATTTATGGTGAACCCCAAGAAACAGCAATTAAACTAGAGGTGGATCTAATACTTCACACAAAAAAAAAAGAAAACCTTTATTGTTGTTAATGTTAGTGTTGTTGTTGGCCGATGTTGTTGTGATACTCGAAGATGGTCCGTCCTTTCTTGAAGCAAAATCCTCGTCCTCGTACTCATCATCTTCCTGATCCTGATTTGCTTTTCCTCTCATTATCAGATGTCTAGTTATTCCAGAACCATGCCCCCAGAATTCAGATTTAGACAAGAAAACAATTTCGACTTGTCTACAGCGACAATTGAAGAATGAAGAGAGAGTTCATAAAGAAATTGAAAGGATAATAAAATAAAAATAAAAAATTTGGTAGAAGAATTGAGCAGAAGAAGTTGGGAGTCCTGAAGTTGTTAATTGTTATTCCCAGGAGGAAATGACACCGAACTGAAGTAGAAAATTTGGATAGCATGCGGCTTAGCTCATGTTGTGTTCTGTGAGCTCAACTTTGAATCTATCTAATATATATATTTTCTTAGAAGCAATGTTTATGTATTAAATATTGAAGGTTGAAGCACCTCTGTCCAAATTTTACAATTTATTTTATTTTATTTTTTGTTTGGTATTATTTCAAATCAAATCTGTACATACTTAATGTACCTAAATATTTTTTAAAATATGAAATGAGGTATTAGAAGAGTAAATCAAGCATGAAAAGGTTTGGCTTGGCAGGAGAGAGGGAAGGGGAATTCCCGTGAGAGGCTAGTGATGGCGTGGTGGGGAGCAGTTCGGGAGTGTGCCAAGTGACACGCCTCACGTTGTTCACGTGCCCTATTTTATCTTCCTGCTGGGCTCATCAAACACTTGGGCCTACCCACTTCTATGTTTTATCTTTTTGTCTAGCATCCGATGTTAACGTCAAATTCTACCGTAGTGCCAAAAGTATAAAGGGGCGGATGATTCGTATATAAGTATGATAATAAAAATGAGAATAAATTTTATTATTATAATTATGATGGTCGATTAAGAAGAAGAAATAATTATCATTAATATTGACAGTGGTTAGTTTGTAAAAAATATTAAAAAATAAAAACTTATTATATTTTAATTAATTATATTTTGATTAATTAAAATATAGTGATTAAT
>JANITX010000003.1:34658051-34672519 GCA_027564395.1 Erythroxylum ulei | reverse complement strand
AAATTGAATCAATTAAACCATGCTATCTCTAAAATTGACCTTAGGAAACCTAATCCCATACTATTTCCAAGCTATCTCAACCAAGAACTCAACAAAATCTCAACTTAAAAAAATTTCGAAACCTACCTCTTTCTCCCTCCATTTTCGGATTTTTGGACTCCATTAGAGAGCTTTCAAGCTTTTGCCACCCTTTTCCCTTGAAAAGCATCAAAACCCCTCAAGAATCAAGTAGAAAAACCGAAACCTACACCATCTTTCTTCTTCTCCTCCATGACCGATGCTCTCTCCTTTCTCTCTTTTCTCTTCTCTCTTCGGTCTTTCTTTCCTTTTCTTGCTTTGTTCTGTCATTTTTTGTGCTTCTCCCTCTCATAACCGACAGCCTTTATGTCTTACAATGCCATGTCATTAATGAATGGCTAAATACTGAATTGCCCCTCCATCAAAGCCTTGCAACTTAACTCTTTAAGTGATGTACCCAATATGCCCCTAACTTCATCCTATTTTAGAACAATTTCTAATCATCAATTTGAAGGAATTTGTGAAACCTTCCTTCTAGATAAATGATCCTTTATGTCTTAATTTCATAATGCCACAAAAATCATTTAATTTGGTGCCCTATATCAAGAGTTATAGTCCAAACATCTTGGTCTGCCATTATGCTGAAAAATTTTCCAGCACCTTACTTCCATCCGAAAATTGACAATCTTAGAGGCTGAATTTAAAATCACTTTCTTCATACAAATTGTATCCCTATTGCTATAGGTTAATACAAATCAAGAATCACCTCATTTGGATGACTAGAACAAACGTTATGGCCAAAATATTGACTGCACATATCAGTCCAAGATTGAACATTAAAACCGACTTCCATTCAGAAATTGGAAGTCTTAGGGGCTAAATTAAAATTCACTTCCTTCATATGACTTGTATCCCCAAGTCTCAATTTTATTTTTACTTAAGAATAAACTCAATCGGATCTGTACAGATCGAGAATTTCTCAAAATACTTAACCATGTTCAGAAACTTTTCAACTCACTTTGATTAAATCACACTCTTTCAATTTAATCTCAAAAATTATAAAAATCCCATCATAATGTAGATAAGTGTCTTAGGAATCCAACGCTTAAAAAACCAAGTCAATAGGATGTCGGACGAAGAATTTCGAAGCAAGAGATTGAACAAGGGTCAGATTAGGGGAGGAGAAAAGCAAAAACAAAAGGATTTTTCGTACATATCTATAACCGAAATTCCAAAAATCATAACTCTTGATCCCGAACTCCAAATTTGAAAATTTTGGTATACATGAAAAGATAAAAGGAAGCTCTACAACTTCCCTGAAGAACTCGAAAATCAATTCCATCTGAAAAGGGGTAAAAAACCTAATCAAAGTTACTACCCCTACTTGTCATCTCAAAACATTAACAGAACTTCCAAAAATCATAACTTCCTATTCCATAGTCCGAAAATCACATACTTTACATTAATGGAAAGATCTAAACATAATCTAAAAATTTCATGAAGAACTTAAGAGCAAAATCAACCTCTAACTAGGTCAATTTTTCACTCAAAGATTCTGCCCTGTTTAACAACACCTAAACAAAATCCAAACTTTCAAATTTCATATCTTCTAATTCCCACATCCAAAAATTGCATACTTTATGGCGTTGGAAAGATTGAAAAGCAAGCTACAACTTTCATGTAGACCACTTACTCCAATTCAGATGAAATCAGTACGACGATTGGCCTCAAAGCACAGTGCACCTAAATGTACACTTATGGACATTTTCACAAAACAAAGTAAAATAATACTTAACTTTGACTGATCATAACTTCCACTCCCGATATCGAAAAATATCAAACTTTATGGCTACGGAAAGCTCTCAACATAAGCTACAAGTTTCATGAAGATCATTTTCTCAAATTTGGCCTAAATCAAAAGGTCAACTTTTATCTCCAAAAAGTCAAACTTTCCTTAATTCTACAATTTCTCATACTTTTTCTCTTTATTTCTTGATCTTTAACTCCATTAAAGTAGTTTATTCACTAACAATTTCATTTAAACTTCAAACGCCGTTTTAGGTCATACCTTAACAGAAGCCTCAATATATCGCAATCTCATCTAACAATACACATTCTTAATTTTCTTTTTTTTTTTAATTTCCTCATTTCATGCCACTTGACACTTCAAAATTTTAAGAAAAGTTCGAGGTCTAGCATTGACCTTGCGAATGTGCATGGAATATCTATAGCAAAAGAGCTTTGGGAAAAGCTTGAGGAGTTGTATCAAACCAAGGGCATCTCAAATCGGGTGTACCTAAAGGAGCAGTGTCATCCACTGCGGATGAGGGAAGGTACTACAATTTCAGATCATTTAAGCGTTTTCAATGGGATCGTTTCTGAACTGGAGGCAATTGAAGTTCGTATAGATGATGAGGATCAAGCTTTGAGACTCATCTGGTCTCTTCCACCTTCATATGAACACAAGAAACCGATTTTGATTCATGGGAAGGAGAAGATAGTTTTTTCTAAAGTTACTGGAAAACTCTTTTCAGAAGAGAGAAGACTGGGTGGTAGAAATGTTCCTGAAAACTCAGCTCTGGTGGTAGCTGGTTATCGGAAGAAGAACTCTATGAAGTAAAATATAGTACGCTGGACGTGTGAACAATCTGGGCACGTGAAGAAAAATTTTCTAAGAGATAAAGCGGGTTCGGCAAGAGGCTCTGGGTCAGTTAATAGAGAGACTGACAATGTCGCTAACATTGTCTCCATAGATGATGATCTTGCTCTCTAAAAAGAGGGGCATGTATATCCTCATGGCATGCCGCTAATTCTAAAGTTGTCATGATAGAGGATGTGTTACTATTAGCTGGTCCACAAGTTTGCACACGGGCATTGGTTTGGCATTAATGCAAGGTGTGTGGTAAAATTTATGTCGATGGCTAATGAACTTCCAGGAAAGCCAAACATAGGAGTTGCACCATAATTTTTCAGCAAGGTTATTTTTCGACATGTGCCAAAGTAAAAGGCTTAGAATTGGTTTATTCTGAGTGGGTATGCTTTTATGGTGGAGCATGATGCTATGAAGTGTGATAATTCTCTACATTGAGAGTTATGTTATTTAACGATTTCAATTTTTATTCGATTTGTAAGGATATAATTGGAAACACGTCATAATTAAATTACATTCCATAATAAGAATCCACATAACTTTCCTATTAGAATTTTTATAATTATCCAAACATGTGAATATCTTTACTTTCCATAGATTTATTTTATGAAGAATCAGATTCCAAATTCACTTTACTTTCCCGCCAACCAAACGGGGTGTAAACGTTATATTCTTTATATTTCTTTAATGATTTATGTGCTCTGTAGTTCAGTCATCAGTGTAAAACTCTATTTACAATGTAGAAATATATATTGTAAAAATATATTTCTTCAAGTGTCTTTTGAGTCCTTCATCTTCAAAAGTTCAAATTCCCTCCTCGGATTGAGCACTTGCATCTGCCTTTTGTTTCCTTTGGAAATCTCTTTAAGAGTGTCCCAAGCTTGCTTTGCAGCTTCACAAGCTATAATCCTTGTGAAAACCTCACCTAATGAAGCTGAAAAATTACTATTGATCTAGAATTACACGGTAGAAGCCAATATACGGCTCTGGCACCAAGTGGAGCAGTTTGCATGGTGGCTAGTATGAGTTCATCGGATCAGAATCATGATACTACTCTAATTAATACAAAACAATGAAAAGAATGAATCCTGGCAATGCTAACAAACTTTAGTTGCACTGTATGTCTACCTTCTTTTGGATGTACCGAAATATCTGCATGACAGAGACTTTTGACGTACTACCAGAGTTTATACATAATCTTGCTATAGCTAGAAGACTTTTAAGCTCTCTGGAGTTGTAACTGTTCCCAAGATCAGGGTCTATCATCTTGTGAATAGAGCTGCCAAAGCGAGATTCTTTGATCCATTGGATTAAATCTGTGCTTCCTTCTGATGATTGACCAGTAATTAGCTCCAAAATCAGCACGCCTAGCTGAAAAATTATGTTCCCACATAGCTGATCCACGGAATCTGCAATCAGTAAACAGTTGAATAAGCAATCTAGTGGAATCTCAAAAGTGATGCATTATACTCAAAACCTCACCTTCTGAACATGAGTCGTTGGGCATTGCCGCATAATTTCCAAGAGAGCTAAGAAGACCAACATCAGATAGCTGTTCCAAGAAAAATTCAGATGTTCATTATTTGAGATACAGGTGCAGAATCAAACAACTAAACCAGTAAAATTACCTTTGCGGTGAAGTTCTGGTCCAGCATTATACTGCCTGAGTTTACGGAGACATGATATGTTGGTGGACTGTTAAAGAGAAGCAGATATTCCTGCAGTGTTATATACCATCTGTCATTGACTCCTTACAAGTGTCTCAGTGCGAGCAAAGCTATTGATCTTAAGGAGACCAGACAAAATGCCTAACTAGCTGAAATTATGGAATCATTCACATTCCTAAGAGCACAGAATAAAGTTTTCTTAGTTACATGGTCTGTTGTTTTTCAGATATGCTGTTAAACTTCGGATAGAGAAGCTTAAAGGTTCAGATATCGGATTGCTCATTAATAGCCCGTTCATGGCACAGAACAAATCCTTTTCGCAAATAATGAACGTAAGGAGCTCAAGCATGCATTGACTATGCAGCAGCAATGAATGTTGAGAGAAGATTATGTGCATCCTACCTTGATGACTTACCAATGCTGCTGTCACACCACTGGCTATTCGTAACCTTGTCCTCCAATTTAAAGGAGTTTTAAGAGGATCTGCCAAGATCCAAAATGATTATTAAATTTGGCAAACCATATTTCACATAAAAATTCTTGTCCGAGTTTTACCATTAAGACGTTCCTTTAAGGTTCCATTTTCTATATTGTTAAACACTAGCAACCTGCAAAGTTAATAGCATAACCAAGATGTGTAAGATCAAATACAGATCATAATAGAGAAGTAAAAGACTATTGGCCATAGCAGAAGATGACATTTTTCCTCAAGTTAGTATCATCACCAAACCATGAATTTTCAACATATAATCTTGAAACATTTTCAATGTCATCAACAAAATTTATGCAGCACTCCAGCTTAGAAATTTTGATCATATTAATCCAAGGCTTTCGGCACAACTGTTGGCTAAAAGTTGAATCTCACTGACGATGCTTAACAGATTCTTTCGACTGCTTTTTATTGTGCAGCAGTACTATCAATCTTGACTCAGCTCTCTACCTCTGATTTAACTGCTAATTAATTGGTTTAGTCTTTGCTATTGTTTCAGTAATTGTTAGGCAAAGTTCCATTATGTGAACTTAGATGCCACTAGCACCTCTAACCCCAAACCTTGATACTGAAACCTGTTTGAATGTTCATTAGTTATCCATAACTTGTTTCCTCTTGTCTCCCGTGTATGTTTCTGTCTCCCAACTAATGCATATGCCAGAAAGCATGTGGACGCAATGGCCTAACCGCAATATAAATGTACAGATTCCAAATCTTATCTACTCTTTAGGGCATTGAAAACAAGAACTGACTGCACCTCAGGATATGTAAAGCAATGTGAGAAAATTAGCATGAAACCTCTTTTTCCCTGCTGAAAATCCTCGAAGTCCAAGAATGTGGCGATGATGCAATTTTACTAGAAGTTGCAGTTCTTTTGCAAATATATCATCCCTTTGATCAAAACCTTTTACTTCTTTCACCAATGCAACATCCCCATCACAAAATCTGGCTTTGTAAGCAACACATCGAGAGTTTCCATAGATTATCCTATGGAAACTATCCGTGGCCCTCTTTATATCTTTGTATGAGAAATGCTTTAGTAATGACACTTCGCCTGCAATTACTACATATTAGCTTGTAAGTAAAGATTTCACTATCACATGCAAAACACAAGCTTCGGAGGAAAACATATATACAATAGTGAACTGGTTTTGAGAGGCTCTTATTTTTCTGCTGCTTTTGACAACTTATGGGCTGCTTGAGATCATAAAAGCTACCAGGAATCGTACATGATTCCTTGATAAGTGCAAACATAGGCACAGAAAAACTGAGTTTTCTCTCGAGGAAGTTCTTACCAACCTAGACAACACTGCAAAAGGAAATCATCCTCTCATTCCTTTTAGGATTCTTTACTTCTAAAAGCAAATTAGTCCATAGTACCACAATTTAGTGAAATTGCTGTCTACAGATCTGGCTGAATAATGCTACGTGATTCAAACAGAGTCAGACCAGCTAAAACTTCTATACTATCTGAAAATTTGAAGCCCCGAATAGGGCAGGTCGGTCAAGTCATCACCAATTGGCAGCCAATGTGAAATCATAAGCAAATTGATTGGTCAAATTATCCCATTTCTTTCAAATTCACATACAATCAAACGTAGAAAGAGTTGAGCAAGATCTTGTTTAAACGAGAAAACAAGAAGAAAATTGAAAGCCAAAGGACGTGAGAAAAAAGAGAAAAAGAAGTAAAAGCTGACCAGAACGAGATCGGCGAAGCCAAGCAAGAAGATGAGGCCTAAACTTTCGGATGAGGCGATTGATGTCCATTTGGAAACTACCCCAAGTGACAACTTTGTGTATTGGTCTTCGCTTTTGGTACGAAATTTAGTAGCAATAACAGCAGCAGCGGCAGTAGTGGTAAACAAAGATAAAGTGCAGAAGAATTTCTTTTACTTTCTTTTCCAGTACTTGGTCCCTCACAGCCTGTCAGTTGTGCTGCTTCTTCATTACTCTGATGTGTTCATCACTAAGAAAAAAAGAATAGAGTCAGACAGCCCCACCAACCTCTCTCCGTCAATCGGCAAAATTACAGCTTTATCCTTCTAGTTTTTACCGAAGCCATTGATTCACAATTGTAAAAGCTTAGTTTCTCCACATGGCAGACAAAGTGGCAATTCCAATTTTCTTTATTTCTGCGCCAGAGCCTGTCTACTTCCTTTTTCTTGACTTGAACAAGTGACACATTAGACTGCTCCTTTGCCTTAGCCACATCTACTGATACAGCTTCCTGCTTCAACGGAGAAGGACACGCTTCTTCATTTAATTTCTCTTGTAAAAAGACGATGTCGTTGCCTTTACTATCAACCTTTGGACAGATGCTAGAGACACAAACCAAGCTTTTAAGAGACTCAAATGAAACAAGAGCAGGTAATGGTTGAGCCAAAGGAAATGTTCCAATAATACATATCTATACATAAGCCAGTCACAACCTCAATCACCAAATGCTAATAACGTTGAAGCTGGGAGGAAGCAAATGGATCAGATAAACATGGAACAACATCCGTATATAGCACCAATCTGCCCTAGTAAAAGTTGGATTTCCATTGTTTGATATCCCAGACGTGTACAGTTGGATATTCAGAGCAGAACAATTCTTCGTAATATAGACTGTACACCAACACAAATGAAAGTTAGGACAGTTGGAACTCATATAGATGGAATTGCTGCAGAATTGCAATAACTATTTCTAAGATATAACTGGACTAGTAGTGCTACTCAAGCTAACTTGTAACGGATTATGCAAACGATTGGAATGACAGTTACTGCTACTGCTTTGACATTCGATTGGAATGATAGGTTCTGCTAATGCTTTGACATTTGATTGGAATGACAGTTGCTGCTAATACTTTTGACATTTTCTTTGGGGATTTGATATAGTCTTGAGCACTCAATGATTACCTAATCTTGAGATTCTATGTAACTTTAGCAAACAAACTAGGATGTTCAACTGGCGAAGTAATTAATTGCCGCTTAAATAGGATCATATCAGTAGAAATGGCAACAGGTTGGACGAGTTGGAGGCCCTTGTGCTCTAATTTTTTTTTTGAAGTCTGATAAAGTTTAAGAGGTTTAACCTAAGCTTGAACTCGATTAGGTTACTCGATTATTAATCCGGTTTGAACAATTTGGATAAAGTTTAGGTTCAATTAGGTCTTAATTAAACTGAGTTAAGTCAAATCAAATATAATTGGAACGAGTTAAACCCAAAAACTTGACTATTTTAAAGAAATTTAAATTTTATTTAAATTAGTTCACATCCACAAATTTAATTTTTTAAAAAAATATTAAATATTTCAAAGCTCAATTTAAATAAATCAAACCTTAAAATCCAATTTTTTAAGGGATATATTGTAAAGCCCCAAAATATACCCTAGTTGAAATAATACATGTTTATGAAAATACATGTGTGATAGAAGTTAGAAAGTTGTTATGATTAGAATATGAAAGACATATGATTTCAATTTTTGGTCAAGTGGATAATTGTTAGTGAATTGGGATTAATTGATTTCATTAGAGAATTAAGGTATTTAAACGTACATTTGGTCTTAGAAAAGTTGTCAAGTGGCAAGTTAAGTTGGTATATGAAAATTAGAACGATTAACTTATGAATTAGTGACATTTGGCATGGTTAAAGCATTGACAAATGACATAGTTGATACATTGACAAATGGCAGCACTAAGTGTGTGACATATGACCTAATGTATCATTAAGACATGGTAGCTCCTTCAAGGGACACATGAAGCTCATGCATGGAGACATATGTTGCTCCAATTCCATGACACTAGCTTTGGATGTGGCAAATTATGTTGGAGCAAGCTTTCACTTTGCTCTTTTCTCTCCATCGAAATTCTTCTACTCCCCTTCTCAACTTCTAGACCTTTGCTAAAGCTTGGATCATCATCTTTGTAAGTTATTTTATCAAAAATTAGGTCGTGTAACTTTATGTAATATTATTTAGTTAGTGCTGAAAGTTACACCTTAAACTTAGGTATGTGCTGGATGTTTGGAAGCTTAGTTTAGCTGGATTCTTGGAGTTGAATTTGAAGTTTAATACGGTAAGAGAATTATAAACTTGGTATCCTGTGATAGCATGTGTTGTTTGATGTTTGATATGGATCAATTGTGTACTGAAATGGGAAAGAATTGAGGTTTGATATATGCTAGAAACTGGTTCAGATGAGTAGTTCTATTGGACAGATTTTGGTATTTTAGTCATATCTTGCCCTGTAGGTATCCAAATTAGATGAATTTAAATTTGGATTAAACTAGAAACTTATATTTACAACTTTCATGAGGCGTCGAATTTGATTTCTGTATCTAATTGTGTCAAAAGTTGGCTTAAAGTTGAGTATCTAGAATTTGTCACTGTTTGTGAACAGTCTGTAGTCATTTGTGGATAATTTTCAAAACACTGAACCAAATTGCATAACATTAGTGTCAGTAAAAACTTAAGACATAAAGGAACAAATGTTTGGAAGAATGTTTGGCCTAAATCCTTCATTTTCATTGTCAAAATGACCATGTAACATTGACCCAAAAGTCTGTTTTGGGGAAAAGCTGGAAGAAAATGATGAAGTATGCTGGATTATGATAAATGAAGTGTTTTCACTGAACTTGTTTGGGTATTTAGATTATAACTTGAACTGTGGATCTTCAACTGAGTTGGTTCTTAATTCAGATTAAACTAGAGACATATTTTTACAACTTTCTTGAGAAGTTGAATTTTAATTCTGTCTTTAAGATTTTCAAAATTTGGCATGAAATTGAGTCTTGACTTAGGTTGTAGTACTACCAGGGACAGAAATCATATTCTGTAATTTTTGAATAAACTGTATTGATGTAGGCCGAATTAGACTGAGGTGTCTTCACCAAAGTTGAAGCTTATTCTTTTAGCTTTAAATTGGTATAAAGGTTATAATTTTTGGATATTGGAATTGAGAGTTATGAGGTGTACAACTTGGAGGCATGATCATGCATTAGCCAAAATTTTCAAATGTACACATTCTGTGGTATTTTGAGCATAACTTATTGAATACTAAACCAAATTAGATGAACTTGGTATTATTGGAAACCTAAGACAAAGAGGGAAAAGTTTCTAGAAGGAAATATTACCTAATTACCTCACCTTCCTAATGAGAATAACTGAGCAAAGTGAACCCGAAGGTGGATTGTGAAATAAATCTAAATTTAGGGATTGAGCATGACTTCACATGATCGATAATGTGATAAGATTAAGGATAAGAAACTCAGTTTTTTGACATGAACATACATCATATATATTCAGTATACATGAATGTATATAATTGAATTCAAAATTGTGCACAATAGTAATATATGTTTGTATTGAATGTTTTACAGGAACCCTTAGAGGGACCTATTCTAGATATTGCCGAGACTTTAAGGCAATAATCGAAAGGGAGCAATTGTAAGTAATCTTAGACGATCACACCTTACCTTGTTTTGCTTGTTGAAAATGATTTATGCTAATTGTGTTCTGAACTCCGGACAATGATTGTCTAAGGCGTTTGATGCATGTTTATATTATTGGCAGTGCTACTTGCATGTGAATAATATGATTGACTACTTGCTTTGCACATGAAATGTTTGAAATGACCTTGTTTTGTTTTAAAAATGTTGAGTCCTAGTTGTAGGCAAATAGGCATGCCTAAAAGAGTCTACAGCCGCTTCTGTGACACTTCGGTGTCTTTTGTTATTGACACTTCGATGTTTTCTGTTATTGAGATATAAGTCTCTTTTGTGATATGATATCAATTATGATATCTTTTGTATAAGTCCCGTTACCCACTTTTGTTGACAGATTAGCAGTCATTTGATTGTGTATTATGATATATGTTGGATTTTGAAATAAACAAAATGATGTTTTAAACTGAAGGGATTGTGCCTTCTTTGATACTCAGTTCTGTTAACTATGCAACTATTTTAAAATTTAAATATTTGTTTGTGTTATAACTTGATTCAGTATGATTAATTGTCAAATTATGCATAGTTTAGTTATTACTCCATAAGTTATATGCTTATCATGGTGGATATGCCCTGTGTAGGTTCTGAGCGACGTTTATAAAGACTGGGACAAGACAACCGTAATGACCAATGAATTCTGAGTGTTGTTTTGAAAATAATTTTGAATATTTATTTTGAATTTTGGGCTTGTATTTGATATGTATATGTGAATTTGTTTGTAAGATTGTAATAACAATACTTCAGTTTAGTTTGGATTTTTCAACGAGTTTTCGTATGCTTTGATTTGTTGCACTGTTTTGTGTGGCACTCATATATCCTTCTAGGGGGTATGTGGGTGTTACACAAGATCTCCATCAGATGGAAATGTTTAATAGTGGTGAAGAAAATATTTTCAACTATGAATTTAAAGTTAAGAAGTGATAGAGCTTGAGTTTTGTAAGTTAAAGAAAATATCCATGTATAATAACTAAAGTCATCAATAAAATAAAAACAAAAAATAGAAATAGGGAGGGAGGGAGAGGTTTCCTAAATATCTCCGTGAATAAGTTGTAAAAAACTAGTGGAGACTCAGGAAGATGATTGAAATGGAAGTCTAGTACTTTTCCCTTTGAAACAAGAGACATATTTTTTTTAACATTAGATTTTGTAGGAAAAAAGATTGAATAAGGATGACCAAGAGACTGATGTCAGAGGGTTAGAAGAGTGGGAGTGACAATAAGAGTGATATGATTTTTAAAGTTAAGAGGAATCTTTATAAGTTAAAGATTGTTATGGATGAAAACAACAAAGAATGGTGTCTTAATGGTGAGGTCCTTCATAATATAGCCAAAGAGATTAAATTCAATAAGACAAGAATTATATTTGACAAATTTGGTTAGGAAACAACTAAAACATCAATAAGATGAAGTGCAGTAGGAAAAGTGATTACTACTAGAGGAAATAGGAAGTGTGTGACTATTACTAATAATCACTTGATTTGGACCATAATAAGGTGTTCTAGATTCCAAAAGTTAAAGGTTTTATGTAATATGACTCATAACACTAGTGTCAAGTAATTATTTAACAACAATGTTTGAGGTAAATTAGGAATTTTTTAAAAGGATTTGAATGTTCAAGGTATTGAAGGTTGTAAGAAGAGTTTGGAGATCAATATATGTCTAAGAGGACAATTTTGAAATTCAAAATATCAAAAATGACGGTGAACAGCAATATGACTTCATTTCTAAAAAAATTGACATTAAAACAGTGGCTTATTATTGTAATTGGAGTGGAGAGATGAGTAACATCTTTAGGTCTGGGCTGGTGGAAAATAATAGGTTGTAGATAGAGTATGGTCAGTGGATTGATCAAAAGGGGAATAAGTAGGGCCAAAAGAAAACATAGATCCATTTGAAGAAATGGGTCTAGAGAGTGCTACTAACCCCTTTGGGCCATTTAAGTTGTCCATCAACCTAGTTGAGCTAAAAATGGGATTCATAGGCATTAGGTGAGAGACCAAGAGGGTTGTCCTCTTCGATCCCTGATACCACTGCCCTCAGTTGGTGTCTTGACTAGTGTAGGAGCTAGAAATGACATGTCAATTAGAATAAAGGAGTTGTGCTCATAGTAGGATTGAAGACACTGCTTATAGATGAAGAGTTTTGCTCCAAGTTCATCGAAGGAGATGATTGTTTGTCAATGTTCAACGGTGGTGATGAATGATTCATAGTTTGAAGGCAAACCATTTAAGGTGAAAAGAATGAGATCACAATTTGAAATGTTATCTCAAATAGCCAATAATTTGTCACAAATGTGAAAATAAGTTCTTTCAAGCTAATGAAATTTACAAATTGTAAATTTAATTTCAAATCACAATAAAAATTTTACAGAACAATTCCAATAATATATTGGAGGGTGTGATTGAATGTGTCAAACATATTAGGTATTGAATTAAAAGTCAATAGTGCAGAACTGGGCCAGACAAACTGATGAAGGATACTTGAAAAAACGAACTAAGACCACAAATTATGTAAATTTATCAAAAAAACAAGATAGGTGCTAGTTGAAAATGTCATCGTATATTGTATTTTCGAGCTACCTTTGAGAGCATATATGGAATTCATAATGGAATTGAAATTGAATTCTTGATTAACATAAAATATCAATTCGATAGCAACATGTCATTTAAAATGGTATACGTCTTCTAAATGTAACAACTCACCTAATTTAGTATTGATTAGGACTTTCTTTTTTTGTTATTATTCATTAGTCTATAAGGGAACATTCAACTCACCTAATTTAGTATCTAAATGTAACAACATGTCATTAGTCTTTTTTTTGTTATTATTCATTGGTAAAGTTGCTAGCGATATCGGAAAATAGTTTGTCATATGCGAAATTTTAAGATAACTGATATTGGGATTACTGATGGTGTAATTTTTTCATTTGGCTTTTATTTTTAATTCAACTGCAGTGATGAAAATTTTGATGTAGTTCAAGCTCAAAACATTTTGGATGAAGACCATTATGGATTGACTGATGTTAAGGAAAAGATATTGGAAATTATTGTCGTTGGAAAACTCAGAGGAATCTCACAAGGTTGGTTGAATGTTTTGAAGATAAAAGACATCAGTTGATTTCATATTTCCTTTTCATATATCTATTTAACTATGCTCATATCAGCATCTCTGCCAATTAAAACCAATACAAAATAGAGTTTCTTATTTCCTCAAATACATTGCAGGAAAAATCATTTGTCTTTCTGGTCCACCTGGAGTTGGCAAAACTAGCATAGGTCGCTCAATTGCACGTGCTTTGAACCGAAAATTTTTCCGGTTTTCTGTAGGAGGGTTATCCGATGTTGCTGAAATTAAGGTAAATGAGCCATTTTTTTGGGTTAAAATGAATTAGCTAGCCATATGAAATATCATTCATGCATTTCCTCACTTAATAAAGTCAAATCTAGGGGCATCGTCGAACCTATATTGGTGCAATGCCAGGGAAGATGGTCCAATGCCTGAAAAATGTGGGAACTACAAACCCTCTTGTTCTTATTGATGAGATTGACAAGGTACTTGTTGGAAATTTCGGTTTGTGTAAGATTTTATGGCTTTTTGAAATGGATGCATTGTGGGAAGAACCTATGAGGCAGATAACAACTACTTGCAAAGAGGAGTGTTTTATTAGGATTATATTAGAGGAGTGTTTTATTAGGAGTCTGTTAGAGGAATATTTTAATTTTACTAGATGTCTATTATTTCTACACTAGTTTCTGTTATAGTTATGTTAATAAAAACAACTTAAATAGGAGTCTTTCTAGGCGTCCTAGTTTAGGTGGAACTTTTGTGCTTCTTTGCCTATATAAGGCTATTATGTTATGCAATAAAGAAGGGAAGAAGTTATCATAAAAATTAGCTAATTAGGAGTAGAGTAATTTAGCCTAATCTTGACAGACCTTGTCTTTGACAAGTGCTGCTAGTTTTTCATCACCAAAAATAGGTTCTGCAAGAAAGGGAACCAATGTAAATAAGGGGAAAGAGATTAACTTTCTTGGGAATCATCCTTGGACTCGATCCCAAGAACGGGCACACAACAGTTTGGTATCAGAGCAGGAGTTCATGGATGAAAGAGGCCACTCAGCTGCAGAGCAATCTTCGGTAGATTGGCAGATGGATCAGAAGA
>JANITX010000003.1:34593127-34603673 GCA_027564395.1 Erythroxylum ulei | reverse complement strand
AAGAAGATCAATGACAATGCTTATGTGGTGGGACTTCCTGATAGTATGGGGATCTCCAAGACATTTAATGTGGCGGATATCTACAAGTACTATCTATCCGATAAGCCGTTATATCATGATGATACTGTTAACTCAAGGTCGAGTTTTTCTCAAGTGGAGGAGACTGACGTGGAACGTGTTGCGGATGATTTTCAAGAATGGGCTACGCGCCAGAAGTCCAAACGAAAGAATTCGCAGATTTGATGGGTTTCAAATAGTCAACAGTTTTTTTTAGTCAAACTCTATTGTTTTAATTATTTGCGTTTTGGGGTTTGGAACCTATTTTAACCTCTTTTCTATACTATTTAGGGGACTTTTGGAAAAAAAAAAACTTTATATTTTAGGGATTCTCTCAATTGAATTCAGGTTTCAGATTAAAATTTATGTATTTACGCTCTACTCGCTGCGTCAAAATCTGATCGAACTCGAACTCAAAATTAGATTGCATGATCTCGAATAGAACTCGAGTCGAAATAAAAAAACTTTACTCACCAAATTTAATCTGATCATTACAGTCCTAATTTTAAATGAATAAAATGTGTGCATTATTATTAATTTCTATAACAAATGGAAAGCCCTTTCATTACTGAAACACTCTATCTTATTATGATAATAATATGACAAATTCATCAAGCAAGCAAGTAGTTTTGGCGACTGCTTATTGCTTACTTGCTTTCCACCGACTAGGCAACCAGCCAGTCCCATGAGTAATTATTCTGTAGTTGCTTAGAAGATACAAGAGAGACAGGTGGTTATAGAGGTTGAGACCCACTGGATTCAGGTTGAGTAGGTTCCGTGAACTCTTACACTAAAAACAACTCCACTTAGTCCTTAAGTTGCACAGGCAAGCAATGATTTGTCCAACCTACTTGGATTGATACTAGACATCAAGTAGTTTAGTGATAACAAAGAACGGCCTGCCCCTAGCTTTTATTTTTTCACAATTGTATTAAGACAAACATTTTATAAGGTGCGGAATCAACTCCGCTAAGCCTTTCTATAAAACAAATTGAATTTGGTCAAAAGCTACGGAAGTGCCATAATTGGAAGCATGTGATTTTTGTGAGCGAAAGTTGGAATTACCTGATTGAACATGTCAACCACTAACCTACTTAGCTCATCAAAACCCCAAAATCGCCACCTTGATGTAGCTTTCACAATATAAACACTAACAAAAATGTTTTAATAACTTCTAAAACTATAGTGACTTCATTCTTATATTAAAAAGTAAAATTTAAAATCCTAAGTTGCAGGTGAGTTAGTAAGAGGCTTTTTTGACTTAAGTGAGGCCGTAGGTTCGAACCGTCCTATTATATGCAGTCGTTTAAAATTTGGAGCCAGAGCTTTGTCTTCTGTAACGGACCTATCCTATTTGAGCAGGGATTAATTTGAGTGTGGATGACTTAAAGGTATCTTTTTCACAGTTGAGACCTTTCTAAAACGTCTTGTAAGAGAAAAAAAAAGAGTAAAATTTAATAAATGAAAGTCCAACTGACTGCTTCTAAGATAAAATTAGGAGTCCAGGTGAACCATTATAAATATTTCATATCTTCCCAGCAAAATTTCAACTTGTCTCAGTGACTTTCGGCTTTTGTTTAGGTAGTACTTATTATATGTTTGATTTGAAGTTAAGGTATAAAGAGGAAAGAAAAAGATTGTTGCTTAATTTGTTTGGTTGAGTAACGCAAATGCTTTATACTATCTTTTATTTTCTTAAGTACCGATTTTAATATTTTAATTATTAAATCAAATTTTATTTGAAAATTTATATGTTTTGAAAGAATTTAAATTTTATTACATTATTAATAATTAATTTTAATTAATTAAATATATAATATCAAATTAAATTCTTCATAATTTTTATTAACATTTAATATATTAACTAATCAAATAGTATATATTTAGTTAATATTAATTTAGGTTAAAAAAACAGATAAAAATCACTTGATATGATTTTTGTAATTTTTGAATACGGAAGAAAGTCGAAAACAAAAGCAGAAAATAAAAATAAACAAGTTTTTCGTCGAATACTTTTCACTGACGTTAGTCACCTCTCTACTTTTAAGGCACGTTCACAAGTTACAACACCAACTCAGACCACAACCAAGCAACCTTCCTCCGCCACCGGCAATGCTGCCATCAATGTTGCCGGCGCCGACACCACCACTACCGTAAAGCCAGCACTAACTCCATCTGAGTTGTATGAAACCAAGAACTGCAAGAAATGACGCAGAATCTGAAACTGAAAGTGCTTACCTTGATCACCAAGCTATCAGACCGCGATACGTTCGCTGGCGCGGCGACTGAGCTGGATTCCATCGCCGCCGCACTGGACAGCACCACACTTCCGACGTTTCTCTCATGCATTCTCTCCACCGACTCCACCGACAAGGCATTAGTACGCAAACAGTGCCTCCACCTCCTCTCCACACTGGCTCTCCTCTATGCCAACTCGCTCTCTTCGTTTCTCTCTAGAATTATCTCCTACCTCACGCGCCGCCTCCGCGACTGCGACTCCTCAATTCGCTCCCAATGCGTGGCTACGACTTCGTCTCTCGCCTCCAATGTCACGAAGACGCCGTTCTCTGCTGCGTTCTTGAAGCCGTTGAGTGAATCGGTGTTCACGGAGCAGGAGATGAGCGCACAGGTAGGATCCGCTTTGTGTTTGGCTGCCGCCATCGATGCGGCTCCTGATCCGGATCCGTCGAGGCTAGGGAAAGTGTTGGTGCCAAGGTTGGAGCGGTTAGTGAAAAGCGACAGTTACAAGGCGAAGAGTGCGGCGTTGGTTGTTATCGGGAGTGCGATCCGAGTTGGAGGAGTGAGCGGTTATGGAGGTATGGTAGGACTAGTGAAGTGTTTGGTAGGGTTCTTGAGTAGTGAAGATTGGGCGGCAAGGAAGGCTGCGGCAGAGGCGCTTGGAAGATTGGCGGTTGTGGAAAGGGATGCTATGGCGGAGTTCAAGAGCGGGAACTTGAAAGCTTTTGAGAATCGGAGATTCGATAAGGTTCAAAACTTTTAAGTTTGATCTCGCATTCTTCCAGTGTTAAATTTCCTTTCGTGGATGAATAATTTTGCAGATTGTTTATTTGGAGTATGAATTGTGAGGCTTTTGCAGGTGAAGGCTGTCAGGGAAGTGAT
Source organism: Erythroxylum ulei (assembly GCA_027564395.1). Lineage (NCBI taxonomy): Eukaryota > Viridiplantae > Streptophyta > Magnoliopsida > Malpighiales > Erythroxylaceae > Erythroxylum > Erythroxylum ulei. The sequence goes on along the minus strand of JANITX010000003.1, from coordinate 34,600,496 downwards.
GAGTCAGATGATACAGGCATGGAAGCAGGTTCCTGACATCTCTGATGAGGCATCACCGCCGCCTAGATCGGTGGCTTCCTCAAAAGGTAATGAAGACATTGAAAATATAGGTTAGCCACCAAATTTTGTTGATTCTTTGGCAAGACTAAAGAATACATCCGAATCGGTAATTCTTTACTGATTCAAGGTCATCGGTTATGCTTGCATTCACTATAGCTTTTTCTTGTATTGATTGTATGGTCCATGCTTTAACCAATTTTGATTCTTTAAATTCTTTGTCAAATTTGAAACTTTCATACTTTGCTCAATGTGATTGCAACTTATGCCTGAGCTCAATTTCAGTAATGATTTTTGTCAATTGTTTTGTATCTATTTCTTCACTGAAGTTTTTATTTTATGGAAGCAGAAGATGCAAATGATGGGAGCTATCAGTCTGGATCCAAAGCACCTCGCACAGCAGGACCTGAAGCCATTCACAAGAATAAAAGGACCTATAACAGGACAACTCCACCCGATTCTTTATGTGCTAGAAAGAGAGTTCCTTTGAAGAGTGTTGATAAGAAAGCTAGTTCAGGAATTCTGCGGAAGGTAGATTGCAAAAAGAACTTGGACTGGAAGGCTGAAATTGCAGTTCCAAGGGCTGCCTCCGTCTCTTGTGGTCATGATAGTGATCTTAGGGAGAGATGCGATGGTGGCCCAGAAAGAAGGATTACAAAGCCAGATTTAAAGCGGGCACTTTTCAATAAAAATTATGATGATAAGATGCTCAAATTTGTTGGGTCCAAGTCTGGATCTCGTGTAGTCCCTTGCCATGAGGAAAGACCAGAGTCTGCAAATGCAGTCAGTGTTGGGATTGAAAATCAGGATACCAATCACAAAGAGAGCGAGGACTTGTCTTTGATCCGCACCCAGCTTGTTCAGATCGAAAAACAGCAATCAAGCCTACTAGATCTCCTGCAGGTTTGTTCCACGTTTTGGAACTTAGTATTTTTCTGATGGTAATTTACTGGTGAAATTGTTGATCTATGCATTTAACACATATTAATAACTTTTCCATGTCTTTGGGCTGCTTGGTATGAATACACAGTGATATCGTTGGTTTCATATATTGAGGTTGTTGCTAATTCTCATATTATCTACTGACAATTAGAAATACATGGGGAGCTCACAAAACGGGATGCATGCACTGGAGACCCGTGTACATGGTCTAGAGTTGGCACTGGATGAGATATCATATAACTTGACTGTTTCCGGTGGAAGGATGACTGACTCTCAGAAAACCTCTTGTTGCCTGCTACCTGCTGCAGATTTTTTGAGCTCCAAGTTTTGGAGGAAAACAGATGGTCGCTTTCCACTCTCAAGGTTATCTTCAAGTGGTGTCACTTCATTGACAGCCATTCGTCAAAGAGCTGGTAAGAATGGTAGTACCAGGGCTGAAACATTCAATGTTGAGAGACATAGGTTACAACAACAGGGTCGAGGTGGATTCATTGTGAATCCCCTGGCAGAGATTCATGACGATTGAAGGGGGAACACAGAAGTGGCACAGCATTCCATTAGGTAATGTTATCAGAAATTGGTTTTAGTTCCGTCTGATCTTCTATTTGTTTGATATGCAAGTCCATTGCTAAAGGAAAGACCCTTGATTCACACTATCCCACATGCTTCCATTCAAAATCAAAGCTGAGTTGCATGCAAATTGTAGTTCATTTGACAAATAACAGTACAATGACGCGTCGGACTTATGCAACACTACCCACCAACTTTCCAACAATGTTTGCAGCCTTGAAATTTAAATAATTTAGTTGATAGTTAGGCTACATATGAAGTTATTATCTGAATGCCTGTTTGCCTATCATTAAGTTTAGGGACATATAATTGCGGTGGAAAGGGGTGGTGGTGCCAATTATGTAGTTTGATCCTTTTAACCTTCTTCTTCTATGACATTCTTCCACTCACGTTGCCTTTTCAGAAGGAAAAATAAACTTAGTGTTTTATTTTTCTGCTTTTCAGCCTGTTTTTGATGCCTGTTTCAAGATTCAAGTGTTGTACTGGCTCGGGAAACCACTGTAGCATGAAGAGATTGTTGAACTTATTGATTTATGGTTTGTATCTGGTAAGTTGCGAAGCTAGCTTTTGCAAAATGCTTGGTGGATGCACTTCGCTTTATCACTCCTTCAAAAGTGATAAATTAGAATTTGTCGATATAAATAGTACCCTATCGGAGCAATGGCGTGTCGAAGAGAATCCAATTCATGTAATAATGATTCATTAGTAGCATTCTTTTATTTTCCCTGCAATCTTAAAGACGAAGATTCACCACGAGAAGCAGCTTAATAGAAGATGAATGTGTATAGATTGTAATTTTTTCAGTTTTTATGCAAATGGACTCACGTGTAATAGTATAATACAGGTGCACTTTTCAGCTTCAAATTAGAATATCAGCTTCCTATGTGCATGTCTGTTGTTTCAGGCGTCGTGTACATTGCATCATTCGAGGGATGGCTATGGACTCCAAAATCCACCGGTGGAATTCCTCGGCGTACATGTGATATATCTAGATTTGCTTTTTGCCGTTCCGTTAATATTGACCGTGGTAAAAATAATACGAACTTTAATTATAGGTCCAAGATCAATCATGAATTTATATAAACAAGGACAATGTGAGAGAGTATATGTGTTGACATCCAGGAACCATGATGCAGGAGTTTTGTTGCGTAACTGGCACAATATGTCCTTTTTTGTTTTTTGTCCTTCTCACCTTTGTACCATTATCCCGTGTTTGGTTACTTTCCCCGTGAGTGGGGACAGTAAGTAGGACAAAAAAATCCTGTCCCCGTGAGCGTTTGGTTCATATCCCCGAGTTTGTGTCCCCTGTCTCCAGAGGATAGGGACATGAATCGTTGTCCCTGTCTCCGCGACTTAACAACGTTCGTTGGACTCATTTGGGCTACGACTCCAGCTACCGTATTCTTCCCCGACTCCGACTCTCTTCGTCCCTGACTGTTGTTCGTCTGTGTTGGATCGCGCACGCTGCTCTTCGTCCCCGACTGCTCTTCGGATCTCTTCGCAACAGCGTTCCCTCCGGATCTCTTTGGATCTCTGCTTCCCCAAGACACTGGTCTCTCCAGGGTCGAGTAAGAATTTGATTTTATGGCTTAAAAATGTTGGTTTTCCTTGCTTGACCGACACTCTGGTTGTGCAACCATATCAGTATTGTCGTCTTCTTCTACTCTCTGTCCCTCTGTATGGTTCATTTTGTGTTTGACCCGGAGACCCACATTATTCCCGGATCCAACAATGAATGCCCACTGGGTTTTTGAATTGTGTTCATGTGTGGGATGTGAAGTTTGTATTAATTTTTGCTTTGGGGAAGAAGGAGTTTGGTTGGGGATTTGTATGCTTTGGGGAAGAAGGAGTTTTGATTTGTATTATGATCTGTTGTCGGGTTTTGTTGTATGCGAAATTGGTGAGAAGAATGTTAGTTCTTGCAATAAGTTTGGTTGGATGAATGCATATAATGTCTGAGAAAATGTTGCATGTTATCAGTCGACAACTTGAACATGTTAGCTGACATACTTCTGAGTTATTCAAGTGCATTGGTCACTTATCTGAAACTGTTGTCTTGGTTGATGCTTGCAAATGTACAAAACTTTAATTAGCAACTGGATCCTTTGCAATAAGTTAACATGTTTCTTATTATGTTTCTGTTTAGGATTCATTGGTGTTGGTGATCGGTGAGAGGTTGCAATAATCTCCAAAGAGTATCTTCGGTTTCTATGGCAGGTATTTGATATATTCTAAATTTAATCATCTGCTTGATTTGTAATTGAGATAAACTCTTGTATTGTTGGTTGGAAGATGTTGATGTTTGTACAATATGACATGCTGTTCAGACTTTCAGTGTAGATCTTGAAAAGAAACCAGGCAATTTATATGTATGTTATGATGATGAGTGCTGTTTATTGGTTGATTGAAATGTATATAGCCATGACTTTATAGAAGGGACTAATAAAGAAACACATATCATGCTTTAATGTCTTCATATTGTAAGCATCTTATATGAAGAGATATTTGGGTTTTGAGTATGGTTAGTCAAACAAAAACAGTCTCACACTTCTATTAGGCATTTAGGAGAGCAGAAGAGGCATGACAATTTTCCCATATTAATTCTGTGATTACCTTAGAAAATGTAAATATTAATTCTTTTATTACCTTACAAATGAGTCAAGCTTCAATGTACATCTTGTTCAATGAAATTTCTATTCGGATGACAGGGTTGAAGCCCATACAGTATTTTCCCTACTCAATTTGAACATAATCACTTTGTGAGACTCAACTAACAAGTTTGTATATGTCTAGATCATTTATTTTACACACACTTAAGATAGATTTGTAATAACTAAAGGGGCAAAAAATATTTGTACCCTTCAATATTTGTAATTATATTTAAGTTATCTTAGTTAATTTAGATCACTGATTTGTGAATATTTGAGCTCTCTCTTACTATTTTCACTTTGATTTTTCTGTTAAGCTTTAGCCTTCTACATTCTTATCAACAAAGATTATCCCATTATGGAGTGCTTTATGGTCTAACTTTTATCCAATCTTTCCTAATAAACCAAAGGCCTTTCCCATGGTTGAGGACTTTATTTCATTTCCAAAAATCTTACCAAGATGGATTTCTAGTAATTAGGTAGTCAAAATTATGAATTTCTACTAATTAATCAGTCAAAATTATCTTGTTCCTTTTCAGAGAAAGTCAATCTCCTAACATTCTAGGCTAAGATCATTAGGATGTCTGGGACTACCTAACCCTAGTTTTGAGTTTTCTTCTAAGTTTTATCCTTATTATCTAAATAAAATCTTTTCCCTTAAGTGATGGAACTAGATATTTCTTCCTCTACTTCGTGTTTGATATTCATCTTATCATTATCTCTTTTTTGTTCTAGTTCCATCTAGTTTGAGTTAACTTGTTTTCTTTAATGAGCTAGTGGTGAAGCTATTTTTTACTCATCCTTTTCACTTAATGTTTGAGATGGTATGGGATAAAATATAAATTTTTCTTTGACTGATTACTTACTAATTAATTGTTATCTCCTTGTCTAATAGAGGTACATCACAATTTTTATACACTAAAAGAGGTTTGTGCATATTTTCCAAATTCATCCTTATAAATTCATCATATTCATCTGTAATAAACCTATTATTCATTCTCTCTTAAATGTTACTTTGAGTGGCTTCCTTTAATGGTTAAATTGTTGAATCAATCAACTCCCTAGTCTCATTCAATCTCTTGATCTTTGGAGTGGAGAACACACTAACTAACCTGAAGATATATTTGTACAGAACAAGAAAAAGAAGAGAGGAAGACAAAAAACATAAGAGGAAAGATAGAAGAATAAAGATCTATCCAGTGTCTATCTTCATAAATCCTAATGGCTAGTTAGGTGGAAGTAAACCAATACCGAAATGGGTTTGTTCCGGCTAGATCACTAGAAGATGGAACCCCAAGAACAAGGAATTTTCAAATCATCAATTTGCTTTGTGAATTCTTGCTTCCTAATTAAAACTCTTCAATTGCTGGCCAATGGTTTCAGTATAAATTTTGTTTAATGGGTCCTCTCTTGTTTCTTGATAGAGTAGACCATGTTGTGCTCTAAACTGCAATAAATCCATACTGCTCTGTCTATGCTTATTAGATGCACCTCAAGTAAAATGCAGCTGGCTATGGATAAGAGTGAGAAAAAAATAAGAAGATTTTGCCCCATGGCGGGACCTCTCTATATAAAAATATTTTGCAATTTTATCTTGGGATTTTGGCAGTTAAACTTCATCATATAATTTCTGTTTAAGCAAATAATGGTCTCCATCATGTTTTAAAGTTTCAAGAAGCTCTGTCTACCATTCTATCTACAAACACACTTGTGCATAACCAATTCTTCTTAAACTAGTTATATTCTCATCTAGTGCAGATTGGTTTGCCTACAAGAAAAGCTAAATAACTAATTTTATGGTTGACGAAAATCTAGAGGAATATTATAAAAATTGAACTAGATGAGGATTTGTTTTAAGCTTTGTTTATTAAGTGATGTACTTGGCTTCCATATTTAAAGAAATAAAAGTTTAAATTGAATTCATTGTCGATAAGACAATAACTTTTAAAACACATGCACTGTAATAATATGTGTTTTTACACAACTTCAAAGCTATCAAGTGGGAGTTCATGCATTGGATAATCAGCAAAGGTTTGTGGTGATAAAAGTTTGCATGTTATTAATGTCTATATGACAATAAAACTGAAAAGACATCCAGATGAGAGACATGTTTTTTCACATACACATATGACACTACAAAAACCTAGAGGTTGCAGTTCATATCCAATGTAAAAAATGTAAATGAGAGCAAACAATAATATCATTTGAACAATGTATAAAATGAGGTTGGTTTGGAGTATGGACTTGGTTTTGAGAACAATGTATAAGTGTTGCAATATGTTGGTTGGAATTAAACATGGATATATTTACTTTGTTTATATTTTACTTTCCAGACAGTATTTAAACTTGGACTTGGTTTTGATAACAATGTATAAATACTTTGCAGATAGTATTTATTTACAAACATGGATAATAGGCTTCGTGAAGCGATATCATATGTAATTCGTCCTGATGTTTTCTGATGTTTATTCCAGAGACACCCGAATAAGTACTACACTCCCGACAAGCCATTCCCGCTTTACCCAAGACTTGAATTTGTGTTTAGGTGGGACAGAGCCACTGGTGGAAGGGCTCAGAATACTGCTCAAGCTGTTGACTTGGCTGATGAGGGTGAAACAGAAAGCGAAGCACCAGCAGATGAACCATCTTTTAATAACCCATTAGATCAACCACCCCCACAAACAACTCCTCCTCCGACTACTTCAGCTCATGTCCTCGGTTCCGTCGCATCTTCCAACAACAATGTGGGACGTCAACAACACAAAGGGAAACAGAAGAAGCAGGATAGTGGAGCGTTGGAAAGCCTTGCAACATCATTTGCTCGTGCCATTGACACAAGCAAAGAGAATGCTAGGGTTATTGCGGATGCCATTACGGGAATGCATGCAGCTAAGTTGGGTGAAGAGCTTGTGAATTTGGGCTTCTCTGTTAACGAAATTGTCAGGGCTGGGAAGATATTCGGGAGGCATGCTGAGTTAATGAATATTTTTGTTGGCCCCAAATTTTTTTTTAAGAACAAGCACGATAAGATTAATTTTGGAATATTAGTAGTTTGTTTATGTTGGTATTAACTATTTTGTTATGTGAATAAGGTTTGTGAAGTGGGTTAAATTGAATTTAAGTGTTAAGGTAGTAAGTTTGTATAAGGGGTA
>JANITX010000003.1:34504614-34522509 GCA_027564395.1 Erythroxylum ulei | reverse complement strand
TCATTAATCATAACCATCACTAACAAAAGTATACACACATTTTACCTATCTTAATCTCATAAAACCATTTACATTCTCAAATTTTCTTTCTCTTTACACATGACTAATTCACCACCAATTTCTCCTTTCGTGTCAAATTTTAACTTGCAATTCTAAGAAAATTTCGGGGTCCAACAAATAGATTGGGATAGCTTAGACACTCATTAGGCATCTTAACTCAACTTGAATCAAATTTGTTTAACCTTGTATTCTTTCCAAGCTAATTAAAGCTTGTTTAGTCCATATCCCTTTAATTAGCCCATTTATAGCTTCTTTTATCTCTTTGGCTCTAACTCTTTTAATTGGGCCTCCTTGAATGCTCAATGGATCCTTTGGAGATTTGCTTAAGCCCACTTAGTTCTCGTCATTAGTCCTATTGAAACAGATCCTAAAAACATGGAATGACAATTACCTTTAGCAGTAGAAATGAGCTTCCAGAAGAAGAAGAAGAAGCCTCTATCCAAGAAGAGGAAGTAAAGGAGTGGCAACAGATAATTGAAGAAGACGACCCTAAAACCCTTTTCCTAAGAAGAAGAAGAAGAAGAGTGGATAAAGGTGGTTAAGGAAGAACTATCAGAGGAACTAAATAAGGAAAATAATGAAGAGGCATTGGTAGTTACCTTAAATATGGAGGGTCACCACTTCCTCCATGACAAATTGCTTACATCAAATGAAAACTCAGGGATTTTTCATTATCTCTTTTTTTATTAACAGTTTGTCATTAAAAAGAGTATTAATGCAGTCACTAGGACCTATTAACTTGATAAATTATGTTCTATTTATTACCTTGCAACATGTGGCTTACTTATAGGCTACTAAACTACTTTGTGGAGAAACGAGTGGAAGTAAGCCATTTATCATAAACTAGGATGAGGGTGATGTGCAAGGAAGGTCAAGCTAACGATGTTAAACAAGTGTTGTATGGGAGGTAACCCATGAATTATAATAGTTTTATTTTTATGTTATTTTGATTTTCATATCTCGTATTTATTTTTATTTTTTATTGTTATTTATTTTTATGTTTTTATCCCTTTTTCGTTTATGTTTTTCAAGGATTTTATCTTATATTGGATGGATTAGAATTCATAAAAATTGTCTTACTTAAGAAAGTACCACTAAGCCTTCTCACTATAATACATACTTATACTGTATACATTGGGGACAATGTACAACTTTAAGTATATGGAAGGGATTGATGATTTTTTATGAAAACGAATAGAAAACAGAGGTTTATAATTCTAAATCTCCCTTTCTCTTCTATCGAATGTTCTTGAAAGTTTGAGGTTGATGTTGTAATCTATTAGATCTTTGAATGATTTCTTCATGTTTTCCACTTCTTTGGATCAATATTATCCCTTCTGGATGTTCTCCATGTCTGGAATAGTCTCTAAACGTTTGCTCTCTCATTTTGCCATTAACCACATCTTTTTATAGTAAATTTTAGGGTTCTAGGAGATACACGAGTGTATACTAGACCGTGTATAACTCAAAATCTCTAGAATTCGCAAATCTACACGGCTTGAAGAACTTACACGATTATGTATCCCTTCTTTGCTTTAAATCTTCATTTTATGTCACATTTTCTTCCAAATTCTTTTCTATTTGGGCGATGAAGGCAATTATAACCTATAAATACACTTGGAGCAAACTAAGTACCAAATATACAATAAAAGTATAAAATATCAAGTAAAAGAAACCATTTATGGGTGCATAAATACGTAAGCTTTTGCTTGTCCTCAAGCAAACCATAATCAAAATTATAAATTTTACAACATCCATCCTGCTAATCTAATATGTCCATTCATACCATAAATCATCATATCATATTGAATCAAATTAACAAACAATTAGAGTCATCTTAAAATTAACTGCCTAAGTCAATATTAATAGTAATCATATCAATAATCGCATTGAAATCAAAAGTGTAAACCCTTACACCTTCACTAAGATTTCAATCAACGCACTCAAGTGTTTATAGGTTTGCTGCAACTCTTTTTAATTATGATAGATCTATTCATACAAAAGGATTTCTCAATCTCAATCATATGAAATCAAATCACGCATTAATATTCTAAATACATTAGAACAAGAATAAAAGGCATAATTGAATTGCAATAATTAATCAATATAATTGTATTGAACAAAAGATTAAAATATATTGTTTCACAAACTAAGGTTCATCGCACTTAGACACTAAACATGTTTAGTTAATCATAGAAAACAAAATCAATAATAAACATGTAGAAAAACTAATAGAATACAAAGAAATCTAGCTTTTTCTGTTGAATCTTCTTATAAGTTTAGATTGAATGTAGCTTTCTATTAGATCTTTTTTATGTTAACTTTATGTTTTTCTCATCCTTTGATCAAAATTGTTGCCACTCTAGTTGTCTCATGTCTCAAAACTACCACAAAACTTGGCTTTTCTCAATTTTCCTACACTCACGTCCTTTTATAATAAAATTTAGGATTTCTAGGATATACATGGTTACTTACACAAGCATGTGAGAGACAATGTATAATTAAAAACACATGAGTTCATAATTTTGCATGGGTACAGAGACTCACATTGTAACACACACGGTCATGTATCTTAAGATACTTGAGCGTGTAACTCTACACAGCCAAAAACCAAATTGTTCAATCTTCACATATTGACAGAGACTTACACAGTCACTATACACAGACATATAGGTCTTTAGTTGCTTCAAATCTCCGTTCTATGCCACAATTTGATCTGAATTCTTCTCCTTTTATTCCATGAAAGCAAATATAACCTATAAATGCATTTAGAGAGAATTAAATACCAAAAATACAACAAAACTATAAAATATCAAGCAAAATACATCAAATATGGGTATATAATTATAGTCAAATCTGTATCTACCATTGTTGGCAAATCACAAGGAAAGAAATTAAAAGAACTTTGTGGGAGATGAAGAGTGGGAGGATAGTAAGGCCTGATGAGATAATTATTAAGGTGTGGAAGATACTAGATGAAGCGGTTCTTACTTAGTTAGCCAAGATTTTCAGTATGAGCCTTAAGTCCACTAAAATGTCGAATAAGTGGAGACTTAGTATGCTAATTCCTTTATACAAGAACAAAGGGGATATCCAAAGCTGTAACAACTATAAAGGCATCAAATAGTTAGTCATATCATGAAGTTATGGAAGAAGGTAATTAAAAAGAGATTGAGAAATGATGCGCCTATCTCAGAGAACCAGTTTGAATTTATGCCAAGAAAGTCCACAACAAAAGCTTTACATCTCTTTGGAAGATTAATAGAATATTACAACAAAATATTAACCTATATATAATTTGTATTAACTTAGAAAAAGGCTTATGACAGGATACCTAAGGAAATTATATGGAGGTGTTTTGAAGTTAAAGGAGTTTCTATAACCTATATATTGGTTATCAAGGGTATGTATAAAGTTGTAAAGACTAGAGTAAGGATAATAAGAGGAGATACAATACACTTTTTCATCAACACCAAGGCTCCTTATTGAGCCCCTTTGTGTTTGCAATAGTGATGGACGATCTCACCAAAAATATCCAATGGGATGTGCCTTGGTTTATGTTGTTTGCTAATGACATTGTTATAACCTACATAGATCCCAATTTATGAATTGATTTGGCTCCCTAGTTTGATGGAAATTATTTAATAGAAACATGGGAATTTTATAAACTCTAGATAGAGGTGTGTGAGGGAAAGGCTATGGTTTAAATAATCATAAACCATAATAGTTAACAATAATTGTTTAAACCATAAACCATAAACCATAAATCATAAATTGATTTACTAGTATGGGTCACAGTAAAACTATCTCAGATTTGTAACATAGAGATAATAAATATTCATTCCACAAAAAGAATTACTAAAGGCTTCAAAAACTACCCCGCATAATAAAATAAAAGGTTTTGATTGGTGGCATCCAAAGTTGCAAAGTTTACAGAAAGAGGGGAAAATTAATCAGTGGTTGGTTGATTGGATGACTATTAAGTGTCTATGTTAGTGATCGACAAATAAGTGACTGTGAGTCATTTACAGAGGTGGTTAAAAAGAATACCTTTCTTAATAATTTGATGAATATAGTTACACTCTCTTGCACCATAACTTTTGAGAGTATATCAGTGAAAATATAATGACATGCTCAATGCTCTACAATTGGATGAAGTGTGATGATGTCAATGCTCTAGCTAAAGCTACATCCATGTATTTTTATCTTTTGATATAAGGAAACACTGGCAGAGATTACAAGACGTTCTTCTGTATATAGGAAGGTATTTGTCTCTTGTTTACAAGTAACGTAACTATGTTAAAGTGGGTCAAAGGTCATACAAAATCAAATGTTCCGATATCAATCTCTTCTATAAACTTAATCTTTAATGTCAAATAACTTTATCAGTTGAAGAATTGGGCTTGAGCCAAGAACCTTAATTTATTTAACACTTTTTTTGGAATTATTTTCTATTTGAGTTAGAATTATGAAATTGGTTTGCTTCAGGATAAGTAAATGCTTAAGTGTGATAGATTTTTATATATGCTAAATTGGCTTTTCTTTCAATATGAATTTATAACATTAGGCTTGTTTTTTGGACATTTTTAATGGATTTGATACTGAAAATGAGATATATTTTTTTCGAAGAGTTGAAATAAATGGCTCAAAACCTGAAGGTTCTAAACGAGTTGGCTATAAATGGGTCTTTAAAACCAAACGTGACTCGAATGGATCCAAAGAGTACCGACTGAGCTGCAGTTGATTAGAATATATCATAAATAGTATCAAAACATAACAATTCCTATAAGAGATAATTTTGGTAATCTTAAGTCAAAGTATGACTTATATATATAATTATCAAAATAAAATTTCTATAGACATACAAGTAATGTTTCAAATGGATTTCTTATGGGGTGTTAATTCAATGAACTTATTATCTAACAAGAACCCACCCATTTGTTTAAGTATCTTTTTACTTTAATCTATAAGATCGACTAGCTCTTTCATAAGGAAAAATATACATTTTCTAGTTTTTTACATTCTACTAATGTCTAATCTTATAGAACATTAATAGGTATAATTTAAGGATAATACATAAATGCAATATGAATCTTATAATTATAATCTCATCATAACTTTATTTGCAATTTATTCCACAAACTTTATCATATATATCTGAATATGTATAAGATAAAGAATGCTTTTAAATTATTATGTCACTATAGTACAACCAACTGATTAGTTGTAGGTTATAAACCAATAATCTTTCACTTGCGCGAAATCAATCATTTAAGTATCTTATACCATATCTTTATATGATAATCATGCCGCTGCTAAGATAGTGGTTTAGTGAGAAAACTCTACAAGATTCTCTGTAGTGAGTACTTGTTCAAAACTTAAAATTTTCATCTTAATTATCATCATAATTAAAAGAATTTGATCAAATACATACTTGGATATTTGATGAGACCTTAGGTCTTTTTATATGCCCAATGGATATAATGTTCTATAGTACGTTACTTTTTTAAACAATGCAAATAAGTATATCAAGTTTATTTAAAAACTTATTGATTTAATTAATCATTTCCATTAAATGAAAAATATAATATGGCTTAATTGGCAACCATTGCTACATTGGAACATTTCCAATCTTAAAATGATGTTGTTCTAAGTAAAATAGCCCTTAATTAGGATTTATTTCTAAAATTAATATCTATATAACCTTAAACTCAACTATCAACTCATATGTAGAATAATAGATATATTTAAAACTTCACAAGTATCAGATATCTCAAATACTAAACATTTTTATTACATTATCTATATACATAGACTTATAATAGGTAAATAACTTCTAATTTATCTCTATAGATCTAATATCCAATATGAATTGTTTTTGGATAATTATATTTTCAATAATTAAAAATATAAATTATTATTCTCTATAAGCAATATGTCTCTACAAAATCCTACTAAAGAGGACAGTTATACTCCAACTAACCTTTTTGTTGACATAATAAATTCGAAATCATCAACAGAGTAAATTCTTTGAATTCATCACGAAAATGAACCTTTCAATGTCTTGTAACCCTTTAACTACACATCTAATATATCAACAAAGGAACTAGTTCCAATTGGATGTATTGTCATGAGATTTGAATTTTTCAAATTTCATCTTACTCCTAATACTTATCTTGAGAACCATTCTCCTATAATATATTGAAACAAACAATATGTTCAACAAGTCTGTAAGATTATATCTAACCTTTTGAATTTCTCATAATCATTTATTATTCATTTTAGTTCTAAATTTAGCGGATAATATATGTTTCGACTAAGCATCACATCCTTAAATCATTAACTTGGGCTCTTTCAAAGTCTTAACGTTTCATATTTAATATGAAATCTTGCTAATTGATTTAATTGAAACTACTGAGGGTAAATTGTAGTACTAGGCATAGTTATAAAAGAAATAAATATTGGATCATACAATATCTCATATTGTATTTTCCTTTTTACATATGTCCATACACTTATGGAATTCTTATTATGAAGGTGTTTACTAGAGAATCTCATTCCCTATAATTAATCGAAAAATTTTAAACTCACCATATCGATTTTATCGAAGTGCTTCAACATTTTTAATGCTTAATTTCTATTTAGGTCTAAATAATTTCAACTTTTCAAAATTTTAAATTAATATTTTATCTAATACATATGACTATATTATATAAAGTCTTTAGTAATCTAATAAAATATAAGTATCATCCTTTTATTATGAATTGTTTTTCCATCCAATACATTATATGTATAAAATTTAACAACTCAATACCATCATCATCCTTTCACCAAAGATTAGTTTGGTTATTATTCAACTTAACAACTTTCATATAATTCACAATAACAAGAATACATATATCCTTATATATAACTGTGATTTTTATTATTAACCAACATGTTATAAAAGGATAGTCTCGGTTATCCAACTTTTTATTCTTGTCACTTATGTTAAACATAGGTCTCCTTTAATCTAATACATACAAATTATTTGTATAAATCTGGATCAGCTACTTTTGCTCAAAATTCTTTTTCTTATTATGCCTTAAACATTATAATAATGTTGAATATAAATTTAGTATCAAATACTTATTAGCATGAACTATAAATATGTATGATCTCTATTATATTTCATGCAGGCAAGAAAAATCATACAATCATTTCTTCTAATAATAAATATTATCATTCTATAGCAAAACCTTTAATTAATGTCCATGTTTATGTTTTTAATAGGCTAGATTAAGTGGAATAATTACATCAAGGTACTATACCTTGATACATCAAATGCAGATATGAAAGAATATACTCTTATCAGCTATAAACAACAATAGAAACAACCTTACCAACATCAAGTTCTGAAGCAGTTCTTCAATTGCAAAGGGAACTCCAATGGTACAAGGTCAAATTACAAACTCTATATCATATTTCTATTCCATTCTTTTTGCAAAGTGGAAGATGTTGTTCAACTATTGTATAAAACAATGTCAAACTCGAACAATCAAACTCCAAAACATTTGTTTACTGAAGAGCACAATGAATTAGTTGAAGAGGGCGAGAAATGGATGAAGGAAACAGCTCAATCGTGCTCCACCGTGGCCTCACTCATCACCACAGTCGCTTTTGCAGGTGCTTTCACTTTAGCAGGAGGTGTAAAAAATCGAAGCTAAAGGTGTAAAAGTGCAAAAGAAAATTTTTATATAACAAGAATATAATACTCAAGTTCAAAAGTAGTAATAATAATAATAATAATAAACAAACAAACAAATAAATAAATAATATTGGGTTTATGGAATAAGAGAAAGGCCCCTATTTCTGCTGCCCAAGAAGTAACGATGGTTCAAGACAAACTTCATCCCCCAACTCTGGCATTTGTTGAAAAACTGCCAATTGCCGATATGCCTTTGTTTTATTCTCACAATCCCATAACATAAGGCCATCTTGAAGCCGACATCAAACCAAAGCTGAAACCTGTAGCCAGTTACAAGCCAAGGAACCAAAGACAAATGCGGTAATCAAAAATTCTGAATTATTATATACTAAGTAGTGAAGTTTACAAATCTGAATGGGACGAAACGGCAGAAAGAATGTGACCTTACCTTTTAGTTATAGCCGGCAGAGTCAACAGCCACACTCTCCACCAATTTGTTTCTATAAGGTACTGAGTAATTATTGTAGTTTAGTGTCAGTCTAACTACTGGCGGAGAAAGTTAACATTAGATATTTTAGGCTTTCGGAGGTTTCCTACACATCGCCGACCATCAAGAAATGCTTTAATTATCGCTTCCTAAAATTTTATTTGATCCGGCAGTATCAATGCAACTTTCTTGTTCTGCTCCTAGCGATTGACATTGACTTGTCTGACAATGATAGCTTTTACCAGCTCATTACAAATTGTAAATAAAGAATCAAATATATGTATCCTTTAAGATTAATACAAACATACTTGTCCAAGTACAAACAGATTGTCACAAAAATCTCAGTCTGGGATATCATTTTCAAGTGTCTCGATAACAACCTCAGATAGGAAACAGAGGTTAGGTCCTCTACTCTTGTCAAGCCTCGACGAACATCTAGTCGCAATTAGTAGGCCTAACGAGTAAAGCAGTAAATCTAAGAATCATTCAGCAACAAGAGTGTTTTATCCAGAGTTACAAAAGAACATGGCTTCTTACTCGATGGAAGACTTCGTAGGAAACGGAGCTTTGAATGAGCTGCTTCCAAAATTGTTAGAGGAAGGCTGGGATGATGTGCCAACCTTGAAGCTTATAAACTCCGAGGATATGGATGTACTGAACATGACGCAGAGGCAAAAGGTTAGTTCTCATTGAAAATTTGATGTTTCCCATCGTACTATGTCAATCTCTGAGCTTCTTTTTTCTCAATTTAGGATGCGTTGGAAATCAGAACATACCTGCATGACCGCGTGCTAATGCAATATGGAGATGTGCTGGAGGCCTCAGGAAAATGTTTGCCTGAGATTCTTAGTTTAAGCACTAAAGAAATTACTACACAGTTTGGTCTGAAGAGAGGTCACCTCGTTCGTTTCACGAACAGAACAGGTTTACGTACAGAGCATTTGCCCACTTCATATTCATTACCAAGAAGGACGATGACCCGCAAAACATCTGACAACGATGCCCTTTTCAAGAGCTCTGGTTCAGCCCGATCAATGAAGATGCAATTGAGATCTAATGCAGGAGTCTATTATAACGACAAATCAGTGGAGCAATCAGTTGCTGATTTAAAGGTCAAAGATGGACATATATTTGAAGGGATAGTTTCAGCAGGGCCTCCTGAGCCTCGACTTTGTGGGTGTTTAACACCTCCTCCAGTTGTTGACATGGTTTCACCTTATTCTTGTATTGGAAATATATCAATACAGAAAATGACACCTGAATATAAGATAGGGATGCAGCCTTTGGTCAAATCCAGAACACCTCCAATGAAGGCTTCTCAACTGTGGAGGGATAAACCAGCTGTGCTTCTGTGCATCCGACGACCTGGGCAAGCGTTTTTCTTCTTCTGGTTTTGATTGTAAATTTTATGCTTTGGAACGATATCATTCAACCATTATAAAAGATAAAAGACTTAGACTGTATGTATGGTAGTTTTAAGAGTACAGGGACAAAAGTTGATTTCTCAATGTCACAACAGGTGCATCATGTGCAGAGCTGAAGCTCACCAGCTTTATGCAAAAAAACCAATATTTGATGGATTGGGAGTTCGATTATATGCAGTTCTCCATGAAAATATTGAATCCGAGGTAAGGTACCAAAGTGAAGTTTCAGCCACCTGAAATGCAATAAATTCCCAACTCCTTTTCTTGTTGCTTAAATTGTTTCCATACAGGTACAAGACTTCTGGCCTCGATATTGGGGTGGTGCTGTACTGTTTGACAGGAATATGGAATTCTTTAAAGCTCTTGGTGGTGGACAACTGCTGAAAGATAAGTTCTTATCGGGATTTGTATTCAATCCCCGAGCTATTGCAAATTACATGCGTGCTAAAGCGCTGGGATTAGAGCAAAACTTCAGGGGAGAAGGTGAAATCAAGGGTGGACTTTTTATTGTTGGCAGCGGCAAGAGTGGCATTGCCTATCAATTCATTGAGAGAAACTTTGGTGATTGGGCACCTTTAGCTGAAATAATTTCAATCTGTAGCCAAATTCAGGTAATTATTCTTAGCTTCTCTACTCAGACTCTATGAATTTGCTATATAACATTCATATCTTTAAAATGATGCAGAACCAACAAGAAGAACAAGAGCAGTCAGGAGATTATGAATGACAATCAAGAGATCATGAGATTTATTTGTGATTTATCAGATCATATGTTATGTTAAATAGAATCAAACCAGTGGTTCATAGTTTGCTTTTCATTGAAGTTCACGTCTTTCTTTTCAAATTAGAGAAAATGAATGGTATGGAATACTTTAACAGACTGATTCATATTATTTGATTAATTGTTCAACCCCATTAGGCAGACGTTTAAATTTTCCCCAGTTTCTAACTTAAAAATGAATAATATGAAATACTATTAATTCAAGATATTTAGTAATTGTTAAACCCCGTTAAACAGAAGCTGCGATTTTCCCTAGTTTTCAACTTTTGTATAAAATATTTTATTTTTAACTATTCTATTTTTGATAAAAAAAAAAATAGAAGCTAGTTGTTAGACTCTTAAGTCCAGACTGCGGGATCTTGCAAGCGTTGGCGAGCCTTAGCCAATATTTGGCACGCAGGTCGGCACGAGAAAGGCGTGTTGACTAGGGAACAAGGCTAAGTCTTACGAGTTGGCGAGCAAAATTCGAGGAACTTGCGAAGTAGGGGAGGGATGCGGAAAGTATCGGCGAAGATATCGAGAGTAGGTGAGATTTGATACGAGTGAGCACACGTAGGCACGCATTGGCGGAAATCTTCGACGAGACGTAAGATTCGGATGGGAGGTCGCGTAGAGTTGGCGAACTAAGTCATATGAGACCCGAGGGTACGCGAGAATGTGCAAAGACGTGTGAGACCTCGCGCAGATGCGTGAAGGCATGCGAGCACAACGAGGCGCATAAGCACTTGGCTTCGGCAAGGCAGGTCAAAGGTATGTTAAATATGCGAGGTTTTATACTAACTTGGATTGTGACTTGTACTTAGTCATGGAGCGACGAGACTGTAATGTGAGTGAGCTTGATCATGGAAGATAGACTTATCCATGGGTGTGCGTTGATGGACTTATGTACGGATAGGTCATAGTAAAAATACATCAGTAATGACGTGGTAACTGTGGATGATGTGACACATGATAACGTGGCAGATAAGATCACAGTAGATGAACATCAACTTTAAGAGATAAAGATTATGTAGAAGTATCATCTGAAGATAGAGAAGATCTTTGTGGATAAGGATAATCATTCTTAGATAGAGTAATTTTTTATCTTGTTAATGTGATGTAACTTAATCCTATTAGATAGGATAAGATCGTAATCTTAGCTAGCAGAGTTCTGTTAAGACTCTAACTTAGTCATCTGGAGGAGCCTATAAATAGCTCACAAGAGTTGAGAGCTATTTATAGAATTCGATCAATAAGTCATTCATTGAGAGAAATCACAGAGAGGAGAGAGCTTTGAGAGTTGAGAGTTGTCGGGGAAGTTCTTATTGTAAGGGCTTCAAGTAGGAAATTTCTTGTAAGAGCTTCGAGTAGGGAGTTCCTTGGGAGTGTTTTGTGAAGAAGGTACTTATATCTTTTGTTAACATTTTGTTAAGAGTTAATGAAAGGGTAGCTTCAGCTATATTTATATCTCTTGTTGCTTTCTTTACTCTGTTATATACTTGTGTTCTTTTATGTGTGAAAGAAACACTTTAAACACTTGTGTGCGCATGGAGTATTCGAGGGCTATAGGAATTGTTCAACGACATTCACGTGAGAAGGCTGAATCTTGCCTAAGCGGACCTAAGAGGAATTATCACACTAAGGTAAGGTGCAACTAGCAGTAGAAGTTCGAGTCCAAAGTAGACCATTGTGATAATAGCGACGTAGTTTCTTGCAAAAAATTTTCTTAACACTTCTTTTTAACCAATTGAAATAATATCTTTTATTTGTCATAGTTGCTTGCAAAATATTTTCTTTAACACTTCTTTTTAACCAATTGAAATAATATCTTCTATTTGTTTTTATCATAATCACATAATTGTGATAGTAATGAAAATAATGCTCCTTCAATGTCTCTCTCTTAAAAATGTTTTTCCATGTAACTCAATTGCAAAAGAACTTCTGGTTAATTTTTCTTTTACCAACCCAACATATGTTTAACAAATAAGAAAGTAGAAACTGCAGAAGATTTTTACGTTCTTATAGCAACTCGAAAGTCTTTACATTCACAAACTAGTGAGATCAATTCGTAAGATCGTGTTTACTGCCAATCATGCTTATAAAGGTGTTAACATCAATCTCCTGGTAATAAATTTTCAATTAGCGATACTCCATTAATGATATCTTGCTGAGAAAATGTAGACGTAACTTGGCAACAAACATGAAAATGGGATTTTGAAAAGTCAACACACTCACGAAAGTTTAGGGGGTCGATGTACAGTCTCTCCCCTAAATTTTTTACAAAAGGCTTGTTTTCATCGTTCCAACCTGTAATTTTTTTGTCACAAAAAAGTAACTTTTATTAGTTGATTCATCGCTCTCCGGTGGAGATTTTGGAAGATGACAATATAAGGAGAAAGCAATAAATATAATTTGCCTAGTTATGTAAATTACAGAGCCCATCTTATCATTCAATGGCTTCGCTATTAATCCGTGAGAATCATGGAGAAACCAATCTATACATTTTCAGCTTCACAGCCTGAACAACCCCTGATCAATCTGTACTGTTATCCAGGATTTCCACTACCAAATCAATAAGGTTGGAGCGGTATTAATCTTGACAAAGTGCAATCAACCTACATTGTCAAAAAACCTTGCCTTCCACAAGTGACCAGTAACTGCTCCCTAGGAAGAGTTACTCCCCAACTCAAGAACCAGGTTGAATTGCAACTGAAAAGAATCTCACATGCTTTTATCTTTAAGATTAGCTGTGAAATATACGAAGTAAAGCCGTTTTGGTCGCATAACAACAAGGGGAACAATTACAGTTCAATTTGCATTGGGCCTAAGGGAAGCGATCCTGGAAACAGAAAAGAAACAACTTTGGATTTAGAATTGAGACACTTCGCTTCTAGTCTAAGAAAAGTTTATATATTTAAGTGTGGCAAACACAATCTATACCTTTCATGACTTGACTAACTTGAGGAGCACTGATTCCATAGTTCACCTGAACAACGTTATGGAGGTCTTCCTCCCACACGTTAGGTACCTGTTGTCAAAAGTATGACATAAATGATATTACTTGCATGAATAATGCCAAATTCCAAATAAAGAAACGGAGATTCTTATCACCATGCTGTTTCACAACAACACACTAAGAGGTAACAGGCTAATCAATTAAGTACCTGAGAAGGCTCTTTAATTCCTCCAGTCATGGGTATCACCTGGAGATTAACAGTTCTGCTGAGTATATCGGACTGGCTCTCCATCCCTGGAATGGTAGCTGGAACAAGTCCTGATTGAGTAGGATGCAATTGGGGATAAATCATAGGCAACTCTGGCGAAAACGGAAGAGCAGAGGAAGAAACAGCCCGAGACTGAAGGATCTGAGCATATAGGTAAACCATAATTATGACGATTATGAATCAGACAATATGCAGAAAACAGAAGTTACAAGTAATCCATGTTTTACATATGGACATGCTAACTCTTGGTTTACTGGGCAGCAAAAGATTGTCAAAAGATCTCATTCACTTAACATCTTTTGCCAGGAGTCCTTCTACGTTAAAATCAAGCCTTGGACTCACCGTTGCAAGTTTCATGGATAGAAACTGAAAATATATATATATATTTAAGATGAGATCTCAGCAAAGTACTCTAAAGCTTTCTGCAGTTTACCAAGTTTTCTTTACATATTTAAAGCAATTCATTAAAGAGATGAAGAAATAAATAGTTTCCAGCCCGCCCATTTCAAGCAATTTATGAGTTATAGCATACGGTAGAATAGTGTTTTTCTGCCCGCAGACAGTGCCTGTGTGATGAAATTGAGCTGCCTATGGCATGGGTGGAGAGTATTGTGCGTTATTCATGCCACCGTTTAAAGGATGAATGAAGTAGATTCTTGTCACAAGTACCTCAACTTGCCTCTGCAGTGATTGCACGTAGTTGATGATTTCATCTAGCATCACTGCCTTGCCTGTAACCTGCAAATATAGTTGATTATTTTACAAAAGAATCAATCAAAGTAATTCAATATTGTAATTCAAGTGAAATGTTCTTCATTGGGCGGGCATAAATACCAACAACCGACCTTGCTACAACCTGGGACAAGGTCTTGCAGAAACTTCATCCTCTCACTAATCTTTTCCCTTCTTACCTGTATTAACAATGAATACATTAAAGCTTAAAGGCTAAAATGAAGTCGCTCAAGGTCACCAAACCACTTTGACATAGCATCTTACTCTTTCTGCAAGACTATGGCTATTTGTTGCCTGGCCTCTTCGAGCTCTAACATGAATGTACTCTCCTTTTGGTGGTTCTGAAGTTTTACCTTGTTTTCCAATAGACTTACTGGTATTTGAAATGGGGTTATGTTCTGCTTTTTGTTGGGTTCCATAGTTAGCTTTTGTAACATCAGCCAATCGTTGGGTTTGCCTTGCCTGATCGAGCTCAGAATCCTACCACAAAGAAGAAGTTATACATACAACAGAATAGTGAATCGAACAAGCATAAAATAAGAGAATAATGATGATATGTATTTTCTACCTGCCCATTTCTTTTTCTCTTTTTTGAGCCAAGGCTCTTAGAGAACATTTCCCCACCATTTTCATCCAATATAGATGGCTCCTCTTGACCACCATCACCGCTGAATTCAGCTTCATCCGATTCACTGCCAGACTTACCAACACCTTGTTTTAATTCATCATGAGATTTTACAAGGCCTTCACTTCTTCTCTGACTCTTAAGGGGGTTATCATCAAAAGCTAAATGATCAACGGACATGGAAACATCTTTGGGTGCATCACCAACACTCAAAGCATTCTTCTGAGCTTGTCCTCCAGATACAGATTTCAACCCGCTACCTGTAAAAGCTTCTTCTGGTCCTTGCATCATTCCCACACCCCTAGAATAAAGACCCATGATGTCTGGAACTCCAAAAGGGTTCAGCATATCACCGAAATTCCCACCACTAAAGCACGAAAACCGTGCAGCACGCTCAATGAATTCAGAATCAGCAGGAAACTGGGATAAGCTCTGCGGGAGCATTAGAGGGGCAGTTGGCAAAAACATAGCACCTTTCAGCATTGTATTTGGCAAATTCCACCCAGCGTCCAGTGTTCCATCAATACATGTTCTCAAAGATGCAGGGCCAACTTTCCCAATTTCTGTTGTGTTCGAAGTGCTTGCATTATTTTTAACATTAATCTCAGTAAAACCTAAGTTTTGTGAATCGGTGGGATGCTCCCACATGGTTGGACCAAGTGAGTCTATCATAGAAGTTGATGAACAGGAAGAAACTCTAGCTACATCTCCTCTGCATACCGCCATTTGACTATCAGTAGGTAGACCCAGGGATAAATTTGCTATATTGGCACCTGTAAATCGCCAATCCGAGGACATGCTGCCAGGAGAATGATAGTTTATGGCATTTTCATTACTTTTTTCCTGTTCAAGTTTATCCTTCTCATTCATTTCCATCATTCCTTGCACGGCTTGCGACTGTAGTCACCAATAGCAACTTTTATCTCACAACTGCATTTGGCCCACGAGCAAACATGTTATCAATTCAATCAAGCTAGAAAGTAACGTCTAAGTTGAACAAATCAAGAAAGTACTCAATATGATCGACCAAAGATCAAAAGAAGCGAAGACAGGTAAGAAGCTCTACTTCTACAAGAACTTCTTTCTTCCTAATATAAGCTTAAACTAACTTTATTAAGAAGCTATAGGTGCAAAACAGAAAATTTGAACCCACAACAGAAGAAACTTCAGAGATCAAAGTGTGTAAAGATATTCCTTTAACAACTCAATCCGCCCGGGAAAAAATAATAATACGCAAACGTAATAATAATAAATTTGTATTAATTGTTATAATTAATACAAATACTAATAAATACATATAATAATAATAATTTAATTATTATTATTTTAATCAAGTCGATTAATTATAAATACAAATTATATAATAATAACAATAATAATGATGATAATAATAATAACAATAGTAATTATAATAAGGCATAATAATAATACATTTGCATAATAATTAATATAATGTAATTAATAAAAATAATAATAATACTTAATTCGATTATTGATATTATTATTAGTATTATCCTTAGTATGATAATTGTTAGAATTATTATTATAATTATTATGATAATGATTATGATTATTATTATTATTATTGTTTTGTATTTTATTTTTACAATTATTACAATCAGTAATATAAATTCAGGAATTTATAATAATAATAATAATAATAATATGAAATATTAATAATTTATTATAATATTATTAAGTTAATCATAATAATAACTTATTACTAATATTAGTTGTAATTGTAATAATTATAATTATTCATAACTATAATTACTTGTAATAAGAATAACTTACTAATAACAACAACTAAAATAATAAAAATAATACTAATAATAATAATACTAATAATACTAACACAATTATCAGCAAATTAATAACATAAATAATTACACATAATATGTCAATATAAAATTCTTATATAATTTGTTATTATTATTATTCTTATTAATAATAATTTACAAATCTAACAACTTATTTCTTTTATGATTATTGGAATTATCATAAAATTCCTAATATTATGATTATGATTATTGTCACTATTATGATTAAATTTGCAATCTGCTATGATTAACGTCAATCAGTAATATGTATTTATGGATTTATAATAATAATAAGTTTCGAAATAATAATAATGAAATTAATTATAGTTATCATTGTAATGGCAGAAGGGGAGCTCGCGAATGCGACGACTCGCACTCGCGACACTGACAATTAGTATAAAGGGCTCGCGATCGCGAGATTTGGCTACGTGGGCAGTGTCGCTAGTGCGAGGACTCGCGATCGCTACAATGCCCATATTACACCGGTCTCGCGATTGCGAGCCTCCCAGATAGAAATATTTCAATTAGTGTAAAAAACACTAATTGTGTAAATAAAATATATTAGTCATTATTTGAAGAATTAGCTAGTAATAAATAACAGAATAACCACGTTTTAAATAATAAATTACATTACACAAAATATAAAACTAATAATAAAAATAATAATAATACTTAATTCGATTATTGATATTATTATTAGTATTATCCTTATTATGATAATTGTTAGAATTATTATTATAATTATTATGATTATGATTATGATTATTATTATTATTATAGTTTTGTATTTTTTATTACAATTATTAAAATTAGTAAAATAAATTCAGGAATTTATAATAATAATAATAATATGAAATATTAATAATTTATTATAATATTATTAAGTTAATAATAATAATAACTTATTACTAGTATTAATAGTAATTGTAATAATTATAATAATTCATAAATATAATTAATTGTAATAAGAATAACTTAATAATAATAACAACTATAATAATAATAATAATAATAATAATAATCATCATCATCATCATCATCATCATCATCATCATCATCATCATTATCATCATCAT
>JANITX010000003.1:34334011-34351483 GCA_027564395.1 Erythroxylum ulei | reverse complement strand
TTAGGCTTAAAGTAGTGGATTAGCCCATCTCAAGCTCCAGTGCGAAAGTGCAGCAAACCGGGCTACCTCTTTAATGCACATATAAGGCCATCATGGGCCAGAATCCCACGACATGACCACTTGTACAATGTAAACGATTTAAAAATTGGTCAGTACTCTCCGTCTATATTTTCATCTTGTTTAGATCGGTTTTCAAGGACCAATTATTTTACTTCCATGAGCCTTTTTAATTAGACATATCTTTCGAAATACTTTCCTTAGCCCATAGGACATTGACGGTGTAAAATTCATATTTATCAAAAGAAAACAATACTTCTTGATTCTTTAAACTTGACATAAAAATATTTAGTTTTAACTACGTACCTTCGTAAAAATATATTAATCAAAAACAAAAAAAGAAGAAGCAGAGAAACGCCTAGAGTTGACAACTAGTGGGAAAATAAGAAAAATAGTAACGTGAGGAGTTGCAGAAAAGTGAAAAGTTTTATGAGTTTGGGGAGCCGACCACCATTTTATTGTATACAAAACCATAATAGAAGAATAAGCATAAATGCGCTTGGTGACGCGAGGAGTTGAGCATGCGGACATGGTAATTGGTTAAGAATGAATTTCTGGCTGAGAGTAACCGGAACAGCCGTAGATGCATTTGCCTCTCTAGCTAATTGTGGTAGTGCGTGAAATGAATTTATGAAAAGGGAAAGGAATGTGAAAGCAATTGAAGGGAACAACAAATATGGCATATTATTTTGTCGGTGCCCCTATCACTTCTGTCAGGAAATTCTCAGATCCACCGTAAGTAGAACCAAGAAACTTGAATGTTCCGTTGGTTCCGGAGGGGTAGATTTACTCCAAGGTGCAAGGTTCGAATCTTACGGTTTGCAGTGTGAGAGTAACATTCTTGAGCCCCTTGTAGGCTTTGAGGGTGGGCTCCTTGTAGGCCTGTGGGTTGCTCACCTCCCCCTTAGCGGGCCGCTGAGTACTTGATTTACATCCTCCCAGTTACTTCGTCGGGCCGAAATGTGGGGGGCCCTTTGAGTTGGAGATTCAACCTTTTGCTCCAAGAAACTTGAATGCACACGCCTAAGACCAACATTCTGGTATCTAAGCTGCTCTACCCACGAAATTTTGTAGATAGTGATGTACGTCAACATTTGACAACAAAATATGACTATCAATCTCGTGCCTCATTTCTGATGATTCCAGAGAAAGGAGAAGGCAATTTCTTAAACGTATCCTCTTTCAAGCTTTGCCAAGAAAAATAACAGTCAACGCCTAGAGACAATCTCTTTGATATATCTATGTATTACAAGACTCTTGGGCCAATGGGGTCTATCTGCACCTGTGTCAAATTAATAAAAATATGTAAATATCATGAAAGCTCTGACATATCAGGTACAAAGTTCCGATAATCTTGTCTTTAACTATTCAGTGGCATGTTTCGTAAGATGATAATAAAATCTAGCGATCAGGAGAGGCAAACCCGAGTAATATAAAAATCGAATTTCTGCACAAACAAATTCACGTGGGAAAATTACCTAGCGTTAATATTGCTTGAAATTTGACAATCATGATGAGTACCTTATTAAAAACTGTAACACAATAGGCAAGTCGTGGAAATACAGCTAATTGACTAATGACTAGTGCCTAAAAAGGCACAAGGAGAAAAATTTGTAGAACTTGGACTTACGAAAGGTTAACAAGTGCTCAGAAAGAACAATGAAAGGTCAAGTGAGAAATTAAGAATCACTGGGCTCTTGGTCACCTTTTATTTAAATAATAAGGGCATATGAAGATGGATCGGACCCTTGGCATTTGTGATCTCACAACAAGACATGGAAGGAGCAAGAAATCTTAGAAATATGAACAAGTCAAGCATGATGATTTAGTGATTGTAAGTTGTCTGCATGTTTGAAGGAAAAGTCCAAAGAATAGACTTGTCCTATATGAAACTGGGGACACCAGTGGCCCTTCTCATTGTTCCCAATTCTCGAAAATACTATCAAACATTGCAATCATCACCACTTATGACCAAATAATACATAATTCATGGCTCTGGTTTGTTGTGTGAAACTGGCACTTCCCTCAAACCTGATGATATTTCTTTTTCCTTTTGGGGCCAGATCATTCGATCATAATCATTTCAGCACCATTTCGTCGATAGGAATTATATATAGACACAAACTAGTCCTCTTTCTATGATAAAGAGAACCCATGCAGTTTCTTTAAGATAATTAACCAACCTAATTGCCACATGACTCAAAAAAAAAATTCCTTGGTCTTGCCAAGTAAATAATTGAAACCCAGATGGGGTAATAGTCTACCTTTGTTTTCCAATTAAATGTTCATATCATTACCTAAAAGAAATGTTCCTAGTTTTGTTAGAAACTACCCGAAGCACAATGAATTTTTTTTTACAGTTTCCGATTAGATCCGAATATTTAAATAATTAAAGGATAATCACAAAATATGAAATCATACCTGATTTAATTTTCCTGTTAAAATCCTTTCTAAACTTTTTCAACGTCTCAACTGCCAGTTGTTTACACTTCCAACCTCTAACATTATTCACAGAGCAATTTCTCAAATTTTGAGAGAAATTAAGCAAGAATGTTAACTGCCTTATGCTTATTTTTATTTATAGAAAAAACAACAACAGTTTTTAAATTTCTATTAAAATTAAATATTAATTTTAATAAAATCAAATATCTTATATTTGATCCCTAACATTTAAATTATAATTATGATTCTGACTTAGAATCAGAATTAAATTTTAAAATGATTGTCAATTAGAATTAGATAAATCAAAACTCCTTTTAATTTGTCTTTAATTCTCCAATTAAAAATTTTATAATTATAAATTAAAATTAATATCTAGCAACATGTTATGATCACCCAAATATTAGGAATATCAAAGTAGTTTGACTTAACCTGTCCATGCATGGTTATAATATATAATTTAATCCTTTTGTCTTCTAATGTTTCAATTGGACAAAGTATGGATATAATATTTATTCTTTTGTATCCAATCATGTTCGTCACTGCTAATTTGTAATTGATATTTGAAAACACTTTTTTAAATGTTAATTCACTTTGGCTAGAGAATTCTATAAAGCACTACTAATCAAGAATAATAGAACATTCTCTCTGATTACTTTAGAGCAACGAATCCTTTATTGACTTACTCAACAATTTCTAAATGATTTATACTGTATCTAAATACTATTGACTGAATTATTCTAGGATAATTCATAAGTAGTATCAAAATACAATAATTCTCACATAAGAAACATTGATAACCTCAAATATAAAGATTAATTACATAATCATCATTATGAGGAAATCTATATAATTATAATTAATATTCCATTTGAAATCCTGATAGTAGAGTTCAGTGAATTTATTCTCTAATAAGCATCACATATTAATTTAAGTATTTTTATATGAGATCAATTACTTTTTTACAATAAAGAAATATAACGTATGCTAATTTTATCCGTTCATCAATATCCTGTCTTGATGAAATTACAATTAAAAATATTTAAAAATAATACATAAATGTAAATTAAATCTTATAATTATCATCTCATTATAATTTCAATTACACAATAATTATTCAAGGAATTTTACCTTTAATATTAAAACATCAAATGTAATTAACTTAATACATAAAGATAAAAATATCTTTTATTAATTAAATATTTTTATTATTATTATAAATTAAAATTGCAATCAATTGGTGCAAGAACCTAAACTAACAAATTTGACTAGCAAAAACCAATGAACAATCATTTATACAATGGTAGAAACAGAACTGCAGCTGTTCTTTAACTCGCCTTAACTTCAGGTGATGCAATTAACGTTGCTAATGGAGATAGTAAAAGCTTTGAGGTTGACATGCTTACATCAGTTCAATAAAGTTAGGTTCAAAGAAAACGATAATGATGGTAAGTAGAGCATTGTGGGTTTTCCACATTACCGGTATCGAGTACATGCCTATGCACTAGTGTCATTAGCGAATTGTCTAATGTTATTAATAAATGGTGGGGCATAGGGGCTTGTGGCTCTTGGTACTTGCGAGGACCTTCATCAAATTGGAAGTCCCCAGTCTATGAATTCCATTCATCGTTACAAGATATGAACATTAACAGGGAAGATATACAATTACTCCTTGTCGACCATCTTAATGCCCATTTGTTCTTGAGACAGATGGCATGAGAATCACTAGGGAAACAAAGCCAATCACAAAGAAATATAAAATTTAACTAAGATGTGGCCTTAAATCATCTGGGTGGAAATTAATTTCCCAAGATGGGGATAGATCATTCTGTGGCACGTCTATTGGTTGCGGGTTTGGCTACACTGGGACTTGTATGATGATGGTACTACGAATTAAGAAACCTTACCTTATATAAATATGCAATGATCCGCAAACCATAGGAAATCATCTTCCGGCTTTTCCATGGTGGACACGCAGAGACCTAACTAATGGATTGGAAGGGTCCTGTGGTAAATCAACCAATAAATTAGTGACGAGAAAGATGGGATTTTGAATGTTTACAATGCCCTTAAAACGCATTTTATTATGCAGGTTAGCTAGTGGATTACGACCTTAAGGACACACGTAAGCAAAGAAAAGCAAGCATGCGTGCAATTCACTACTATTAATCTCAAATGCACCACCCACCGAACATTATTATTATAAATATTATTATAGGACGAAGCAAACTATGTGGCATTGACAACAAAATGAGAAGATATTAAAATATGGATTTGTCTTGAAGGTTTGATGGATGCGAGGTGATCACATGGAATAATTTTAGCAGAAGATTAAAGATATTAGATGAATAGATGATGAGAATGGTAATGAGCTTATCCTCTTTCACCCAATCACTACAACCAAGGAAAGGAAAGAAAATGGGAAAGTAGGGTTGTTCGAGTGGGGGGAAAGTGGCGACAGACAGTTCTACACACGGTACATGTGATGGTACAAAGCTTTGCAGGTGCAGCCCCATCATCGCAAATGGGAGTGCCTAAATAAAATTCCACAACAACATGCTTTCATGGATTAGCTTGTGCCCTGTGGCATCCTACACTCTTTTTACAAGTTATATTCTCAAGTGATGACCCGGTTAATCGGTACCTTTAAAAGAATAAAGTCAAGTCAAAATAAGAATACGCTACAGGCAATAGAAGCACTAATGGAAGTCATGAATAAAACATATTCCTCAATATAAATATTTTAATTTAATTTTAATTGAATATATCTAACCTGAAAATATGAATCCAATTTTCACTCAACAAATAAAAAGAAGATGTAAACCAAAAGAAAGATATGGCAACTATCTTTGGCATATGGGGTCTCTTTGGTAAGGTCATGCCTGGTCTAGCCTACCCCGAAAATTCAACACACTCTCCACTTGGTGGCTTTCCCTTGGCCATTTCGGTACTCGGGGTATTCATGAGCAGTCTTCCCATCAGCCTCTTTTGGTTTGCTTCTGCTGGGCTTGTGAATTTAGTTCAACTTTCACATGGATTATAGATACTTGATTTTGGTAGAGCTCCTTGTGCATTTGCTTTTGATTGGAAGTATTTCGTTCCTTCCTTGCTTCCGTTGTCCTTGTTTTGTGTTTTTTCTGTTTTGGCTTACTTGAGACTAGTTGCTTATTTTAGCTAGATGTATCTCCCATGACACTTGTAATTGGATGTTTTGTACATATTTTTCTTTTCTATTAATATTCTTCTTATTTATCCGGGGGGGAAAAATGGCAACTATTCCACTTGTACGTAAGCAACAATAGAAGAAGGCGTTTCAGAAACAAGTTTTCGATAAGGTTTTTCAGAAAATATGGAAGTCTATAAATTCTGAAGTTTGTCGCATTTTCTTCTGTGCCGCCTCTGACTTTTGTCCACAGAAACGTTTGAGTTATCCGAAATTTGCATTTATAGTTTTCTTCTCTATTTTATCATTTTTCTTTTCTACTTAAAATGAAAAAATAAACGATATATAAAAATTTTATTTAAATTAAAAACTAGGAAGAATTAATGTTTTGGTGTTGTAATAATTATAAATTAGGGGTAACAAGTAGAAAGTGTCAAACTTTTTTTTAGTATTTTTATTTTATTGACAACTTTTTAAAATTTTAAATTAAAATATCTAAAATTTTAAATTTTAGATAATTTAAAAGAATATGAAAAAGGTTATTCTAGTTTTCACAATTTATTCTATATAACTTTGTTTACGTTACTTACCACAGAATTTCAAAAAAAAGAAACACTATGATGTAACTCAACTCTAATTTATCGAAACTATGTACTAAATAATGAATAACGTGCTCTTTCCATTAAGCCATAAAATTTTAGGGTCTCATTCTTTCTATGACTCTTCTCGTCTTAGTTTTAAAATTATTCTATCAAACCATAATTTGTGATAGATTATGGTCACCACAAATGCACCAGTCTACGAAGCTAGTAGCCTCGATGGCAAATAATGTGAGAAGTGTCTTTTTTTCGATAAGATTCCTTGTTAGGGTATACTGCCATCTGTCCTGAAGCAGTTATATATTCTCATTTGCAAAACTTACTTACGCTAATACAAGGGTCTGTTAGGATATTGGGACGGGACTTAGTCCCGATCGTAGTGGAAGAATGACAAAAAAATTTATTTATAGATCACTAAAATTTTATAACATGATTATCACTTATATTATGATAAAATAAGAATCATAATTTATACCTTGTTCTGAAGCTTAACTCTTTTCTTGTCGTATCACTCAAATCGTTTATAAAACTAGCTCATTTAAACCGTCATAGCTGCATAAGTATCCAGCTTCTAACGGTATCCACAGATCGAGTTAAGAGAACTCTGCAACTATTGCAGAGAAAGTTAAGCAAGGAGGGTTAGCTCTATTAGAGCTTAAGCCTATTTATAACAAGTTTTAGACATTTTAGTAATTTAATTAAAATTAAATTCTAATTTCAATTAAAATTTAATTATAATTGCAAATAATTCTAATTAAATAACAGTTATGCTCAAATAAAATCTAATGTCTCATATTTATCTTTATTTATTAAATATCTCATATTAAATTATAAAGTTTCTCAAACTTTACACTCAAATTCAACTTGATTAAAATATCTTTACTCTATTTAACCCGTTCTTTATGTGTTACCCATTAGGTTCTCAAATGTGTTGACAATAGATACAAATCATAACTCTAAATCGTATTTAGGATTCGATAAATTAAACTCTTTTAATTTATTTTTAATTCTCTAATTAAACAATTTATATCCATAGATCAAAATTGTCAAAGTGGTTTTGACTAACTCTTTTGATTTATCTAGCAACACATCATGACTACCCATATATTTATGAATATCAAAGTAGTTTTAACTAATCTTTCCGTGCATGATTTTTCTATATAATTTAATTCTTTCATAATACAATGTTTCGATTAAATATAGAGCATAGAATTAATATTTACTCTATTTTGAGTATAATCATATTAGTTCTCCACCATCAGTTATTAATTTAATTAATAACATTTGTAAACTATTTATAAAACATCATTCCACCTTGATCCAAAATTTTTTAAATCAATACTAATCGAGAACAATGTAACATTCTCCCTATTTATTTTAGGGTGATGGATCATATCTTGATCACTTAAATACCTTTATATAGTTCATGTTATATCCAATTACTACCGATTGAGTTATCCTTAACTAAAACAGGTGACAAGTAATATCGAAACATAACAATTCCTATACAAGATAACTTTAGATATCTTAAGTCAAAGGATCACTTATACAATCATCACAATGAGAATTTTAATAGACATACAAGTAATGTTCCAAATGAATTTCTCATATGGGATCAGTTCAGTGAACTTGTTCTCTAACAAATACTCACATGCTTATTTAAGTTTTTCCATACTTTAGTCTGTGAGATTGACTACTTCCTTCATAAGGAAAAACATAACATGTGCTAGTCTTTTTATATTATATTAATGTCTAGTCTTAATAGAATAATGACTAGGAACAATTTAGGAGCAAAGAGGAGGAAAAGAGAATAGAGGAGGATAATTGGAGGTTCTTTTATAGTGAGTTGACAGGCAGAGAGAGCAAGTTGGTGGAGAGAGTCGTGTGGTGTGGTGGGTATGCTATCTAACACCAATTGTAAATATTAGACCCATTGGTCATGAGGTATGCGTACAAAGTATGACCAAGTTCTTCATAATTAATTTTTCTTCATATGTTTTGTATTCTCTCTAAGTTATGGTTTGGGTACACTATATGATAGATGTTAAATCAAGGTTCCCCAATGTACATAACACTTTGGTCACTTTTGTTGGTGCTCTTTCCCTTCCATGTCTTCAATTTATCTATGCCTAAGTCTACATTTTAGACTAGGCATAGTAAATCTACAATTTTTTTTGGATAAAGTAATTCAAGTTGTAACCATAGTTGTTAATGATGTCTTTCTCTCTCTCTCTCTCTCTCTCTCTCTCTCTCGGTATTTTGTTACATTGACTAGACCCTAAGATTACTCCTTTGTAATACTCTTAAGTATTCTTCAAACATATTGTCAAAAACTTTTCTATCAATTTTCTTCAAAACTTTTTTCGATTGCATCTTTGTAGTTTGTATTTAAAGCATGACACAGTATTCCAACAATCTATAGGTCATTACATATGCACATGATTTCTAATGTAAAAAGTTAAAATGGGATGTAAATTCAAACTCCTAATTATCTAGGTATGTTGGCAACAATGATGAGATAAACTTTCTAAAGTTTTGAAACTAGTAATGATTAAGTAGCTAATGAGCTTTATTAGCTCGATAACCGTGTAGTCACATTATTGAGATGGCTTTAATTCGAAGTCTTGAGATGGCTTTAATTCGAAGTCTTATAATGACAAAATAAAAATAGATAATGTTAACATGAATTTAATTGTTATCATTTCTTATTGGTATGATTTAGACAGTTAGTAGAAATTACTTTTTTCTATTATTACAACTTTATTCTTTTTTTTAATGAGGGCTTTGATCACCACACCAAGAACTTCAATCCTTAGACCTTACAGAAAGAGCGAAAAATTGTGGAGCAAATTGCATCAGGAGGTGAATTCAAAATGTAACTTATTTCATTAGTTACATAAGCATTATATTATCTAGTGGTTGGGCTAGCCATTCACCTTCCACAATTGGCATGTACTAGATTTTACTCCAATATCTTCATTTATAGCACCTTTCTATCTCAGTTTGGTCAATCTTTAAAACCCTACAAAGTCCATTTTTATTTTCTCTAGATCATGTCTTATCTAACTAATTTTGGCTACTCTTCCACCAGCCATTTGATATTTCATCCTTTCCTTAACCTATATATGATCAATAAATGCTAGGAATAGAAACAAAATAGAGTAACTAGACATCCTTGAACACTAATACAAGAGAAGGTCTCTCCTTACTAATCTTTATTTCTCACTAAAATTTTATGCTTTTCAATGTGCAAATAAAAGGTTAGTTAGAATAAAAATAATTGATGTAAAAACTATAATAATTGAATTTTCTGAGCAAATTAATTATGACAATTTTATTCAATTGGAAAGCTCATAAATATTAAATAAATATACTACATATTACTAGAAAGTTATTTTCAAGTCTAAGACTGTAATAATTAAGATATATTTATTGAGCATGTTTTTGTAGTTAAAATCTACTTATTTTATTTATTTCAAAGTTATTTTCACTTTTTAATGATTTTTCTTTATATTTAAAATTAATTATCATATTCTCTATATTAACTTTTTGTATTTTGTAAATTATATTTTATATTCTTTTAAAGATCATTAATAAGTTTATAATATGTTCTCATTATAAAAATTTCAACTATGATGTTTAATAAAATTTTAAAGTATAGTCTAGTGCTATTCTATATGTTAGTTATTTATTGTGTCAACAATTATAAATAATAATTACTTTTAAATTCAAGATTTCTCTCTATGTTAATGAAAATTAATCTTGTGAGAGCTTCAATACATATAATGAATAAATAAAGGGGTAAGGTATTATCTTACCTTAATCCTTCAGAACTTTTAAAAAGTTTCTAGCAGGTACTCCATTGATGAGAATATTACAAGAAGGCTTGTGATGCCTTGTTTTGTCAAATTCTTGTATTAAATGGAGAAATTTGAAACTTCTAGAATTCTTAGAATGAATCTATAGTTGATAGTGTCAAAGACTTTTTAAAAGTCCATTTTCAAGTTATAGCTTTTGATTTACTTTCATGATGTAATTTTTGGAGAGTTTTTGAGCAATAAGGATATTATCTCATATACTTTGTCCTTGAATAGAACTCCATTGGTATGGATTGATAAGATCATTTAGGATCATTTTGAGTCTAAAAGCAAGTATCTTTAGGATTTTTTTCATAGATGATATTATAGAATGAAATATGTCTAAAATTAGTATGGTACATAAGATTTGGAACTTTAAGAATAAAAAAGATAAGGGTCTTGTTTATTTCTTATAGTCTATTTAAAAATTATAATATAACTTTAATGATTGTAGAAAATATAAATTCCTAAGTTTCTTAGAAGAACCTATCTTTAAATCCATCAAGGTTAAAGGGTTTATTTGGTCTCAAACTGAACAAAACTTCTTTAATATCCATATTGGTGAAAGATAATATCCATACTGGTCAAAGATTTAGAGATCTACATGCATTTATAAGTTTCATATCCTTATAACATAGTACTTCAACCTCTGATTACTACTCTAAAATCTAGAATTCCAAATAAATAATGAAGTTAAATAGAGCTTTCCTTTTAGAGGGAGGAGTCTCTGTATAAATATCAATTAGAGCGTAATTTGAACATAAAAGATGATTAAAATGAGCCCAACTATTAAAAAAACAATTAAACCATAATGAATTCACTAATGCTTTGTCTAATTGCTTTTTTGGAAATTAATTGCTATTTTAGTTATTATTCAAGGTAAAAAAAATTCATATGAATCTAAGATCAATAAGTCTAAAATTTGTACATCATTTTTTGAAGTGTTCATTATAAGAATTCAATATGACCCTTTGACTTTATATTTCCTATGTTAGGAAGGTACAGTTAAAATCTCCTATAATTGACCAGGTAGTTGAATTATCAATCTATATAGTTGATAGAGGAAATCCTTTATGATATTAGATTAGACAAGATTGATATCAAATTTAGATATAGAGTTTAAAAGGGTTACTTGGCAGTGAGTTTATTGGTCTATGATATAGTTTTAGTGAAGAAGAATATGATTTAAGTCAAAAGCAACAATAATTCTATCATTGTGATGAGTTACATGATTGTTAAGAGTGTTCCAATGTTTATTAACATACCACAACCTTTCTTGATATCTCTTGGATTTTATTTTGGTCTCTAAAAAACCAACAAATATAAGCTTCTTCTTAAAGACTAAGTAATCATAAATTATATGTTATTTTTTAAGCTTATTCATAACTCTAATGTTCCATGCTAGAATTGGCATGAATACATAGAAGAAGAGTTGTTTATAACATTCTTCTTTTTTTTTCTTGATTTTCTTTTTCCAATTACTCCTTTCTCTCTATTTTCTGAGTATTTACTAAGATAGGAGAATTTCCAACTTTTGCAAGGTTGTTGGGAGATGAAGTCTTTTTAATCTCTTTTAAATGTTATAAGATTTTATCCCCCAACTTTTGGATTTGGAAAGGTCCTTATAAGCTTAGTTATTTACTACTAATTTAATGGTAGAAAGACACTTCTTAGAATCTATAATATATTTTGTGTAAATCTTTATATCACTTCGTCTCCCTTATTTCTCCTCATCTTCTTTCTTTTCCAGATGAGTTATTGCCTCTTGAGGTATCACCTCTTAATCATTCATATATGACGATTCATATATTCCTATTAGTTTATTGCATTCCCTTGTTACAAAAGTCCAACTTCCCATCTTCATCCATCTTCATTATTTTTAATGTTTCAGGAAGTATTTTGTTAGTATTGATCTCTATGCATATTCTCGCATAACTAGCTCTCTTTAATTTAACTGTATTTTTATTGAGCAAATATATTTGCATAGTGAACTTTCTAGGTAACTCAATCTTATAATGACATGCTTCAAACACCTTGGTTGCACTCACTTCTTTATTGAATTTGAATATGAATATATCATTTTCATTTTTTAGAGTTTCTTTCAAACTCATGTTCTTTTAGGTATTATTTGCTTAAAGTTGCACTAGAAAAAATGGTTGTTTTTTATTTTCAAAAAAAAAAAAAGGTGATGAAGTCTATTAAAAGGCTCTAACTTGAAGAATTTTCATTAGTTAGAAGATTATAACAGTACCATCTGATAGAGGTATGTATCTAAGTTTTTTTAATGGACTCGAATTAGCAACCACTTGACACCATCTTTTTTATTTTTCTTGTATAGGTTAAATGATATGACTAACTAAGAACATAGGGAGGTGAGGCCTTAGTATAAGCAGTAACACCAACTAAAAAGGTAACTAGAAAGAGAATAGAGAGACCCAAAGGAATTGAGGAAAGAGGAGTAGGCAAAAGGGAAGTGGAATTAGACAATAAAGAATGTAAGGAAGTAAAAAAGAGATTGTTTAACTAGAATAATAGAGATAAGGGGAAGGAAAATATAGTTTGTTAATCTAGAAATTAGTACAACCATATTCAATAAGTAAGCATTGGAAGGATGAATGGTTGAATTTGAAGTAGATATATCAAAGGGTACATGAGAGGACAACAATTATGAGGAAGGAAGATTATTGGAAATAGTTCATAAGTCGTTAGAAAGATTCTAAATTTATTTTTAAAAGAGGAAGTAAAATATTTTTAAAAATTAAGCGAGATGGCCCTTGCCTAAGAAATTAACCAAGGAAGGAAGCTTAAAAACATAAAAATTCAAAAGCAAAATTATTCAAAATAAAAGAAATTTGATAATAACAAAAGTTTTAGTGAGAAAGGAAAAGATTGTCTCAATCCTTCTTGAACACATTTTGACAATTAAAAAATAATAATATACACCTTACTTGATTTTTTTCATTTAAAAAATATTATTTAATTAAGTTTTACTTATTATATTTCAATGTAATTATACTGATGAAAACAAAATTAATAATTAAGAGTTCAAATTTTACCAAAAATAATAATGTGATAATGTGTTTGATATCTTTTTTCTTTTTTATACATCTTCACATTAAATTGCACCACCAAAATGTGAATGAAAACTGAAAAGAAAATTTTCTATCAAAATGTGACAAAAACAAAATATTTCAAGAATTTAATAAAATCGTAGTTCAAATTTTTCTTTGTATGAAAAAGTAAGGTGAAAAAAAACCCATCTTTTTTTTCCATTTTCTTCATGTTGCCATATTAATAGTATGTATTTTATGTACAATCTTAAGTTTGGGAATATTTCTATTTAAGTATAAATCATGCGATGATAATTATATTCTTATAAATTTTTAAAATCAAGGAAATTGTATTTGTTGCATTCCATTCCTTAATATATTATATGACTAGAAATTTCATGTTATGCTTAATGTTATTATTTAGTATGGCTTGTATGTATACATGCAAACTTGTGATATACTCGATAAAACATTGCTATGTTGCACTCATAATTATAACTTATTGCAACTTATAATTAACTTAATAAAACCTAGTTTAAACTTATGTATAATTTTAATTTTAATTTTATTGATAAAGTTATTACTTATTTATTTATATTATAAATGAGATGGTTAGATTATATAATAAATTGGGACATCATTTATTTATTATAAATTTAGGAAGATACATGTTTGAATCAGTTAGCTCATATTACTATATATATATTTTCTTGAAAAGATTATGGAAATAAATTCATTGAATCATCATGTCAAATCCCTATTAATATTATATCCATTAAATTTGATTTAAGAAAAGGTTTCATCCACTAGGTACTTATGTAGTCTTTTCATATAAACAAGTTACAAGGTGATATTAAGATAAATCTATTACACCATAAGTAGAAACTTTGATACTTTTTTATTCACATGATAATATTTATATAATAAATTCATAAAATTCAATGTAGTAAATGATCCTTCTTTATTCTTATAAGGTTTTGATAAAGCTAATCCTCAAGTTTGTTATGATAAAGCTAATCTTCAAGTTTGTTAGCTTGTTATATTTTTTATCCTTATCATCTATAGCTTAAATTTGATTTGTTGTAATCCTATCTCTACAAAAAAAAACTTTTTTTTGTATGTGTGTGTGTGGATTTTTCTTGGCTTCTTCATCTTTCATTCTAATACAAAATTTTTAATTGTTCTATTTTCGTATTAAGCCTTTTTTTTTCCTCCTACCTAGAAGCCTCCATGGTAGTTAGGATTTTTCTTAGCTTCTTCATCTTTCATTTGCCAAAATTTTATCATCATTATTTATTCCTATAACTAATTAAAATGATTGCCACCACCAGCTTTTTATTCCTTCCTTATTTATTCCAGTAGCCACCACTAGTTTTTATTGTTCATCTAGTTTTATTGTTTATTTATCATCCACCGCTAGTTTCCTTTGTCCCACTAAAACGATTAGCCATCTCCTAAATGATGATTGTCAACATTTTTCCAACTTTAACCATCTTCTAGCATCAAATGTGGCTAATGAAGGAGCTATAATTCCTACATCTACTCCAACCACTTCAAGCTTAATGACAATCACATCCTTGCCCAACTTTGTTGGTTAACTTTATATTAAATTTAATTTAAAAAATTATCTATTATGGCAAATAAAACTCCTACTTTTTCTAAATAGTTATAGTTTGGCACATCTTATTAATGGCACAAAAATATCTCCACTAAACCAATCAACAATGATCCTAACCCCTTTTTGAAAATCTGGTTTCAAATGTATCAATTGGTACTAAGATGGATCATTAGATCAATGGTAAAAAGCTTTGTACTATAAATTATAGGTGCAACAATGACCAGATAGGCTTGGAAAAAGCTTTCAACCAAATACATGTTAGGTCTCAAGTTTGAACCATTAAATCTGAATTTTATCTTATAGAAAAGGATAATAATAAAAATTTTACATAATATATGCAACTACCTAAGGGAATGTTTGATTAATTTACAACTTTACAACATGGGGTACCTAAAGATGATCTTGTAAAAGTGATAATTAATTGCCTTAGCAAAAAAAATATCATCCCATTATGTATAGTTTATTATATTGAATTGTCATGTTTCTTGTGATGATTTGTTTAGGTTATTATTAAGCGAAGAAGAGAATTTGTCTAATGATGTATCATCAAAGGAAGTTGTGAAACCAACAACCTATTATGCCAATAATCAACAATCTTTTTCTTCTAATTCCAATTGTAGATGTTAAAATTCTACATGTGGAGGTCATGGTAGTCAAAATCATGGTCGAGAATTAAATACCTATTTAGCTCACTTTAATGGTGTTCCATTTACACAATATTATCATCAAGGAGTTATTTTATTCACAAGGATCATCAATTGTAACATCCCATTACCCACGTTGAGGCTAAAATTGTAAATGTGAGAGATTCACTGAGAGATTAGAAATGTGTTTCATGATCATGCATTATGTAACATGCTCATGCACATAAATATTGAATCTTTGCACACATAAAAAATAATTGTACATGCACTCATTAACATTCTGGGTATATTGAATAGTAATGGGATAGATTGAGAATTGTTGTTATAGTGAATGAGTATAATGAAATGGAGCAGAAAGACTAGAAATAAAATTTAAGTGTTGGATTTAGTGAAGGAAAATACGTTGGAGAAGTTTACTGAGAATATATGGTATGAAATTTTTGGACAATGGAGTAGAAAGTTATGGTCCTTATAAGGGGAGATGCTTAGGAGCATAGATCTATCGTCTGTGATGATGTCATATCGTCTGTGATGACGTCATATCCTCTGTAAAGATGTATCATCTATAAAGACATATTATCTGTGTTGACGTCATATCGTCTATGATGATGTCATATCGTCTGTAAAGATGTATCATCTGTGAAGATGTATTGTCTGTAAAGATGTATCGTCTGTGATGACATCATATCGTTTGTGAAGATGTATCATCTGTAAAGATGTATCGTCTGTAAAGACATATCGTCTGTGATGGCATCATCTCATTTGTGATGATGTCATCTCATCTATGATGACATCATATCATCTATGAAGATGTATTATTTGTAAAGATATATCATCTGTAAAGACATATTGTCTATGATGACGTCATATCATCTGTGATGATGTCATATCGTCTGTGAAGATGTATCATTGGTAAAGATGTATCATCTGTAAAGACGTATCATCTGTGATGATGTCATATTGTCTGTGATGACATCATAGCGTCTGTGAAGATGTATCGTCTGTAGAGACCTATGGTCTGTGATGACATCATGTCATCTTAAGTTGACTCTACTTTGTCTTAAGAGTTGCATTGTCTTAAGTTGAGTTTGCTTCGTCTTAAGTTGACTATGTTTCGTCTACTCTTTGCTTCATCTGCTCTTTGCTTGGTCTGCTTTTTGCTTCATCTGCTTTCTGCTTCGTCTGCCTTTTGCTTATGTGACTGAAACTTTTTCTTCTATATACTATTCATCTGATGCTATCGTTTGGTCCATTTTTGACCCTATAGGAGATAGAATTTGTCTTCAATGTATTTATGAAAGATGTAGATATTGAAGTCCTCTTTCAAACCCTTTAAGAACGATCGCAATCCAATATCCTTAGAAATAGTTATGCCAATTGTAAAACAACTTCTGTGTACTGTTTATAACCTTCTTCTTGTGGTCACTGTTCATTTTGTATCGTCTGGTCCAAATTTGATTCTCTAGATGATAGAATTTGTCTCCAAGGTCTTTATGAAAGTTGTAGATCTCGAAGTGTCCATTCAAACTGTCTAAGAATGACCTTGATCCTACATCTTTAGTGAAAATTATGCCAATTGTCCCATGACGGGTGCAATATGAATTGAGGACAGAACCTTGTTTGATTATTTCAACCTTAACTTTGTTATCTGGCCTCCAAATGAAGTGATTCTTAAACCATTGGATTCATAAGACATTGTTTTACCTTTACACAAATATTGGTAGCATCCTGAATTGATTTGAAAAAAATTGATTGAACGAAAGTGAGGGGATCGGTTGGAATAGTGAATTGGTGTTGTTTCACAGAATATACTTCGGTATTTGAATTATATATGGATCTGAAGAATTCCAAATTGAATGATTTTGGTGTTAATGAGAACATAAGACATAAGGGAACATGTTTCTAGAAGAAAGTGTTGAGAAATATAGCTTCAGTATCAAGGTCAGAAAGAACATGCAAAGTTGACCTGAAATGATGTTTTATGGAAAAATCTGGAAGTGATTTAATAGGTTATAACTTGTGATTGCAGTGGTATTATTGAGTTT
>JANITX010000003.1:34310361-34321323 GCA_027564395.1 Erythroxylum ulei | reverse complement strand
TTCATATTAATTGTCATTATTATTTATTATTAAGATTTTTGAAAAC
The DNA here is from genome assembly GCA_027564395.1 of Erythroxylum ulei. NCBI lineage: Eukaryota > Viridiplantae > Streptophyta > Magnoliopsida > Malpighiales > Erythroxylaceae > Erythroxylum > Erythroxylum ulei. The sequence goes on along the minus strand of JANITX010000003.1, from coordinate 34,321,277 downwards.
ATGGTTGATGTAAACAGTAAACTAGTAAAGTTTACAGTACAACTGTACAATATACCAATGAACTATTTTACAAATTTTAAAAATTTTAGGGACTATTACATAAATTTAAAAAATTAACCGAATCGATATCCGGTATCCGATACTAATACAGTACCGTTCTAGAATTTAATCCGGTACCGAGACCGGTACGGTATTCATAACTTTAGTCGAAGATGCAATAATTTATTACTCATGAAACTAACTAAAATCATTACGAGGATTTATGCTTGAATATTAAAAATATAGTGAGCAAATGATACATTTTCATACTCTTGAATGATCTTTTAAGAAATAATTAATCTTAAAGTATCCACCCTTTTAGGATTGTTTCAATTCAATGAGAGCTTTTAATTTTTTCAATTGAGTGACCAACATTTTAAAATCTCAATTCAAAATGTCAGTTCTATTAGTAATTTACTAATTTAACTGACAGCAGTAATTTTTTTGTACCTATATATCTTAAACAATAAAGATTTCGTTAGAATTACTAACAAAATTAATATTTTGAACTAAACTGTTAATGTTTAAAAATGTTGATCACTCAATTAAACATTTTAAAAGCTTGAGTACTGAATTTTTAAAAAAATCTCAAAACCTTGGACATTTTTAGGAATTATTAATTATAGTTTTCATAAAATAGTTCGTTTACACAATCACCGGATATCTTTAGTGTGAAAACAACCCCTTGACATACATTCCGTATGTAAAATAATTCGTTGACACGGTCACTAAATACTTTCGAAGGCTTTTTTTTTGCTACAAAGGAAGAAATCAAAACACCCTAACTAAAACAGAATTCTGCGATACAAAACGCCATGAAGGTTGCGAAGGAATGGGACCCTAATGGTCGGCGGCAGGTCGTGCAGAATATGCAAGCCCGACCTGTAAGCTACTGCAAGTGATGCCAGCCGGTCGGCACACTGGTTGCCTTCGCGGTACACGTGTCGGAGTTGCACCTCCCAAGCTCTGTGAAGGAATCCGCGGATACCTGTCACCAACAAAATATCATCAGTAAAAAAGGAACTGGAAGAGGAGAGGGTGTTAATGACTTCTAGGGAATCAACTTCCACACTCACTTTTCAGTAGCCCAGGGCTCATGCCAGGGAAAGGCCCGAATGAACACCCCAAAGCTCCGCAGTGAGAGGGGAAGCCGGACCAAGGTGGTGAAGGAAGTCGCCACACCATCTCCCAGAACTGTCGCGTAACAAGCCGCCCACTATGGCACAGGTGGACCCTGGGGAAATAGCCTCGTCCAAGTTAAGCTTAATCCAATCTGCTGCCGGTTTAGTCCACCCAACGAGCTGGCCGACAGGGAGACCTGGATTGGGCACAACACAATTTTTCGCGGCCCGTGCCCGATCCATCCACTTAACAAAATCCATAACGATTTGGGTACCAGCGACAGGCCAAACAAAATCTGCCTCAAAGATGCTACGATTGCGCCATTGCCACAACAGCCAGCAAGCAACCCCAAAAACTATACTCCAAGCAACTTAGTTAAACTGAGTCTGACACCGAAGGTTGTGGAGAACCCACTGATCGGCGTCTAGCTGAAAAAAGGTGGGGCCCACCACCGCCGCCGGGAACTTACACCAGAAAGCTGTCACGCGCGGGCAATTACGAAGGGCATGCAAACTGTTTTCTTCCTGCCATAGTCATCGGGTAACTTTCACGGAAAAAATTAGTATAGTCCATGGACAGCTTCGGTAAAGAAACAACCCGTTGATATTCCTTTGATACTTTTTAACACCAAATGAGTTGCTCCTTATGGGTGCTAGCGGAGCATTGGCTGTAATTATATAATGTATTATTATGTAAAAGAAAAATTACTCTATGCACATCGAGGAGTAATTTGGAGTTAATTGAACAAATACATCCAAAAGCAGTATTGGAGTAACGGAAAGAGCCACTTTGGGTATTTTATCTTTTTAATCATGGTAGGCAGTAATTTTTAAATTATAATAATACACCATCCTTGTTATTAAATAGATGACATAGGATATTTTACTTAATCTTATAAAATATAAATTTAATTGATCTATAAAACAAATTAGATTAGTTTATAAAATAAAATGAATAAAATAATAAATTTAGAATATATTAATCTTAAGATTAAATTTGCATTTTTTAACAAAGTTTAAAAAACATTTAAACTATTCTTTTAAATAGTATTAAGAGTACAAAGTTTAATTTCTCATCAAAATTAACGTAAAATCGCGCAATATTTAAATTTGGAATGTGTGGATTATTTAATTTAAAATTTAGGTTTAAAATACAGTTTAAGAAAAGTATAAGGTTCATTTGAAGAAGAAAAAGTAGTTTAAGGTGAATTGTCCACTTGATGTAAAAGTTGGAAGACAAATTATATCGTTTTTTACCTAAAAATAATCAAACTCCAGAATGAAATCTTTTTCTAAAGTAAATCTCAGTGAATATATGCCTTTTTCTAAGGGTTTCCTTTTGTTTTGTAGTGGATAAAGCCTAAGACCCTATGCTTAATTGTTGCATTACATATCTCATTGTATTATTAAAATCTTATATATGAGGGCCGTTCTGGTATATCCTTATTCAGAAGTAAAGTTAGTGGGTACAACATGCTGTTTGTTATTCCAGAGCAATCCGGCGAATCGAAGTTGCAGCTCACAAAAAGGTTGGTTGAGGCATCATTTGATGAGATATAAGGGCATAATATCAGAATATTTTTGCATTAACATATGCATAAACGCAGTAACTGAAGATTAAGTGGTAGCATAAAGGCGAGTTCCAGCGCAGTTAGGCACAAAAGGTACACTATCCGTTCATAAATTTTTTAAACGAATCGCATTAGTGGAAACGGAATGATGAAACGATCAAGTCAATGTAAAATACTTTTTTAATTGAAGGGCTAAAGTGAAATACAGATATCAGATTTTGTATTTAGTACGGACAAGGCAAAGTTCACCTCGCTTCTTCCAACTTAAAATAATTACACATAATGATGTATTGGACTTGGATGGAGGCACCGATTTATGAAGAAGGCCTACGAATGGGCCTGTTTGTCACTTGTAATCGTAGTGGGCATAAACACAACTAATTCGGTATGTTTGGTCGCCAACTTGGGGTCTGGGCCTGCAACGGCCACACAACCTGTTTCTTTTTGGAACTTAGAAGAAGAATATGGAGATTTGAAACTCTTACTTCAAACTCAAAAAAGGCTTGACATTCCCCGGAAGGAGTGGGAACAAAATCTGGTGATAGGATTTTGACAATTTCCATTTCAAATCCCAACACCCAAAACCAAACCATTTATGTACTGCATTACTGAAAACAAACGTAGTACTGTACTAGAATTTTGGACCACTTAACTATTGTGTATAGATATAGTCAAACTGATGTTCAGTTTGTCCTGGTCCTGGGAAAACAAAAATAATTGACAAACAAGATATTGAATGAACCTGACATTTCAATTCCTTAGGAAAGAAAGCACCATACATGGCGACGCGTAAATTATACAAGGAAACTATTTCAGGAGGACTGCTGCAGGCATTGAGAATTCTTCGATAAGCTTCCGGGCAGGAGCATGTGGTGTAACCAAGAGGAGCAACCGCCTGAGCGTAAGCTACTCATGTTTAATTGTCACTTCACTCGTTCTACCACCGGGGTTGTGGGTCATCAGCAACGAAGAGCGGAGCGGTATCATTATCCTTAAAAACGATAATTTAAATCTTAAGAAACATTTTATATCTTTTAACTACATAATCACTTCTAAATTTATCTTATAAAATGTAAAATATATTTTTATTTTGAAAATTATGAACTATAACATTATAGCTTATCAATTTTTTATTTTGTTTAAGTAATTTAAAAGTATTGTTTGGTTGTATGTAGAATTGTTAATAGTTTAATATAACTAAGCCAAGTGGCCTAAAAGGCCGTCAAGTTAGCCTAAAAATGAAAAGCTCAATAAATATTTAGCTAAATAATTCATGGACCAAAAAAATTAGGTACGTAGAAAGAAATAAGATAAGGAGATACTAATAAATGATTAGCTAATAAAATGTAGGGAACTAGATTGTTATAGTAAAAAGTTGCTTAGGGATTATAGGCTATAAATTCACCATTATCTGGACAACAAAGGGAGACTACAAACACAATTTCCAAACCGACACAATCTCAAGACAATAAAACCAATTTTTAGAGAGAACAATCAACCTATTTCATAAAACACTTTGTTATTTTTTTTTTGAAAAAGGTACGAATAATTAAGCTATAAAAAGGCAATCAAAATGAGAGTTCTAGTACATGACAACTTGTAAACTACAAAGGAAACAACTAACTATAAGCTGAAAATTTATTCATCATAACAAGTTGCAAATGAAAGTTTTACTCCCGAATGTGATTTAAGAAAATGAAGATCCAATCCTTTGTGCATATGTATGCCAATATGCGTTCTTATCCTCTACATTAGAAGGATACCAAACTGCTTGTTAGAAACATTTGTATCTCCAAAAATTTGAGTATTTGTTTCATCTCACACAACAATAATAAGAAATGATAAGGACATGTAAAAACACCATCTCGTAATTCTATTTTGAAATCTCATATCAGTACACAATTCCTTGATCTAACTTTAGATTCTATGGGATTTCAGATATTAAACATCTATGCAACAAAGCTTTCCAAATGTTGAACACATAGTTGCATTTGAAAAATAAATGATTAGAATTTTCTTCAACCCTCTTACAAAGAGTGCACCAATTAGCAAGTTGTGATAATTTTGTAATTCTATCAAGAGTTGGTAGCTTATTCAACATTGCCACCCATAAAATTGTAAAAGCTCGAGGATGTTGATGATCAAATCAAACCAAATCTGTCCAAGGAAATGTTGGTAAGTCACCTACAATCACCTTTCTATAAGCAAATTGGTGAATCTTCCATCAACATTTATTCTTTATCTTACGCAATCCTCATCTGAAGAAAAAGAAGTTAGATTGATTTCAATCTGCACACTAGTAAATATGATATGATTCCTTTTAGTGAGAGCTTAAGCTACAAAACTATGTAAGTTAATAAAAGATTTAAGAGGATAAACTTCATGAAGTTTAGTTAGAGGCCCAACAGATAACCAATTATCAAACCAAAAGGTGTTCTTCCCATTTCCAATTAGATGAATAAAGTAAAGTCTCATCCTTTCCCTCATCCTCGTAATGGACTTGAATGTGGTGGAAGTAAAGAGATTTTGCCTTTAAGTTCCATAGGCTCCTATTTTTTTATAAAATAAATGCGGATCCATTTACAGTATAGACTCTACTTATTAGTGAGTAATCTCTATAGTCTCTTCATAAGTAGAACATTATTGAGTGAATGAAAAGAAATAATTACATCCACCTTGCTTTCTAGGAATACAAACATCTCTCCACCTTGCCACCAAACCACAAGAATCTATTAAGGATCCTGTCAATAGTTTTATTACTTTAACAGGAAAAGCAATATAAGCTACCTAATACGCACTGATGGTATTCAAAATGGATATGATAAGTTAAGCTCTACCAACCAAAGAAAGATATCTAGAGCTCCAAGAAGCAATCTATAAATTAATTTTCTCAATAATACAAGCACAATCCCTAACACCCATCCTATCATCAAACATGGGTATGCCAAGATACATAAAAGATAACTGCTATTTAGAAATTCCCGAAATGGTGGATAAGGTCGGTTCTAGATTGGAAGCCTTATAAGATAAGAATAAATCATTCTTTGAGAAATTAATAGTAAGACTAAATATCCTGCTGAACATTTTAAGGCCTCTCACAAGTATTAACATAGGATTATGATCAGCTTTAGAAAGCAATATAAGGTCATCAGTAAAACATAAGTGAGATAGTCACAATCTCCTTCATTTGGAATGAAATTAAAAACCTTTGGTGCCTTTCACCACCTTGTGAAACAACATACTGAGTGTCTCCATTACCAAACCAAAAAGATATGGTGAGATGGGATCACCTTGTCTTATCCCCTTTGAGCTTGTGAAAGTGCTTATAGGTTGGCCATTGATAAAAAAAATTGAAACTAGGTGTTGAAATGCACTGAGAGATCCATTATATGAATAAGCTTGGAAAACCCAATGCAAATAGCATGTTTATGATGAACTCCTAATTCATGCTGTCATGTGCCTTTTTGATATCTATTTTGATGCAATAATTAGCTTTCCTATTTCTATTAGAGTAAGATTTAACCACTTCTTAAAGTATCAGTACATTATCTCCAATTGATCTACCTAGGATATAAGCACCTTGTGAGTCACCAATATGATCAGGAATGATTTTCCTAATTCTGTGAGTCAATATCTTTGATATCAACTTGTAAATGGAATTGCAACATGATATAAGTCGATAATCAGACCCCACTCTTAGTAATAAGAATGATAAAGATTTTATTAAGGGTTGTCAACAAGGAACCATTGTTAAATAATTCCTGAATTACTTCAGTTATCCTTGTAAATGGCTAATACTTTACAAAGAAATGCATATTGAAACCATCAGGGCTGGGAGTTTTGCTAGGGTGAAGGGACTTCAATGATTCTTCAATCTCCACAATAGTAATGGGTTGGATGAGAAAATTAGCCTTTTGACAGGACAAACCATCTTGTAATATCTGTTGGAGAATAAGTACTTAAGAGTGTGCTTCTGATTATTAATGAATTCAGAAAAATAATTGAATTGCCCTTGTAGTAGCTCATCTTGGGAATTTAGCTGCACAACAACTAGTTTAAGATAAATAATTTTATTGATAGCTTTCTTTTCAGTGATTGATCTATGGAATACTGAGGTATTTCTATCCTCGTATTTTATCCACTGGAGTCTTTATCTTTATTTCATAGGAGAATAATCAAACCATAAAGCTTTGGAGTAGTTTTGGATAGCTACTTTCTCCATTTCTAACAAGTGAGTAGAACCAAGATTGTTATAGATTTGTTGTTGAATGCTTTCTAGATTGCCTTTTGTAGTGTTCAGCAAATGATGTGTATTTCCTATGTTGTTCCTGAGTAATGTCTTCATTTCCATCTTCATCAACTTTGATTTCTTGAAGAGGATGTATTGCTTAGTCCCTTGAAACCTTGCCCTCAAAGCTTTCCATAAGGCATCATCAAAATCTTTCAGCTTAAACAGAAAATTATTGAATCGAAAAGGCCTCTTTGGAGAAATATCACATATCTGTGCAATAACAGGTGAACGATCCAAAAGGATGCTAGTAAGATAAGTAGCATAATAATTGGAGTACCTCACCATCCATTAAATGCTAGATAAGCTTCTATCGAGCTTTTTCTGAATGAAGTTTGCTCTATGCTGCCTTTTATTCCATATGAAATAATTACCACCAGTTGGAATATCAACCAGATGAGCTTCTTTAACCCTTTTCTTTAAATTTGGGCAAGGAATTACTATCAATCTAGGGTCTTTTGCTTAATTCAACTTCAAGATAGAGTTAAACAATTGGAGTACCTCACCATCCATTAAATGCTAGATAAGCTTCTATCAAGCTTTTTCTGAATGAAGTTCGCTTTATGCTGCCTACTATTCCATATGAAATAATTACCACCAGCTGGAATATCAATCAGATGAACTCTTTAACGCTTTTCCTTAAATCTGGACAAGGAATTACTATCAATCTAGGGTCTTCTGCTTCATTCAACTTCAAGACAGAGTTAAAATCCCCTGTAATGATCCAAGAAATCTTTAAAGAGGTTGCTAGGTGCTTGATCTGGTTCCACGGAAAACTTCTCTTATAAGATATATTGAATGTATACACAAAGGAAATGTAGATAGAATAATTTAAACTCTTATCTTAAAATTTCAAATTTATCAATTGCTTAAAAATGAAAGTTGTGTAACTAGAAACTATAGAGGAATCATAGAATATAACTATTCTTCCATTAGGATGAAGATTGTGGATAGTAATTTCTTTCCAAATAATTGGAAAATATTTGAGGAATCTGTCATTTCCCTTTCGAATTCTCGTCTCCAAAAAACTAGTAACTTGAACTTTATTCTATTTAACCAAATTCTTAATAAGCAACTTTTTGGTGGGGGTATATTAGCACCTCTAACATTCCATGAGAGAATTATCATTGATCTAGTATCGTGTTTGGAGTCCTTTTTTTCCATTGAACCTCCTCTTATTAACAGCTTCAAATTGTTGATTTACATTCCCAGATTGATTATCAACGATAACAACTCTTGGACCTGAAAAATCAACAACGTCGTTTGATCATCTTCAGCAATAGCTATTAGACCTAAATTATCAACAAATGACGTGTTGATCATTTCATTTGAGCCTTAAAATTTATAAACCCTCAAATATCGCAAGCGCACGGATTATGATTGTAATATAAGAGGTGTCGATCCCACGAGAAGGGGGACTAATCTAATTCTAAAATCTCAGGCCAACAATATATGAAACTCAAAATAAACAATGCAATGGAAGTAATCACCAGAATTGAATTCAACTAAATAAATCATAAATTAAACACAAAGGAATCAACATTTGAGCAATAAGCACACATAATGGAAATCAACCAAAGAGTTTACCAAATTATGAGAAAGGGGATTATGTGTTAATGGAGTGCCAGTTCTACTGTCCTAGGGCTGATTACTCTATCTCGACTTATAACCATTAAATCCTAAATTATAAATCCTAATTAGATTATGCAAATTGCAATCTCTCAACTTACAAATTATCCAAAACCTAATTAGATTTGAAGCACTCTAATAAACTATTGGAATATCACACGGGATCTCTGTCTATAAAATTACTAAAATGATTTATCATGGTTTCTATTAAATCGCCTAACTCTCATTAATTCGATTTAATCATATTTTATTCAGTTAACCCTTTTAGTTTATTATCGAATTATGCAAGAATGTAATCAAATCACGATATTCATCTAAATAACATAATCAACTAAATTATCATTAAATCAAAATAAAATTCCCAAGGAGAGTTAGAACATCATCATCATTCTACTATCTATCATCATACAATCCATCCCAACTTTATACATGAATAAAATTGAAACGAAAAGGAAATAAACACTTAGAATGCATGATCTGGGAAGGCAGCAGCGTCGAAAAACCTCTTAATCCGGAAAGCATGTCGAGATCGCTTCTTCTTCGTCTTCTCTTCCTCTTCCTCTTCCTTTTTCTCTCTTTAGGGTTTTCAACAATAGCTGCACGAAAGCTTCCTTTTCTCTGCCTCTTTATGTTCTTTTAATACTCTTTTATGTTTTGGGTAACTCTACGATTTTTTCGGGGTTTGAGAGGTCTAAAAAATTTCACAAAACATGAAGTTTGTAAGCATCTACGCGTTTGCCCGATGTAGGCCACGATCGTGGCTCACTGAGCCACAATCGTGGGCCAGACCTGGAGCTTTTGTCACTATCGTGGCCTACCTGCCATGATAATGGGCCTGTGTTGTGTCCCAAATTTCCTACAAAACTCCTCCGTTTTTCGATATTGACTCTGAAACGCTAGCAAACTCATCAAAGTACCTCAAAATTATAATATTTAAGCTCAAAGACATGTACTAACCCATAAAACGCTTAAAATGCAATTAAATCACAAATTAACACAATTTCACGTAAACACATACCAAGTGATCGAATTAACAACTAAACACATATCAAACCGTGCCCTAAAATATGATGCAATTTATAATTATCACGTGTCGATAGGTTTGGTAGGATAGATATTGAATTCCCTCATTTCAGATGCTTTGGATGTTACTTGCGCAGGAGAGCTAAGCCCCTCCTTGTCGTTGATGTAATCACTCTCTATATGGATAGTGTTAGCTATTGATTTTGCTTTGGAGGCTGCTAGATTAGGTACTTGTGTGCCCCTTTCTAGAATTATATGACCAGCTATATTCTTAGCACAATCTACTGTACTGACATCCTCCTGAGATCTACACCCCACATTTCCACTATTGTGCAATTGAATGATACCATTATTGTTTTGGATTGCTTTTTATTGTACATTCCCCATCAACTCTTGAAAGTCACTTGTTAGGAATACTTTACCTATCAGCTGCCATATTTTCTTGACAACAAACTGAGGTTTCCATGCATAGGATGCCTTCAACCAATCCTCCACAGGTTGCAATTCTTCATTGAGTCTTATAAAAAGTACAATGTTAGGTAATTCACCCATAGTAATGACTAAAGCACACATTCTCACAAAATTAACTCTTCTTGTTTCAACAATGGCTTGATCCATCGATATAAGCTAGCCAACATAACTAGGTGACTTAACCCATTTGTTGTCTAATATTGCAAACATACCTCGTGGATGCATATCCATATAGGTATATTCTCTTGCTTAAGCTCATCAAGCTTGATACCTGGCCTTTAAAGCTAGAGAAGTAAATGTTTATTACGTATGTGCCATAGACTAGCTTGTATGATCTTCTTAGCATATTCAAGGGTAGCAAACTTGAGTAGATAAACATCATCATTATTGACAAATAAATCCAATAATCCATGTTGTTTCCAATGATGTTGAGCCCACTGCTTCAAAACAGGGAATGCAACCCTTTTATCTAGAAAAAAAATCCAATAAGGTTAACGTCCATTTGCTTGCACCTACCTTTAGGATCACTATAGGTGGAGACATAATTCAATGGTCTATTACCTCAATTGGAGGACAAAATTGCAGCTTCATCTTAGGCTTTATATCTCCATCAACCTAAACCCATGTCTTTTGAATTCCTTGGTTTATCTCTACATTCTATCTAGCAAAAGGATCAACAATTTCCATGGTGGTGATTTGTTGGACCCCGAACTTTTCTTGGAAGTTAGAACTATTAAATGATAAATTGTTAGTGATTAGTTATGAGTAAAGAAA
>JANITX010000003.1:34283335-34294099 GCA_027564395.1 Erythroxylum ulei | reverse complement strand
CAATTAAGTTTAAAATATTTTCAAAATATATAAATTTAAGATAAGATCTGATTTAATAGTTAAAATAAATTAATTTTTAAATAAAAATTTAATTTATAAATTATTTATTTTAATAAAATGAAATAAATTTACTAATAATTTGTTAATAAATGTTATATAGGAGATTAAAATAAAATTATTTAATTAAAAATAATTTATCATTAATTTTTATCTAATTTGTAATTATCATTAGTAAGAAAAATATAATTACATTGATATTAATAACCATACAGGTTTTGTTTTTATTTGAAAGAAGAACAAAAATTGAAAACTAAAAATAAAAACTGAAAACTACAACAGAAAAATAAAAGTGGATCTAAACAACCCCTAATTTTTTTAAAGCTCACTTATGTCTTTACAAAAAAGTCACGCACAAATTGTGAGAGAATTCCTCCTTGACACGCTCGAATTCCAGATTAACATCAATCAATTCGAAATGTTTAGTGGGACAACGATGTGGAATAAAAGATAAATCACTTTGCCTCCAATCATGGAAGAAAAAGGCCCTATAATCACAGGGAATGAAGGCTTTGTATCCTAGGTGGTAGAAACTCTTTAGAGGGCAACCTTGTCTTCAACTTACTTCCCTATAAGCAAAAACCCAAAATTGCCACAATGGAACGATGTTGTTTACACAAATGAAGTTTTAGAGTTGACGTCTAACATGGTCAACATAACAAAAATATTGACAGAGAAGTTTGCAAAATTGTTTGTTGCTCTGATATAATTTATTAGGTAGAATTCATCTACTTTAGCAAAGCAAATCTTGAAAGGACTCAAGGGGTATCTTACTTCTAATGCAATAAAAATTAGATAATGCACCTTCCTTCTAACTGCTTCCACTATAGATGAAAGATAGTCCCTCCACACAAAAGAGTTGATACCATATGATGCCTTAATCTTAGTAATGGTCAATATGTAGTTAGGCCTTAAATTCCTGACGATAAGGATTTGATGGAGAGGTTGAGGTTAATGGATCACAATATGATTTGGAAGGTAAAATTGCAACTATAAACCACAATCTCATTATTCACCCACCACAAAAGAGGTTATAAGTTTATATGAAAGTTGTTAGAGAAGCAATTTAGGAATTGTACATGTCTGGTTTGAGTAACTTGGTTGTTTATAATTCTACAAGCATTATGCAAAATGAATTTGATTAGGAGAATCCTTACCCTTGTGACATCATAATTCCTGAATTCAACTTGTTTTCTGGTGAAGATGGTCAATCCACTATATAGCACATCCCTAAATTCACCATAAATTATGGAGAACTAGCCAATTATAAAATCTTCAACACCTTTTCTTGCTATGCTTTGTTGCCCAAAATTCTATTTTTTGTTGGGTTGAAATAGAAAGATTATTTTGTACTTATTTTTATATTCAATTTTTTAGGATTTAAAACAGAGTTAGCATAGCTAAGTTGTCAAAGGTCACTTAGAAGAGTGGTGAAAATTTGGACATATTCATCGCTAGTCATAAAAAAATAAGAAGTTGATGCTAGATCTTACTTCGAGAAATTGAATATGTGAAACTAGCTCAAAGAGAGTTAGACATTGAATTGTGAAAGAAATTCCAAGGCATGGAATTTTGTGACTTATATGAATTGGAAACAAAGGTCTCTAGATACAAAAACTTCTTAAGGAAGAAGATCACCATAAAAAGAATTCGTTAGGAACTTTTGCTATCAAGACGAATTCTTACGATTCAATAATAGTTGAAGTCAATATCCTTGTAACTTTTGTTTGCCCCTTTTTGGAGTGCAAATCCCTAGAAGTCAAAAAGAAAATGCAAGCTTCATTGAATCAAGTTCAGTACACCTTTAACACCTAACAAAGGAATTTTTTATTATCTATTGCAAGATAAATTTATCACCTTACCCTTAGAGCATAAAATTCCGAAAGAAGAACATAGAGGTAGAGATTATTGCAAAAATCGTAATACGTGGAGCCATTCGATAAACTAATACTGGAGATTTAAGAATGTGATTCAATACTAGATTAATAAAGGAATTTTGATGTTCGTTGAGGTTGAATAGACCATGTTGATAGATGAAGACCTGTTCCTACTAATGGAAACTATTAATGCCTCTAAATTTGACTTACACATATTATTAGATGTCAAAAAGAAGTTTAAAATTGTAGAAGATTGTTTAGCATCAATATAAAGACCTGTTCCCACCAATAACAACTGTTAATGCTATTAAATTTGACTTACACCTATCGTTAGATATCAAAAGGAAGTTGAAAATTATAGAAGATTGTTTAGCATCAACGTTGAATTTAGAAACATGTGTTTTTGTTCCTAATTACAATACCAACTTTAGGAAACAAAATCTTAGATTTTAATAAAAGGTAAAAATTTTAGGGAATAATCACCAAGTAGAATTCACCAAGTTTGTAGTCAAAGATATGAACCTTAAATTCCCAATTATCAATGCAGATAGCCTAGATTTGTGGTAACACAATGAGTGCCATCATCTTGATAATAGCAACAAGTAAGACATCCAAAGAATTTGATACCTTTAAATCAAACTAAGAAAAAGTGGCTTTAGCGATGGAGATCCACTACCAAGGTTAAGAAAAATAAGCCAACATTGATGGAGGAGCCAACTTTAAGAAAGTCATCTTGTCTAAAACATGTTTTCTCTGAAGAAAGTACAACAAATCCTAACAACAAAAAGGAAAGGGTAGAAGTCTTTGGTAACAAGTGAAATAAGAAAAAAGTTAATCCTAATTATAGGAAGTTAGCTCATTCTAAAAGTCAATAAGAGGATTCCAATGAGTTCATTGCAATTGGAGAAATTACTATTCAAGTTCTATATACTGTTTCTTTTATAAGCTCCCAATGTTATTTAGAAAATTTGGTGCAAAGAGGGCAAAAACACCTCCTAAAAAAGGGGAATATAGGGGGTCAATACTAACAACAGGACTAATAATTCATAAGAATGTGGTATTAGAAAATTCAATTGAAGTTATGGCACAATATATAAAACCTCTATATATTAAGGCCTATAACAACGAAAGGCCATCTTCAAGAGTTTTTTGTGGATAATGGGTCGACAACAAATATCATGCCAACTAAAATGAAGATAGCTTCAGGAAAAGATGATTTTAACTTGATTTTTACCAAAGTATGTGTTGCTACATTCAATGGTGAAATTACTAGAGCATGGGAAATTCTCCCTAAAAAAATTACAGTGGAAAGGAAGCCTTCATTAACTGCATTCTTTGTTGTTGACATCCATTCTAGCTACCAAGTCTTATTGAGGTAAGACTGGATTCACTTCAATCATTGCTTTCCATCGTCTCTCTATTCGCTTTTACTTTTATAGAAAGGATAAGAAGTAGAAGTCATTTGGGTTGATTTGCAGCCATTTCATGTTAAAGTTGATGCGATGGAGGTAAAATTTTATAGGGATTATATAAATTCGGCGCAAATTTAGAAATCATATTAATGTAAGGAAGGCACATATAAGATGAAGACATAGGAAGAAAAATTCGTAAAAACAACTACCATTTGCTTCCTCAGCCAATAAGGATTCCTATTATAAAGGAGCCTGATGAGTGAATTCTTATGAAAAAGAAATACAGGTAGCTGCAAATGCAGAGATCAAATATCATATGTAATAAAACTTAGAGAATTCAGAAGAAATAAATATATGTGATAATACAGAATTGGTTTTTGAAGAAGAGGAAACACAAATGATTGATAAAGGTTTCAAAGAAATCCACTCCTGAGAAGTTTGATGATTGTGACGGTTAGAATCAAGAATCAAGAAGTTTGATGATTGTCAGGCTCAAAATCAAGAATCCTTACAAGAAGTGAATTTGGAAAATTCAAGAGAATTCCATAAAGTCTTTGTTAACAAAGACTTGTACTTAAAGGTAAAGTTAGAACTAGTAAAACTCTTGAAAGAATTCAAAAATGTTTTGCTTGGTACTATACTAAGATTTTAGGATTGAGTAGAACGAACACAGACTTTTGATAAAGCCAAAATTTCACCCTCATTGTCAATCTCCTAAGTGATGGTCAAACGAAGTTAAGTTGAAGGTCAATTTTTTTTTAAAAAAATTTATGTAAGGCTAGTTTTATTAAACCAACCAAATATACTGAGTAGTTGGCTAGAATCATGCCTGTAGTCAAGAAGAATGAAAACAGAAAAGAATTTGTGTAGACTTTAAAGATTTAAATGCAACCACTTCTAAGGATGCATATATAATGTCGATTATAGATTTATCAATAAATGTGATAGCTATACATTCTTTATTTTTCTTTATGCATTGTTTCAAGTTATAACCAAATTTTATAGTCGAACATGGTATTTCTAAAAAAACTTTTGGACGTACAAGATCAATTGGGACATTTGAGTGGATTGTAAGGCCTTTCACTCTGAAGGAAAACAAAAGAGTTTTCAGACTTATTAAGGTTGAAGATTTATGAAGAATTCCAATAAGAGGAAAGGTATCAAGTGGCGTTCGATAGTATCAATGAATACTTAACAAAACCTTCAGTGTTTATGCCCCTTAGGAAAGGAATTCCATTAAGTTGTATATTTTTACTGTAAAAGAATATATTACATATCTGTTCGCCTAGAAAAATGAGGTTGGTCATGTACAAACTGTTACAATCGGAGCAAAATTCTTATGTGAATAGAAAAGAAGTTACCTGAGGATGAATTCTAGGATATGAAAGTTAAGGAGATAGTGAGAGATAGCTAGCTAAAATGAAGGGACATTGGTAGTTATAGGAAAAAACAAAGGATAAAAGGATTATAAAGTTACTAGTACTTAGACAACAAGGGACAAGGACGACTACACACACAATTCCCCTACCAATAAATTCTCAAGACAACAAAATCAATCTACAAAGGGAACAACTTATTGCATAAACACTATTATTGTTTAGCTTTCTTTACATTGTAAATTTATCTTTAATATTTCAAAAAGTTTTTCTATTTCTTGATTCTCTTTTGTTACAATCAAATTATTTTCTGTAGTTCAAATCTCATTTCAACATATTTTAGTATTTTATAACTTTATTTTTTAAGTTTTCTAAAGCTCATTTATATTATTGAAAATAAGTCATGAGCAAATTTTGGAAGAATTACTTTCTGACACTCTCGAGTTCAGATTAGCTCTAAACAAGAAGATTATGAAATAAATAAACTTGGATATAAAATTTTAAAATAATAATATTAGAAGTGACCGAATATCTTATGTGTACGTTGTAACCATACATGACACAGGAAACGAAACGAGTAATGCCAAAATCAACTGTCTGTAGATATTTTTCAGTTATATCTCCGTCGACTCACTCCTTATCCTCGGGGGATGCATATATGTATGAAACATCCGCGGAAGAAGAAAAGGAGAAGAAACATGGCAAAGTGGGAAAGCCAAAAACAACTCTAGCGTGTCCTACAGGCTACAGGTTCATATCTACAGGAGTACAGGTATCTACTGGGTGACTAGGTGGGACAGCGATGGCGTGCTCGCCAACTCCAATCTCTGCATTGTCTTTCACCAGCTCAAGAAGTCGTAAGAGGGCCTTTGTAACTTCAGCGCTGACCCCAAAAGCCTTTCCCAAGAAGCTTCACTTCAACCATGATAGTTCAGCTATGAAGAAACTTCTGGTCGCTCCTGAAACTATAGACTTTTCCATCTTTCTTCCTGGATGGGGAGAGTGTGGGGTTTGAATTGATAACAAGTGACTTCTATAATACAGGCAGGAGCAGAAATGGTGGCACACCTGGTAGGAGTAACTTTGGGTCCTAAGGGAAGGAATGTGGTGCTGGAGAACAAGTATGGACCTCCTAAGATTGTTAATGACGGTGAAACTGTTCTGAAGCAGGTCACGCCTACAAATAACCAGTTACTGCTTCCATTTGTTTGTTTCTACTTCTTTTTCTTTGGCGTTTAAACTAAAACCAATTTCAGGTTCCTTAGGTGTCAATTTTGTTCTTTGTTTCGAATGCTTGTCTAATAGAATCTAAATTTTTTGAGTTTTTAATTTCTAAGAAGATAAAATGTTGGTTGATGTTAATTATGTAGATTGAATTGGAAGATCCACTAGAGAATGTTGGAGTGAAATTGGTGAGGCAAGCTGGTGCTAGAACAAACGACATGGCTGGTGATGGTTCCACAACATCTGTAATACTTGCTCATGGTTTGATTTCTGAGGGTCTGAAGGTCAGAACCATGATTTGATTTCCTTTGATTTCAAGATTGAACAAGCTTCAATAGATTGAATTACTATGTGATTGCAATCCGCACCATCATGTTGGGGGTAGGGGTCTTTGGTAATTATCAAGGTAACATTGTAAGAGAGAAAGAACAGGAACAAATCTTTTTGATAGAGACAGAAAATTTATCACTACAACATACTCTAATATATTTTCTTCTATTGAAAAAGGAGAAGAAAAAATGTTTATTTTTTCCAGGGAAAACCTTCATTATACCTATGTTAGTGACTTGAGAAAATGTATCCCATAACCATATATTTCTAAGAGAATGTTTCCTAGATCTTATATTGGAGTAATAAAACTTGCAAAAAAAATAAATAAATCTGCAAGTGTTTCTCCTTTTTGTGGTATCGGCAGCAATTACGCATAAAAAGGTCATCTTGGCAAAGTTCTACAAGTTCTGGCACTAAGAGTAACAACTTTTCAGGTCATTGCATCTGGGATGAATCCTGTCCAAATTGCTCGTGGGATTGAGAAAACTTCAAAAGCCCTTGTTGCTGAACTCAAATTGATGTCCAGAGAGGTTGAATAAGCCGCAATTTTCTCTATCTTCCTTTTACTTTAAAAATTATGTCTCCTAAAGCTCAGAAAAAATAGGGGAATGATCCTTCACATATGCCTCGTTTATTACTAATAATGTTTGGAATGTGTTTCAGGTTGAGGATGATGAACTTGCAGATGTTGCAGCAGTTAGTGCAGGGAATGATTATTCAGTGGGAAACATGATATCACATGCTCTTCGACAGGTGGGAAGGAGTGGTGCGGTCACAATAGAAAAAGGAAAGGGCATTGAGAACTATTTACAGATTGTGGAAGGAATGAGATTTGATCGTGGATATTTGTCTCCTTATTTTGTCACCGATCGACAGAAAATGAGAGTGGAGCTTCATAACTGCAAGGTTTAGATGAACTTTTACATTAAACATTTTAGGGGTGCTTCTGAATAGGATTGATTGGAGTAATACGAAAAATGCTTGGTTGCAGTTACTTCTGGTTGACAAAAAAATCACAGAACCAAAGGAGCTGTTCAGAATACTAGACAATGCAGTTAAAGAGAAGTACCCAATTGTGATAATTGCAGAGGGAATTGAGCCTAATGCTCTGTCTCCAGTCATTAGAAACAAACTCAAGGGTGTGCTTAAGGCAGCTGCTATTAAGGCGCCTTCCTTTGGTGAAAGCAAGAGCCATTACTTGGATGATATCGCTATCTTGACCGGAGGTAGCAGCTCATAAGTTTTCTAGTAGTAGGTTCATACTGTCTTACTTATCCCCAGGTTTCTACAACTGCACATAATAGCTAACACCAAAGAGTTTGACTAGAGGCGTTTGAGGACCAAAACTTTTCCTCAATTGATCCTTAATAAATCTTATTTGCAGTCCTGATGAGCAATAAAAGAAACTGAGAAAGAAATGTAGTGTTTTAGTGCTGTTACGTTGCTATTTATCCCTTGAGCACTTATATTGCAGCCACTGTAATCAGAGATGCAATGGGGTTGACCCTAGAAAGCGCTGGCAAGGAGGTTTTGGGCTGTGCTATAAGCGTGGTAATAACAAAGGATTCTACAATGATAGTTACTGATGGAAGCACTCAAGCAGCTGTTCAGAAGAGGGTTTCTGAGATACGTGGTCTTGTTGAGGTGCATCGTCCATTCACAACATAGATAAGACTACATCATTTATATTTCACATGATGTAATGAAGAAATATTGCACTTTTAATTGGAAAGAATAGGTTCGTCCCAAACTGAACTGAGTAGTCTGAGTTACACATGTTGGTAAATACTGGCTTGGGAACCTAGAGCTTAGTGAAACGGCAAAGCTTGAAAATAAGCTCACTATGCAAGTTTAGTTTACAAATTAAGAGTAAACTTTTTGGTTTTATCAAGTTTCAATTTCTTTTTCATTTTGTCATTTTGCAGAATACTCAAGAAAAATATCAAAAGAAAGTACTCAAGGAAAGAATAGCTAGATTATCAGGAGGAATCGCCATCCTTCAGGTAACTGATATATTTGGAAAGTATGACTCGATTTTGCTTTCGATTTAACAAATTGAAGTACAGGTAGGTGCACAAACTCAAGTTGAGTTGAAGGATAAACAGCTGAGAGTTGAGGATGCTTTGAATGCAACTAAGGTAGCTGCTTGATTTTCAGAGTCTTTCACTTAAAGAGTTATTAGCCGATAACAACAACGAGCTTCTGGCACAATGTAATATATGCAGGCAGCGGTTGAGGAAGGAGTAGTAGTTGGGGGTGGGTGTAGCCTTTTGAGGCTATCCACAAAAATGGATGCTATAAAAGAGCATCTGGAGAATGAAGAACAAAAGGTCATTTCATTTTTTTAAATATTTTTATTGCTTATAGTAAGTATATCAAGACATGAAAAACTTCCTTGATCGGTTATTCTATCTTGTAAAAAGTTTACTACTAGGGGATTACTGATAGTATAAGATATAATGGCAAATATGGTTGCAGATTGGAGCTGAGATTTTTCGAAAAGCATTAACCTACCCTGCAAGACTCATTGCCAAAAATGCAGGTGTAAATGGCAACGTTGTTGTAGAGAAGGTCTTTACGCGATACTTCATCTCATCATCAGCCAACTGCAATAAGAAGATAAAATGTGCAAACTCTGATTATCTGAAATTTGTAGGTATTGTCATATAGTGATGCAAGATACGGTTACAATGCTGTAACAGACAGCTATCAGGATCTCATAACTGCGGGAATCATGGATCCAACAAAGGTATTATCAATTATATGCATCTTCATTAAATACAAAGATGATGAAAAAGTATGCCAGATGAAATATGTAAGTAACATTTTATGGCAATAACAGACTGTAGGAAAAGTGAACAAGAGCATCTGAACATGCATCTCTGTATCATTTTTTCTATTTAGAAGAGAACTTAAACATTGTCATAATATTCATCGCTCTCAATCAACACGTGAAGCAGGTAGTTAGATGTTGTTTGGAGAATGCTGCATCAGTGGCTAAGACATTTCTGATATCCAATGCTGTGGTGGTTGACATTAAGGAGTTGCAGCCTCTACCAATTAGAAATCCAATTCCAACACTCTCAGGTGCTAATAATCTTTCCGTGCATAAGCCGTGGTTTCCTATAAAATGCTAATGTTTCATCATTTCAGGTGTCAAACCATTTAATGTATAGAAGCCGGGTGAGAATTTGGACGCTTTTTCATTGTGCAGCATTGAAATGGACTTGGCACGCCTAGATTTCCATCCCCTTTTTATATATATATATGTAACGAAGATTCAAGAGACAGAGAAGGAAAAGAAGTGAAGAACTAACTATGTATTATTTCGTATGTATTATTGTTAGGCGCTGCAGGTGTATTTTGTGAAAAGGAAAAATAAAATGAGCAAAATAGACACAGAATATTTAACGTGGTTCACCTTTAACTTTGTGTTACGTCCACGGACAAAAACATAAGCATATTTTGGATAACCCTCAAAAATACCTGAGAATCCACTTGACTACAACCCAATGTTCCTTTCCAGGATTAGAAAGGAAACGACTCACAACTCCAACTGCGTGAGCAATATCTAGCCGTGTACAAACCATGACATACATCAAACTTCCAACTGTTGAAGCATATGGAACTCTGGACATTTCTTCCTTCTCTTCGTCTGTAGAAGGGCACTCTCTGGAACTCAATTTAAAGTGATTAGCAAGAGGACAACTAACTGCTTTAGCTATGTCCAGTTTGAATCTCTGAAGTACTTTATCAATGTAATTCTCTTGTGACAACCATGGTTTCTTAGTGCTTTTGTCTCTGATATTCTGCATGCTAAGAATTTGCTTTGCTGACCCCAAGTCTTTCATGGCAAAAGACTTATCCAGCCGTTTCTTCAGATTGTTGATTCTAGAAACATTCTTACCAACAATCAACATATCATCTACATAGAGTAATAAAATACTGAAATCATCATCAGAGAATTTCTTCACAAGTACACAGTGATCTGAAGTAGTCTTCTCGTAGCCTTGCTCCCCCATAATAGACTCGAACTTCTTATACCACTGTCTTGGTACCTGTTTTAGACTATATAGACTCTTCTTTAGTCTACAAACATAATCTTCTTTCCCTTTTTTTACGAAACCCTCTGGCTGCTCCATGTATATCTCTTCTTTCAAATCTCCATGTAGGAAGGCAGTTTTGACATCCATTTGTTCAACGACCAGATTACAACTTGCGGCTAGCCCTAGCATTGTACGTATGGATGCCATTTTCACCACTGGTGAAAATATCTCGTCAAAGTCAATACACTTCTTTTGGCTGAATCCTTTGGTCACTAATCTTGCTTTGAATCAAGGATGGGCATTGTTTTCTTCATGTTTGATTTTGAACGCCCATTTATTCTTCAATGATCTTTTGCCTTCTGGATACTTCACCAGCTCGAATGTTTTATTCTCATGCAAGGATTTTATCTCGTCTTGCATGGCTTCTTTCCATTTCTTCTTG
>JANITX010000003.1:34241530-34269571 GCA_027564395.1 Erythroxylum ulei | reverse complement strand
ATCTTTTGTATTTTGTATTAAGTTGATGTATGTGTTGATATGTAAGTAAAGCTTGTTCAAACATTTCTTTTGTTTTCTAATGAGAATGAGAATTGAGAAGTTCATATTGTATGATTATGTTCCTTTTAAAGTTTGAGAATGATGTATGTGCTTATCCTTTGGTTGAGATATCAACTTGTTGCTAGTGTTAGAGAATATGTTGAAATTGAGAAGAATGTGTGTGATGAATCCTTTGGAGATGAGATTCAATGATGTTTGATGTTGTTTAATGGATTTGTAGTGGTTTTTGTGGCATTGGAGAAGAGTATGAAGAAAGGGGATGTTAGGATGGGTTGAGGAACCTTTGAAGGGGACTTGGAGGGTGAAAAACACATTTCACCCGAAGGTTACACGGCCTGATCGTGTGAATTTACACGGGCCGTGTAAATCTGGGCGTAGGGGACACATTTCACCCGAAGGTTACACGGCCTGACCGTGTGAATTCACACGGGCCGTGTAAATCTAGGCGAAGGGGACACATTTCACCCGAAGGTTACATGGCCTGACCGTGTGAATTCACACAGGCTGTGTAAATCTGGGCACAGGGACACATTTCACCCGAAGGTTACACCGCCTGACCGTGTGAATTCACACGGGCCGTGTAAATCTGGGCGTAGAGGACACATTTCACCCGAAGGTTACACGGCCTGACTGTGTGATTTTACATGGTCCGTGTGTTTTGGCCCAGAAGAAGACAAAATTTGAATTTTTTTTCTTCATGAAAGTTGTAGCCCTAGATGTATTCTTTCCAACCGTCCAAAACCTAAGTCAATCCAACCTCTGTAATGAGAGTTATGGCATTTTCACCAAGGTATGTTCAATAGGAATCAGGATCCAAACATGTTTGATTCATTTGGCCATAACTCCTTCGTCCGACCTCCGATTGAGGTGATTCTTAAGGCGTTAGATTTATAACATGTTTTTATACCTCTACATGAAAATTTATAGCCTTTGTAGTTAAATTCAAAAATTTTTATTGAATGGAAGTGAGTGGTCGGGTTGGAGAGCTTAATCGGGCTATGAACATATTTTGGATTTTTAAGCATATCTTGAGCTATAGAGCTCCAAAAGAGGCGGTTCTTGTTTCTAAATGAACTAGAGACTAAGAGCTACCATTTTGAAGAAGCCAATTATGATTTTTTGTGATTTCTTCTGTGTGGCTCGCCTTTGTGGCTTGATATGTTATAAGATTGAGGGCTATTTGATGAGGGTTAAAGAGATTGGAAACCCGCTTATGCTTATGTTTTTGGTTTTGGATCGATTGTTGGGCTTCGGAAATGTTAAGAGGTTGGGTTCCGAAATCGGTGCCCAACATATATGCTATGAATCATTTTCGGATCAAGAGTTGGATTCCGGAAACGGGATCCAGCATAAAGTCATTAGATAATCACCAAATATGAGAGCTATTTAGCTTCCTAAATGTCTATAAGGTGCAAACGAATGTATAAAAGGAATCCAATAGTAATATAAAAAGAAGGGGAAGAAAAAGCATATGCCTTGCCTATTGACAAAAGGGTATTCACAATAGAAAGGGATTGATTATGATGAGATATTCTCCTATAGTCAAACATAATTCTATCAAGATAATGATAGCATTATTAGTTATTCTGGACGTACACTTAGAGAAAATGGATATGAAGAAAACTTTTCTTCATGATAATTTAGAGGAGCAAATTTATATAGAATAGTCAAAAGGATTTAGTCAACTTAGAGGGGAGCACTTGATTTGTCAATTAAGGAAGTTACCTTATGGGTTAAAGCACTCTCCATAGTAGTGCTATAAATAGTTTGACTCTTACTAGGTATAAATTGGCTACATGAGATGTGAGTATGGTTGTTATATATGTTAAGAGCCTTATTAATGACTCTTTTATTTTTTACTACTATATATAGATAATATATTAAATACTTTCAAAAGTAAGCATGATGTGAATGAACTTAAAACCTCACTAGCATAAGAGTTTAATATAAAGAATTTGGATGTTGAGATGTGAGTATGGTTATTATATATGTTAAGAGCCTTATTAATGACTCTTTTATTTTTTACTGCTATATGTAGATAATATATTAATTACTTCAAAAGTAAGCAAGATGTGAATGACTTAAAACCTTACTCGCATAAGAGTTTAATATAAAGAATTTAGATGTTGCCAAGGAGATTTTTAGAGTAAAGATTCATAAGGATAAGAGATCTAGAAAACTATGGTTCTATTAATTCAATAATATTGAGAAGGTGTTAGATAGATTTGGCATGAGCAATGATAAACTAGTGAGTATTCTATTGACAAATCACTTGAAAATTTTCCCAGATGAGTGCCTAAAGAAATGCATAGATATTGAAGATATGTCTATAGTTTTATATGCTAAAGTTATTAGATTTTTTATATAGATGATAATTTGTACTAGGCTGGATTAACTTATATTATTAGTCAAATTAGCAAGTTTACGGACAAACCTTGAAGATATCATTGGGAAGTAGTCAAATGGAATTTTAGGTACTTAAGAGGTACTATGAACTATGGAATTATGTTTAGCATTCAATAAGGTAATTTTTTGTTTTATATATGTAGATTGAGACTATGCATAGTATGTAAATAACATAAGGATTACCACATGATATGTTTTTACTCTTATATAAAGGCCTATTTGTTGCAAATCAATATTTCGTCCTATAGTTATCTTATTTACAAATGAAGCAGAGTCTATGGTGGTAGCTAAAGCTACTAAGGAAGCTCTATAAGGTTAGTGAAGGAAATGAGTATTAAATAAGGTGGAGTTTAAACGTGCTATGAAAACTAAAATATAAATTATTTGGCAAAGAATCAGGTGTACCATACTAGAACTAAGCATGTAGATGTAATGTTTCACATTAATAGGGATTTTGTTGCACTTTATCATATCTTGCTAGAGAAGGTTCACGCTTTTGAGAATGTAGTTCATAAGTTGACAAACTTGGTTACAACGGATATGTTTAACTATTGCTTGGATTTGATCAATGTCTCTAAATGTTAGAAAAGGCTACTATGTAACCTATGTGATGTGTATTTTCCAAGATAGAGATTATTGTATACGACTCATATATATAGGAATGTATTCTTGGAGTATGTATTTGAATGTCTAACACAAA
The DNA here is from genome assembly GCA_027564395.1 of Erythroxylum ulei. NCBI lineage: Eukaryota > Viridiplantae > Streptophyta > Magnoliopsida > Malpighiales > Erythroxylaceae > Erythroxylum > Erythroxylum ulei. The sequence goes on along the minus strand of JANITX010000003.1, from coordinate 34,266,405 downwards.
GTTATATACTAGGGCATGCTCTTCTTTAGAAAGAAGAAGTGGAGACACAACTTGATACATGGTTAGTGTAGAAGGCATGTCATAAAATAAAGTAATTACAAAGGAGCACAAGGCCTAAAACATGGGCTGGTCTATTCTCTTGTCTCCCTCTAGAAGAAAGTATCAAGAAGTACACAACTTAGAGCATAGATGTGTTTATCCTCATATTTTATGCTTATGTTTCTAACTAGAAAGATTTATGTAAATTTAGTGCTAGACATAATCTAGGAGATGATCACGTCCCAGATCGTATTTATGACAGTTTTCATATTTAAAGGATGATAGATGTTGATGGTCTTTAGGGTTTTTATTAGGGATATGAACAAAATAGATTTAGAATGTGGGGGTATTTATGTAAATTTGTATTAGGTAGGGTTTATATATATAATTTGATATAACCTTATTTTAGAAAAAAATATAATCACTTTGCTCTCAAAGATGTAAGTATACATTGGGTGAACCTTGTTAAATTCTTTTCTTTTTTCTTTTCTTCCTTTATTATTCTTATTGAATATTTCTCAATACTTGGTATTGACATCTCTTCATTTGTACCATTCAAATTATGCCTTTACTATATTCAAAGGAGCCAACATAGTATACTATAATCCCATAAGCACATTGCTTGAAAAAAAAAAACCAAAACCACATCAAATGACACCCTTCTAAAAGATCCAAATTACTTTTAAAGTCTTGAAGGAGCTATACAATGCCTTTTGTTCAAATGCCTAGATCTTTCATATAGAATTAACTATGTGTCCTAGTTTATGCATGCTTATAATTTTATGCATTTAAAAATGTTTTGACATATCATATGATTGTCAAAAGGAACTATTAATATAGGTCTACACTTTACTTCCATCATTACTTTTAATCATGTACTTTCTTATAAGTAGATTGGGCAAATCATCTAACTACAAGCACTCTACCACCAATTAATACACTTCTTTAAAGGAACCTTCTAAGATGGTATGTGAAGAAATAACATACATAATTTCATACACTCTAACTAACATTTCTTTTAAATGATAATTGCATTCCACTTGCTTCTCCTTTTGGTACTCTATTATGATAACCTTAAAGCTAAAGATATATTTTGCTCTTTAACATTTCAGTTAAAATTTAACTTATAACTTGACGTTTCACATTGTATAAAAAAAGATTACAATGTTTTAAAAAATATTTAAAATATTCTTTCAATTGACGAAATTGTTAGGATTCCATCAAATACACTGACATGGATTTTTTTTCTAACTTTTTGAGGTTCACTTTAACAACGTCCAATGCTAATATAAACCCCAAAATTAAAACATAATTTAGGATAAAAACCCAAATTTCCTCTTATATCTAGCACAATAGTATAGATATGTATAGAGAGAAAGAAGTATCCTATGTTCATGGTTTAGTTAATGATTCAGCTGAAATTTTAAGAAATGACAATTAAGTGACAAGCTTTCCAGGATATCTAGGAACATTTAAGTGGGAAATATAATTGTTTAGTCTACTTCTGATAGGATAAACATCATTTCAAGTATGTATTAGTTTTTCTCTAGCACAAAAAATTTAGATTTGAATCTTCATAAGAACTATCATTTTCTTTGTCCCTTTTTAGAATAAAGGCTATGGTTGTCCTTGTTGCATCATTTAGGAGGGAAAAAGATAAAGATTCTACATTGAAGACACTGATAGAAGAAATTCAAACAACTTATGACTGGTATGCATGTAAAATATGTCTTCTATTTAGGGTTGATGTTGTACGTATGCGATGTAGACTAAGGACTAGATATATTTTCCTTTGTATCATGTCAAAGAGAAATTTGGGAGAAGATATATAGGCCACGTACCTAGGAAGTGGAGTATAGCCCAAGAATTGGGTAGAATAGAAACACTTATATTGAATGAAATAGTTAAATATATTTATTTCATTTTAAATTGGAAGGAAGAAGATAAAGTTGGATACCTTATTCAATTTTGGACTCAATCATATGTCTCTAAGTTCTTGGTCCTCTTCCTTTCCATCTAAAAGCAAGTTTCATCATTTATTCTCAATATCTAGTTTTAAGTTCTTCGTTTTCATCTTTGTTTCGCTACTCATCTTCATTTTCTTTTAAAGCCCTTCACCACCTGTAACTTCACATATATGTATATGAGTTTTCTTTTCAAATATGTATGCACATAGGCAATAAAAGAAAAAAAATTAAATGGCAATAAAAGAATTTATTGTATCCATTATTAAAACTATTCCTTGATTAAACATTTCATCAAACATTTATAATGTGTCAACCACCTTTTGCGATTTGATGAAAGCAAAAATTAGATTAGTATAAGTTTCAATGTTTGGATCACAATCATCATACGCCATACACTCATCAAAATTTCAAATATAAATAAAATTATGAATTATTTCATTGTAAACACCAATGTCTCACACATAACCAATCTCCTTCATGTTCTAAAAAACCTAGGCTTTATGTTCAATTCTATGACATCTCTTTATTCCTTTAAGAAGATAACAAAATTTCAAATATTTAGAACTAAAGCCATCTTCCATAATTACTTTAACAGTTCTCTCAATTTCATTAACTCTACCACATTTTGCCCACCCACCGATAACTAGATTATACAATTAAATTTCACCTTGCCTTGAACTAAATTGAAGTATAAGTTTGATGCACCTATATGTGATCTTTTACATAGGCACTGCAAAAAACATTCAATGACTCATTATTGAATTCAATTCCAAACTTTTAGAGTTTCCTAATGTATAGATAGCTTTGTACACCCTATGAACCCTAATTAAACTACCCATTAGAATTAACATTGTATCCAAATTAGGACTCAAAACTTTTGTCCTTAAATTTTTCATAATTTGTATTATAAAATCAAGAACTTTTGTCCTTAAATATTTGATAACATCCTTTTGTCCTTAAATATTTGATAACATGTACCATAAAAATCAATAAACTTTCCTCTTCCTAATGCTAATGAGTACGTAGAAGTTATGAATGTCATTAGGTATCATAGGGTGCTTAGCATCCATTTCAAGAACATAACCACAAATGAACTCCTAAATTCCCTTTATACAATACTATATCAGTAAGGTCAATACTCAAATCCACATTGACGCTTTATAAAGCATGTTTAATCGTTGAAGTTTCTTTTAATTTTTATAAAAATACACCTATCGATATGTCTTCTAGTATCAAGAGACAATCTACAACTGTCCTACTCTCAACCACTTTATTCTTAGCATTTAAGGGAGATGGGGTAATGTTGCATTCAACAGTAATAAGAAGCAATATATGAGCAAGTTGGAGGTAAAAAATGAAGAAATGACAAGTAAATTAAAGAAAGAGAGAGAGAGAGAGGAAAGAGTAGAGAGAAGAATGAGAGGAGAGAAAGAGGATATTTTTAGTTTTTAGGTCTTATTTGTCACGTGGAATACACATCTAACAAAGGACCTACAGAAAAAATGTCAAATATAATTTTTATAATGAAGGATTGACGAAAAAGATATGTTGAAGTTCAAATTGAATATTTATGGTTGAAGTGTTTTTTAAGCATGTCAAAACATTAGGTTTAAATTAAAATATAGAGAAAATATTAGGTTTTAATTTAACATTTTTGCCTAAATTTTAGCTTAAAAATTAGGGGACAAAATATATGTTTAGCCATAACCATAATACTCTTCCTATGACAATTAATATGGCATTTCATACTTTAAGAAAACACTATAAATTAGATTATGAGTTAACTAGTTGCACTTGAACTTCTTACCACTTAACACGTTTCCATTAATAATCAAATTATAAACCTCTTCACTAAATCCATATCAAAGTATAATCTTATTTTTCTTAATAATCTGATATCATTTAAGTCTGGATATCAACATCAACCAACTTAACACAAATAATAAGAGTAATTGGAGGGATAAAAAGAAATGTAAAATTATTAAAAAGGTAAGTAGATCCACATAATATTGTCTATATCAATAGAGAGATATTAAGAGATAAAGGAGTGTTAAAGGCAATAAATTTGAGTCAACTTGATAGCTCAACATATAAGAAAGCTCTAACAAAGTAAATTGAGAAAATATCATATCCAAGTCTATTATATCATAATTAGGTAATAAAAAATCATAGTGAACCTATTATTTTATTTTTAGGAAAATTAATTATTGTAATTAAACCATTATATCCTTTGTAATTATAAAGCTTTAAGTTCTCATTGAGATGAAAATAGGAAACTTATTCATCTTCTTAATTTTTTATATTGTGAATTTTCATTCATTAAAATATAATAGTATGCAAATAATTAATTTTAAAATTTAATTAGTTAATATTATCCTAACATTCTCTTAAGTAAGTGAAACTCACAACCATATGTTAGATTCTCCAATTTTAGTGATTGTAATTTTAAAAGTTAAAAAAAAAACTTTTTGTTATTTGTAAGGATAAAGACATGTGTATCTCCATTAATTAGACTCATTTTTTTAATAAAATTCTATAATTTGATATTTTTTAAAAGTTCATATTTTATTCAATACACACACTCCTTCTATTAGTTTATAGACTTAACACTTGGCATATTTTAAATCATATTATCAATTTTTTCATGGAGATACTATCATAAGAGACTTATTTATTCATTTTGGAAAAATATAATAACATGGTTTTAAAATATTTTTAAAATGAATCAAAATATAAAGGAAGTGCATATCATTTATCCTAATTTCCAATACTAGAAGATTAGAAAAACATTAGAACTTATTCATCTAAAAATAAAGTGTATGTGTATAGTTTACTTAAAATTGATTAAAGACATGAGCCTTTTTTTTCGAGACATCTATATTTCATTGTACTATTTTTGTGAGCCCATTAGACACAAATTTGCCCAATTTCTTTTTTATATTTACGTATAAGACTTATTATTTTTCTCTTTAAAATTTTAATATTATAACGTATTAAATAATTACGTATTACTATTATTGAGAAAAAGAAAATATTCATATAAAAAATTAGTAAATTAAAAACTTAGAGAAAAACAAAATTTGAGCTTGGCTATAAACTCACTTATTTTTTAGCAAACTTTGAATTTGTATTTTATTTTTATTAATAAAATATTTCCTCGTACGTGGATTTAAGATAATATCAACTCTACAATACAATTTTAATAGTATTAAATTATTTTTTGAAAAATCAGAAAAGGAATATCATTAACCATAACGAATACACAAATACATATATAGAGTTCTTGAAGCTTAGAAGCTTATATGAGATGATTGTTCCTTTTTTTGATCAGGTGATTTCCTATGTGTGCTTCACTTCTGTCTGTGATTAATCTACTTAATGAGTGTGTGTAGATGTGCATTCTTATAAGATTAAAGATGCTCACATTGAAGGTTTTGCAATGGTTTGATTTTTTAGAGAACATACAACAATTCCTTTACTCCCAAACTCCTTTGACCAGGTACGAAAGAGTAATTCTAATGATCCATAATTTTGTTTTCCTTAGTTTATGAACCTGTAACATACTTCAGGTTAACACTTCATCCCATTTGTTGGGTGGGTTGTATGCACTGAAGACACGCAACGGAAATAAAAATTGCAATCACATATTGATCTATTGCATTTAATAATTATACTCATAATTAGAATAGATAAACGATAAATACTTGAAATTTGTGAATTAATCGATACTAAATTTCGAAATTACGAAATTTCTACGTGCTTCACATTGAAAAATATGTCCCGTTTTCAACACTTGATATGACTATAAATAAATCTAAAGAACCCTTTTTTTCAAGAACAGAGAAAACAATTTTCTCAAACATTTCTCTTGTTGATTTTTAGGTACAGAGAAAGAAATTCAAAGAACACTTCTATGTCTTCGTTTTCTCTCCAAAATCCAAAAACAAAAGGAATATATCTTTTTGTTTTAACTCCTGTCTTCGTAAAAGACGACGGGAACGCTTACTCACATCATTGATGTATCTCTATTATCAAAACTCTTTACTGTTGTTCTCACAGTGCATAAAAATCGAAAACCAAGAAATCTATTTTCTGATTTTAACTCTCTTGTATATCGTAACGTCCAGAGAACAAAACAGTTATGGCTTTTTTACATTAAAAACGAAAAACCAAGTAATAACTTATTTATTACTATCAGTTTTTACATGCACGTTATTCTCAACGTTCATGTTCAGTAAACCAACACACCCCTTTGTAACCATTACAAAGTTTTTATTCAACTGACTTCTTGTTTTTAAATAAATAAATAATAATTCTTATTTATAAAATAAAATAAAATAAAACTATTTTATTCTATTATTATTTCTAAAATGAAATAAAATAAAACTATTTTATTTTATTCATTTATTTCGTACAAGAGAATTTCTAATATTAATTATATTTTCTGTGCTAGCAAAATAATAATAATATGCCATATAAATTATTTAATAAATTATCTCATAATAAATTAAATAATCATAAACAAGAACTATTACACTCGTAAGTGTATGATCACATAGTTTCATTATTAAGCCGGTAGTAATTAATCCAATTAATTATTAATTAAGGTTGACGTTTAACAACATTTCTCAAAGACCAATTAGTGTGAAGTAATAACTTTACAAAGACAGAACCTGGTTAAGGATAATGTATTATTACCTTCCATCATTACAACTCCGGATTATTCTAAGGTATGGTTTAACTGTTAAACCCTATTAGATAACCAACTATGTTACATGTCGATCATTAATGATTAGTGAATGACTTAACAAACTCCTTTTTCTCATTCATTTAATCGCCTTAGCTAAGGTCTTAAAACAACTATTAAAATCAATGACAACATACAGCTCAAACTCAATACCTAGAGTCGATGGATCCCATGTTAACTCACCACTAATCAGATAAGTACTTAATTATATTCAATGATCATTCAACTAGCATTTTTACATACTAGGTGTCCGACATCAAAATATAATAAGTAACCTATTAATTACTATGATGATCTCAAGTCAAGGGAAAAATATACATTTAAATCCTTACGAGAATATCGCGCTTGACAGTTCATAGGTAATATTTAACCATTGGAAATTCTCAGTTTGGTCAGTTCAATGATCATATCTGCATATACATTATCTATATATGTAACTTAGTAAATGAGATATACTAATATCCATCCAATAGATACTATTACATACATATTGATCTAACCGGATCATTAAAGCCTTTATTTAATGATTCTATGATCAAGAACACTTTTAGATTAAACCCTAAAGACTTGACTCTCATTATCATAATTTCCATTACGATGACAAGTGTATAAATTTAATCAAGGACTTATTATTATTAGAATAAAAAATAAACATAATATGATAATATAATCATTTGCCATGTTATTAAACAAATTTAATAATTACAAAACAAAAAAATGTTCAATCTATTACATAACGATTGGGTCATGGGCATAATTCCAACATCGTGCATTTGGTTAAAAAAAATAGTGCAACTTTAAAGGATGTAGTATTTTAGGGAGTGATATATAATCGGATAAACATATGGAAAGGACATGCCAAAATCAATAGTAAGCAATATTAGTTCGAAGATGGTGCTACAATAACTTAGAACAAATGCTAAAATGGTTGAAAATTTTAGTTAAGGAGACAGAACAATGTTACAAAAAAGCATCAGCACAGTATAGTAAAGTATAAAGCGAAAAGGATTGTCATGCAACCAAGGAGATATGGTTGGAGAGACTTGGTTACTTATGCTCTGACCATTGGTGATGCAAATATAATGATCTCTCTGGGAATTACAAAAAATCAAAGTGGGAAATTGTAAGATAAGTCATAAATTATAATGAAATAGAATTTTAGCTGTCTTAAACTTTTGGTAAAATATAATTTTGGTGTCACTAAGCGTTTATAAAAATAAAGTTTCAGTAATCTTAAACTTTTGTTGAAATAAAACATCAGTGATAATAAGATTATGTGGTAATAAAGTTTTATTTTAATTAAATTTCTTACATTTAACTCTATAAATATCTTGTAAAGGTTTTTATAAGTTGTTTTAGTTGTCATACTTCTCTTTGCATCATTTTTTTAAACTAATGAAAGAACTTATTTCCTTAATTAGTTATAAATGTAAGTCATATCAATTAATCGGATCATATAAATTCTTATGTTCTTTATTTCTTTATTTTCTCTCATATTACTTTAATGTTACGTAACAATATGATCAAGAGATACTACGATAAATATAATAGAATAATGTATAAATTATTCTCGAGGCTTAATTCTCAAATAGATTGTTACAATTTTATGTAATTTTTCCTCGAACCGAACTCTTCTTAATAAAAAAATGGTAATATATCAATATCAATAATGACTTAAACCACTGGGTATATATATTAATTACTTTGTTATGTTCCTTAAAATATACATTTGTTTAGGGTATATCTAGTTGGAGGTTTATTAATGGAATGAAATGGAATAATGAAATGAAATATAATATTATTCCATTGTTTAGGAGGAGGGTTTATAATAGAATGGAATGAAATGAGATGGAAGAGGAGGGTTTCATATTACATCTCATTTCATCCTAAGCAGTAAAAACGAAAAACCTTCGATTTGGAAATTTTAGGATGAAATGTAAAATGATAAATAGCTTTACACTATATTATATTATAAACCCTTTATCCAAACAACATTTTACTGTCTTACATTATGAACCCTTTTATCTCTCTCAAACAATAATTTTATAATATTACATCTATTTACATCCCATTTCATTGTAGACCATTACATTAAAAACTTTTTGTCCAACTAAACATAGTCTAAATAATATTTTACTTTCTAAAATTAGTTCTTCCATCACGAAAGCTATAATAGTGGCTCTTTTATAGCATTCTCGAAGAAGAAGACAAATTTTCACATTTGAGCAACTTCCTACTTGGATGAAATATGAAGAAATAGATAAAATCACATTTACGAGAAAATATTTTACTGTAGTTTAAGAATTAGCCGCACACATTCATAATGCAAGCGACACATTTAAGTATTTGTAGACTACATAACCACAAAATTGGCTCAAATAATAAAGTGCATTTAAGAGAGAATGCAATTCTCCGGTGACCTAAAGGGATGACTACAAAATTGGCTCAAATAATAAAGTGCATTTAAGAGAGAATGCAATTCTCCGGTGACCTAAAGGGATGATTAGTTAAGAATGATCACGTTAAGTTTGTAATACCAATCTTATCAATTTCATCATTTAGATTTGAGTCATTCACTTTATAAATAAATTATTAAAAATTCATAATTATAAGTTAATATTTATATTCAAAGATTCACATATTCGTAGAATTAAAAGATAATAATAGTAGGTTTTAATAATATATAAACAGAAATTTACTCTTATAAAAACATTCACTAAAATACATCACAAATTTAAAATAAACTGTTCACTTATAATATTAGAAACACTAATTGTTAAATTTTAGTATTTTTAATTATATTATTTTTTATTTAGTTAAAAATTTAAAAACTATGTTACTTAAAATGGATATTAAAAACGGTACAAAATAGGAATGCTCAAATGAGACAGAAAGTCGCAAAAGCCCATTCCTAACTAAAGAAGAGGGTGGTTGACGGTCATGAATTTAGCTAATGGGTTAAAGTTGGCAATGCAGTTAGCTTCAAGCCCATTGCTTGAAGTTACTCTTTCAACATATAAAATATGGAGTCAGCTCCAAGCTCCAAGCCTTATCTCCACCACTGAAACTGCGAGAGGTCACTGCGCCAGCCAACTGTTTATTGTCTGCTCAAAATTCACACAGACTCCGAATTCCCTACTCCAGCAATCCTATAACCACAAGAAGAAGCTATGGTTACCTCAGTTTCCAGGCCTCTGCCTGTGTCTTCCTTGCTATGTCTCCCTGCTTCTCCCAAGTTACCATCTTTCAAGACATTGTCAAAGCAGGCACGCGCCGTATTCCTCGGTAGACCAAGTTCTTTGATAAGATTTGGTGGTACGAGGTTGTACCGGTTTTCTAAGAGGGAACGTTCAATATGTTTCTTTAATGCTGGGAAGGAATCCGAAGGCAACGTGAAGGAAAAGGTTTGGTTTTCAAGGCCCGGTTCCTGATCGTTGAGTTTCTGTTTTTCAAATTGAGACTTTGTGATAATAAGGAACTTATTCAGGAAAGTGAATTGGATTGGCCAATACTCAAACGATGGGACGCCCCTTGGCAATGGCAAACTGCTTCTTTAACATCTCTGGCTTGCGCATTTAGGTTCTTGTCTCTTTACCTTGAGATTTTGTTCCCGATTTCTTGTTTCCTATTAATGGAAGTCTTAGATGGTTTATTCTTCCCAAGAAGATTGTATCCTTGTTTTAGTGTCTAGAGTTTCATCTCTGAATGCATTGGATCCTGGTAATGGTTTGGGGGCCAATTAATTTTTTCGCCAGGCAGTTTCGTGTTGACAGGATTGGTAGAGGCAGCGGCTTTGCCATATCTAGGGATTAATATAGAGGAGTTAAGTTTAGACGAGAAGGCGGGGATACTTTTTCTGGACCAAAGGTATGGATGACTTCTCTTCGGTCCTATGATGGACTTTGTTTTGCAAACTGTGTAGGATGTATGAGCATCTAACTATTTGTACTAGCTAATGAATTACGGATAACTAGAAAATGCTTAAACGACCTGTCTTCCACTTAGAGGCTCAGATATGTCTAACATGTTCAACTGTTATTTTTTGGCAGCATAACAACTGCGGTCGTACTTGGAGTGATATATAGCATTACGAACACTTTCCAGCCACTTCCAGAAGACGTGTTTCGTTATGGTACCTATCTTTGATGAGTTGTTCCATACTAATTAAATGCAGATTCTTGTTAAGTAGCATGAATTTGTGCATCTGCATCAATCTATTGGTTCGACTATAGAATAATGTCTAATAGATTTTCTGTGAACTTTGAATTCGAGATTACCTAAGTTTGGATATGTCTTAATCGAATAATATTATCTCAGATTTGAGAGAACCTTTCAATCTACAGAAAGGGTGGCTTCTATGGGCCGGAATCGGTCTTTTTGGAGCCATACTTGCTATTGCATTGGCAGGATTCACCATGTCTGCATTGAATGGCGAGACACCTCAGAGAGAGGTTGGGAATTTGTTTAAGCTTGGCCTGTTCTTCTGTTTTCTTTACACCATCGAGAACTGATCTTTCTGTTTTCTTATGTTCTCTTTATATACCACTACAAAAACATGTATATGACTGCATGTTTCTGTATGGTTGCTACTTAGTGAAACTATATATTTGAGGCACCTCCATTTATTTTTTTAAAAGGAAACTAAGATTGTTTATCAGTTACTACCCCCACCTCAAAATGTCAAAATGACCTAATTGGTATATAGCATATTCTTTAAGTATCGGAGTGTGTCCTTTCAATCATATGAGGTCATCTCATTAAGTTATCTGACATGTTCACAGACAGATGCTCTTGTTAAGCTTCTTCCACTCATTGGATCTTCAAGTGTGAGGTAATTGGGGAATTGTGTTTTTGAACCTGCTTAGTTCGTCCGTGGTACTTGTCTATTACAGTGTTTGCATTGTTGGACTGAATCACTGACTACAAAGATTGCAATTGTAGCACTGCTTACTTGGTAGGCATCACTGGTGTCCTTGCTCCACTTCTAGAAGAGACTGTGTTTCGAGGATTTTTCATGGTGTCCCTAACAAAGTGGTATTTTTCTTTTTCTTAGATGTTTCATAATTACAGCTCAGATATTTGTCACTTATCATAAATATAAGAACCATAATTACAGCTCAGATATTTGTCACTTATCATAAATATAAGAACTTATGTATCTTTCTGTAGACATCACACTTTTGATTTGGATACTAGGTCTGCAGATTTTTGTTAGATGTTTTAAATTTGAAGATGATGGATTCATTTACATATTTTTTTTTATAAAATTTCCAATTGGTGATCAGTGCCTATAAATTTTTGTAAAATCTGCTCATTAATCTCATTAACTTCACCAAATTCCTCAGGGTACCTACTCCAGTTTCTGTCCTAATTAGTGCAGCAGTTTTTGCTCTAGCACATCTAACTCCTGGAGAGTTTCCCCAGCTGTTTGTGCTAGGTAACATCCTTATAACACAATTCACTAGAAGTTGAGAAGTTCTTATGGAATGTTAGAGAAGGGGAAGAACCCTAACTATAGTCTTAGTTTTATCGGTTTAAAATTGTAAGTTTAACTATGTTGCTGTGCGATAGATAAATCCATATCACTTAAACAACTTATTACTCATTATAGGAATTGCTTTGGGACTTTCATACGCTCAAACTCGTAACCTTCTAACTCCAATAACAATTCATGCCTTTTGGAACTCAGGAGTGATTCTGATTCTCACCTTTCTTCAGGTATGTTGCCTTAGCTTTAGAGCTTCCAAAGCCATAAAAACTCTGGATTTCTTTGAAAATCAAGAACAGAGTACTGCTGTTTCTACAAGTATGATAGGGTTGGTTCTTCTGTTGTTTATGTGCACAGCTCCAAGGATATGATCTCAAGGAAGTATTGCAAGCAACCTGACAAGTGTCAGCTTGTTAAAGAGTACAAGTGTTGCATACAAGAGAGTGGATGCAGAATTATATAAAGTTGTAAAGCTGATTGATCATCTTACCTACAAGCTTATCCAGGTAAGACAGTTTGACAGGATTGCAACTAACGATGTTGTGCGTCATTGATTGATTTCTTCTGGACTTATGCAAGCTGTGGTATCCTTCTTTAGACGGGCAACTTGTGGCAATGCCAAGGAGTACAAGTCGAATGCTAGATACTCTGTTTCGTTATCACTACAGTTCAATGAAATTCTATCGATTAATGGGGCGCAGGTGGTTGTTTTGATGGATAGTAACAATCACTTCTCTAAAGTAGACGAGCTTAGCTCATTAGAGCACAAAAATAACAGTGGAAGCTTGCATATTATTATACTGCAAAATCAAGATAACGTATCTGTCTTTCCTAGAGAGAGATTTATTTACAATCAACATTGCAGTTTAGGCTAATGAAGAAGAGCTTAACACTTGAAACGGGACCATAGAAGTTTTTTTAACATTTTTTGTTATCAGAAGTGTTTAACGTGAGAATTAAGTGCACTTTGTTAGTCTCAATTTTCGAAAGGCTGGCAATTTGGGAAGTAATAAAGACAAAAGCGGATGCTTTCCAACACCTAGGAAGCTGATATTTCCGTACAGCTATGTATTAACTTCAACAGGTTATTGATAGTTTATTCTTATCAAGTATAAAATTGTTAGCTTAACATTAATAAATATAAAATTGTTAGCTTAACATTAATAAATATAAAATTGTTATAAAAATCGAAAATAAAACTTAAGAATATTTGGGAGAGGAGACTTTTTCTTATAAAAAAATAGTATCACTTACATCAAGTTAACTCTTCTATTTATAGTAACATGATAATAGAAGTGGTATACTAACTATTAAGTGGTGCATTTGGTGCACTAATAATTAAGTGGTGCATTAACAATTAGTGGCACACCATATTATTTTTATCTTTTATAACAGAGCATTAATTATAGGAAAATTTATAATTTTTTATAAAAATATTTCAGACTCTTTATTCTTTAACTAAAACATTTACTAATGTTAATAGATAATAAACAGTATAAAAGGGCTACTTTTCTTTTGCTATTTAATATTGTGAAATTCGCAATAAACCTACGAGCTCACACGAGAAGGAAAGTTAAACCACACACAAGTCTAAGTGAGATTTTATTTTAAAATCAATTGACAATAGATGGAATAGTTCAATAGGCTTATATATTAGTCTTATTTCCCTTATATGTTAGTCTTCTTTCTCCTATTTTTTTAACATGGGCACTTATATGTGGATATTATCAACACTCCCCTCGATTACAACTAGAACTGGACATTCAGTTATCACTTGAAATAAACACAGTGGTAACCGGATCGGGCCGCTGGGACTAGAAATTCAGACTGACAATCGAAAAATTAATAATCCAGACTAAACCTGCTCTGATATCGTGTGAAATTTTGTAATGAGCCTACGGGAGTACACGAGAAGGAAAGTTAGATCACACACAAGTCTAAGTGAGGTTTCATTCTAAAACTAATTGGCAATAGGTGGAGTAGCTCACTAAACTTATATATTAGTCTTCTTTCTTCCTTTTTTTTTTAATATGGGACACTCACATGTATGTATTATCAACTAATATAATATAATCATATCAAATTAAACTTAAATGTGTAAAATAATACGGTAATGTAATGTTGGTGTGTTTTTAGCATTTGTATGGCACATGTAATGTCTGATTATAGTAATTAAAAATAAATGTTTTCTTGAAGCTCATAATTATTTGTGTAATGGGCACTTAATGAATTATGATATTTTAAATCATATAACACGAAGTTACTAAAAGATTTTCAATTTTGATATGTAAATAAAAATGAATCGTATTTAGATTGTTTCTTAACACGTGTTTTAACCTAAGATAATGCAAGATAAGAAGACATGGGGGTTGGTGAGTCTTAAACATCAACTTGAAGAGTCCCTGCGGAAAACGTGTTATGAGAAGAATGGCTTTCAAGGATTGAACGGAGAAGAGTGGCGTTTGGTGAGCAAACCATTACAATGACATGAACGACTATCCTACATACATACATCGATTCTATTTAACGCACCATCGCTATCCTTACTTACCCTCTTAGTTTTTGTGTCCAGGTGGCCGCCAAGCCTAAACTAAACCAAACTAAACCAAACCAAACCAATGAACGACGTGGCAGCAACCAAGGTAAAAGGGGAAAAAAAGAAGAAGAGGCAGCTGGGATATGTTAAGGGGTGAGTCAGTAGGTGCAAAAGAAAAGAAAAGAATCATTACACGAGTCTCCCGAAAGCTTGGGGAATTGGATGACCGGCACGTACCAGTCCGTTGAGTTTGGTAGTGCCGACTGACACAATGACATTTGAAATGGGGTTGTTGGAGGGGGAGATTTCATTTTGGAAAATTAGAAAGTAATGCCCCTTTTTAATGATTTATTTACTAGAGTGAAACAGTACATTGACACAATAAATTAAAACCTAGTGATTCATGCCCATGAAAGGATGGTCCCTTGACCCTTCTTTGCAATTTGGGTATATCACGTTTTCTCCTTCTCCCTTCCTGACTCTTGGCTTGTTGTGTAATCCCATACCATTGAAGGGTTTCATTGTTTGACCTGGAAAGATCTTGGAAGGGCAAAATGGTCTACCTAATTAGTGTGGTCGTACAGGCTTGAAAGTCAGCAACCATAAAGAAATCGAAGAGTGTATTACGAACCTGGACGGGAAAGAGGACTTTGGGAGAAGGGAATTTACGAGGAAGAGCATTTTTTAGGTTCTTATCATTTATGGAAACTCTTAAGTTCATACAAAATTGACGGTCCAACTTTTGCCTTTTCCTTTTTAGTGTCTGGTGCCAGAAACTTCAAAGACACAGACAACACAATTTACTAGTAAGACAGCCACCATAACAGTTGATAAGGTTAGGTAATTGAGTAGTTTTTTTAATACTAAAATTAAAAAAAATCCAGGGAAATTTTAGCACATGCAAGTGACAGTTGTCACACGAGTGCTCATTTTCAGAAACTGTGGACGAAAGCACTCCTTAACGTAATACGAGTGAAAGTCAAGCGGACATTAGAATAAGTCGCAATTACTGTGTTTTTAGCTAATATTGGCCTATAAAATAAGATAAGGTGTCTTTCGCCTCAATTTTATGAGTTTTGATTTGAATTATCAAGTTATAAGATTATGTTTTGTATCTTAAATATTTATTTTAATTAATATGAAAATTTAGCACCTTCTAGAAATTGACTATGATATTATGTTAATTTTGTCAAATAATTGAAAAATGACAGAGACATATATATTTTTAATTGTTATTCCTAGAAGATCTGAAAATCTTGAGACATTTAATACGAGTAACGCTTAGCTCAACAGAGTAACTCATCTTTTGGCGTTCTATATAGCCATTCCAAGCCTTAAAAAGACATGACGACAAACACCGACAGTTCCTTGAGCGGTCCAGAAGGAGTGAAGTAATGAAACCAAGTTTCTGGTCTGATTCAGCCTTTATAAATATCTTGAAACATGTGTCAACAACGTGTATCTGATGACTACGCTTCTGTTCGTGTTCCAAATTCCAATCGTTTAAAATATGCACACAATAAAAGAGTCTACGAGGAAACGTTCAAGGTTATGTAATTTGGTATCTTAATACACCATGTTTGCTTGATTGATATCTCTATCTTAGATTCTTGAAGTTAATGGAGGATTAAAAAAGAAAAAGAAAAGGAAGAAAGGGGCAGCCCTAGCAACTATAAGTTCTACATTGAAATTTAAGATAGGAAGTCTAGGCACTAAAGGGCCATCGACCGAAGAATTGGTCCGACCCTCATTCAACCTGTTCTCCTCCAGTCCAGGTGATTCAATGTTATACAAAGGAATGGCGTTAAATTTAGGGAGGTATCCTAATTCTAGCTCTTGAGCTCTCTCACTAAAACAGGTCTTAGTAATGAGTAACAGGACATGCCTAACAAGATGGGAGATTCTAAAATGCAGTTGATATTTGCTTCCGCACTCGTCGACTGCATTATAAATTGCCAGAGTTACTCGTATCTCTCATATCCATGCCTCATCACCTACAATATAAATTGTCAATACTACTGGTCTTTCATATCCATGCCTCTTGACTCTTGAGCAGAAAATTCAATCATTTGAATCCCCCTTCCACCCACCACAATTTGGTACATGTTCCTGATTAATCAACAAAAACAGCAGTATAAAAATGAAATGTTTTTTTTTTTCTTCAAAGCCTAAATAAGGCTCATCAACTGACGTCTGTAAATTTTTGCATCTATGATCACCTGCCACAGGCTCTTGCATGCAGTGTCTCAGGTTCTGGGACGCAGACAATCAAACAACATTTCTCAGTAAGTTTGTAGTGTTCCTCAAGAAGCCAGCATCTAACACGCTGGTCAAGACCTGTAGAAAACACCCAAGTGCCATCCGTCCAAATACCTTCATGGAACCACACAAAGTTATCTGTAAGTAGTCAGAAAAGAAAAAGACCAGCAGTTCCCTTTAAAGTTTTACTTCCCCTGAAAAATTTTCCCTTCCAGAAAGTGACATACAAGGATTTCTAAGAGTGAAGTAGATCATATCCTAGGAGACAATTTAAGATCCTTGCACGTAGACCTAAAAATACTCTCATTTTTTGAATAATTTTTGCCACAGATAGATCCACATGGGTCTAGTAAACCAATGGATCGTTTATAAATCAATTACCAACCACTGTCAAAAGTGAAAGGAAAATTCGTTTCAATGAGGTTTTTAAGGAAAATGCTGGTTGAAAACAACAAACCAAATGCATATGGGAGTACTTTATGACTTTCTAATAAAAGGAACAACACTATTTCACCTTTTACTGCAGAACCATGAGCCGAGGGGACTCTTTCATGATATACCAATTTGATCCCAGGCACCTTCATTTGCTTTTGCTGAGAATGAACAAAGTTATCTTTACTCTCCCATGTAGCTATGTCAGTAGAATATGGCAAACCTACTACTGAATCTCTGCCACACTGACACGATGCTGAATAGAGGAACTTGAGGCAGTGAAGTGCTTGATCATCACCACCACTTATTACACTGAACGTGAGAGTATCACCAGAACTCTGACTATCTTTTATGTCTGAAACATATAGACAGTTGACGCCAGATTGGTGAACATGAGTGAAAACATTTAGAGGTTGTATGTATGTTTCTGGCTCACATGAATCTTCAGAAATGGCTTCTGAATAACCAGCTGTGCAGCTTTCAGTATCACATTTTGCTGCTCTACCTTTGTTATCATTTACTAAAATGGAATTAGTCCTATCTTCAGTTTCAGAAATAACTGAAGCACTTGAGGTCTTATTATACATGCTACTCAGTGATCTCCACCATCGCCCACCCTGACTTCCTCTTCCAGTGCGGGGACGTGTTCGGCAATTTATCAACTTCCCCACATCTAGGGCTGACAATCGCTGCAAAAAAGCTTCAACATTCTCGGTGAGGTCCCATAGGGCAATACTTCCATCAGTAGTTCCACTAACCACAAGATATACATTTCCCATCTGCCTGTTACCTGTGAATGTTCAAACAAAAGAGAATGAATAAAACTCAAGGGGAAAATAATTTCCACTTGCATTCTAGTAAACAAATCCCACAAGTTCCAACAAAGAATATTATCAATTTTTATCATCACCTCCAGCAAGTAGATGCATGGGAATAATGATATTCTGCACTGTCAAGACTGGGGATGATAATGGAACCAATAAAGCAACATCAAACCTGCAAGGACGTATGTAGTTTAAGTGAATACGGGACAATGATCTTAAAAGTTTGTTAGGTTGCTCTAGTGATAAAAAATTTACGCCTTGATCAATACCATAAACGATTTGGTAGAACAAGAGCTCGTAATGCTAGTGTCGCATCTGAACAAGCAACAACCACAAAACAGACAATCAACCTGAAAAGAAGAAAAAGTTTATGTTATTAGTTTACTAGGTAAATAAGTCAACAACAAGAGAAGATTTTTGCAAATGATGGAGAATTTGTCTTTATTTTACCTGGAACAAGGACACTTCACAAGAAAAGCTGTGACTGCTAGGTATCTCCAATCATCTTCATGCTTGTCTTCATGATGACTTGATGAATCTGATTCACTATCAAATAAACAAGTATTAAATTTTGCATTACTTTTAATGTCAGAAACAGTTCCAGATGCTTCTCCATTTTTTTGTGCTATTTTAGCCTTCGAACAGATACTGGAATTTTTAACAGGCATGTCAGTGGATAGCCACTTAAATGACATTGATGAGGAGTCTCCCAAAGAGGGAAAATATTCTTTGTAATCTATGCTTTGTTCTTCCTCAGTTTGTGTCTTTTCCTTCTCCTCTAACTTCCTATCCCTCAGTAGCCAAGCAGTTAGGACTCGCTTGGCACCTACTGAGATCAGCAGACAGGGATTCTCTACAGAAGCAGTTAGTCCACTTCGCCAATCATGTATGTTCATCAAATCTAGAGAACTCGTGTGCATCTTTGAAACATAAAAAATTGCTCTCACTGCAGATCCACCAACATGCTCCCCAAGCAGCTTTGAAGTAAACCAACTATTAACTCCAGGAGTAAACCTATGCCAAAAAAAGGTAGGCGTAGATGAATCATATCAGTCATGAGTTTGGAAACATGAACACACAGAACAGTAAGGGTTGGACAGGAAGCATGGAATGAAGCTACCACAAGATAATTGTGACAGTAAACATAAAACAGATGACCATTGGTCCACAACCACAGCACACTAGATATTAAATGTGAATCATTGTTTAGAATGAGCAGAAGTGATGCCATACCCAGTCAATCTTACAGTTCCATCTTCACAACCAGTAGCAATCCAACTAGTTTTATGAACAGATCCGTGCTTTCCATCTTCTTCCAGAAACAAACTTTCAGAAACAAAGCATAACGAATGCATTTCTCTCCCATGGAACTGAATATGTAAATTCAAAGGAAATATCTTCCCCTCTCTTTCCGGCACCCAATTTTGATAAACATATATTATTTCATCCTGAAAAAGAAATGAAAAAGGAAAAGAAAATTGAGCAAGAAAATGTAGACAAAGAACAATCATAAGATTAAAATCAGACCAATTAAAAGTGAACAACGAAAAAGTGGCTTAACTCCATGGATGTACGAACCCCAAACCATGATCAACTTAATAACAAGTTTCTGTTTTAGTTTGGTCTGCATACAAACTCATTAATGATCCTAACAGTACATATGCTTCTATGCTGATGCTCCATTTATTGTGTGGCAAACGAAATAACTTGTTTGCCCAAGAAATCTATTAATTACAAAACTAAAACATAACACCTACCATTAACTTTTAATTTGAATATAGTGTAACCTACCAACTAAAGCCAAAAAGGTACCTTGACATATGCAAAGCAGTTTTTCATCTCAGGTACATCACCGAGATAATAACAATGAGGACGTCGCCATCCACCACAGGGAATTTGTACTACCTGCTCCGAGCATATTAAACATCAGGAAACTGATCATTAAACTCACAATACATGAGAAATAGTGAGATGGCATACCTTTGTCTCAGTTATTAAGCTCCAAATTATGAAATCTGTTGACGCAAAACCAACAGCATATCCGGTGTAAGCCTTCTCATCAGGGGAATCTTTAACAGCTGAGACAGACCGAACCAAACTCAATTCTTTTACTTGTTTCATCCCTATAAATTCTAAACTTTGTTGAACTGCGTCATACTCAAAGTAGCAAATGCAACCATCTGCGCCAGTCTGAACAAAGCAAACAGGAAAACAACAAGGAAGCCATCACCCACACATCAACAAAACAACATCTAAAGAGAGCAAATGCACAAGATTCAAATGTCTCTGTCACTGCAGTAACATATTAATCCATTCTGACCCAGGCCAATAATTGCAGTTCTGTTGCTCTTAGATAGAAGTGCAAATAGTCAATGCACTTCTATTCATTATGGGGTATGATATATACTATATAACACCACATGGGAGGCATGCAAATAGTGCCAAAATGATTTCACATCATCTCAATATTTTATTTGCAATTATTAAACACGAATGTACAACTTGAACATACCGAACATATCTCAATTTCATCAAAACTAGAATTAGCAACAGAAATGCTGGAGACACTTGATATGCCGTGAGCCCCTTTAAAGTAACTTAATTGAGATATTTTCAATGCTGGTAAGTGAGGTGTGCGCAGCAACAAATCCTTTCGTAATGGAAATAGGACCAGATTACCACGTAGATCCCCGCATATCAGTACCTGGATATTTTTAACAATAATGAGCATCAATTTAGCAATAATAGATCAAAAATAAATGAAATCTACGATTGGATTCCTGAATAGTTTTAACAACAATGAGAATGTTAAGTAATAGCAAAGAATTAAATGATAAATATAGAAACATTTTAACTGCTGAACTAATATGGATGAAACAAAAGAGATAGGAAGAGCAGATGTGATGAAAGATACCTCATCCTCAAATAATGCATCTAAACACATTATCCGAATTCCAAAACATGATGTGAATTCTGCTATATGGGACACATTAAAAGTAGTTGCAGAAATGTGAGAAACAGGCAGTTCTGGATCACATAGTCTCCACAAGTTCAAATTTCCTCTTGGGTCAGCACTAAAGATGAACCTGCATCTCAACAATTTGATTACCTTCTAATCAAATAACAATAAAGCAAGAGGCTTAAGATATCACCCAGCTTACAATGTGAACAAAAACATGAGAAATAGAAGAGTATCATATGTATAAGAACAGTCATTCATATTAAAAATCAGACAAAAGAATCGAGAGAGTCTGGGCTTGGAGTACTTATAATAGTAAAGAAATGGGACACCATTCTCCTTGCATTTGTGGATCTGTTGCTCAGGAAGAATAAAATTGTAGATCACTGTATCAAAACATGTTAAACAAGCAATTCGATGATTTTACCTATATCCTAATGTGTTACTCCAATAGGTTCCTAACAGTTGTCTTTCTTTTCCAGCTGACCAAGCAAAGGTGAACTCCACTTCTGGAGTACAAATATCACCCTTAACTCTCACAACCATCAAGTTTCCTTTACCATCTCCTAAAGCAACCCAGTCATCAACACGAGAGGAATGTTTGGGCAAGTTTTTGGACAGCAAATCCATACAAATAATTGGTACTTCTTCACTGACCTGGACAAGTTTAGTCCATTTTACATCCTGTGGAGAAAATTTAGCATGGTAGAGATACCCATGATTTGTGGAAACATAGAGTGTATCTTCACATCTGAAGCGCAAACATCGAACATATTCACTTTTGCTGCAGTAGAAGAGCAAAGGTACCAGTAAATGCTTACGTCATATAGTATGACAAGAATATCAATTAAAAAAAGGTGTGAGAAAAAAGGATATTAAGAACTTCTAAAGGAACCCTAAGAACTTAATTACGAGAAATAACCTGTCCATGAGACCTAAATGCTCTGAAAAATTTGGGATTTGAGCAGTATGTATCTTCAGTCTGTCATTAAGCAGTTTACCCTCATCTTTTTCTCTTAAGCTCCATGGCAAAGAAGCAGGCACCTTATGCAATTTGATTGCAGAGTCGAATCCAGCAGTAACAAGAAGTGAGGAGTTTGGATCATATAGACATCGCCATATACCCCGCCCTCTGCAATCACAATAGAAACTCTTTAACCTTTTGATATTCTATTAACTGCTGGTTTCTGGGATAAAAGATGAATTGAGACTCATTTGACCTTCACTGTTTGACTAATATAAAAAATGATAATCTTTAGAAACTATTACGTTATGTAGGAGTCCAAACATTATGGAGGCTTGGACTCCAATTTCCAACTTAAAACCCAAAAATACTAGACGCTGAACTCTTCAGCTTTCAACAATTAGCAACAAAACACAAATATGCAAGAATTTCAGACGTCCATCGCTGAAGATCACCTTTTTCTTTCCATCATTCAACTCAAATCAATAAATAAGGTATCTGTAAGCACCTGTGTGACTTTGTTACCAACACATTTGAAATGAACAAAATGTTATCAGATATTGTTACATTCACGTATGAACAATGGTTCAAAGTTATCCATATTCTAAGTAAAAGTGTTTGAAATGCAAAAGGTATGAAGTTACACAAGTAATCGAGATAATAGTCACGAATTTCAGAAAAGGGAACCCAACAAGCAACTTACATATGCTCTTTGATCACCTTAAGCTGCTTGCCGTCCAATCCCCATACTCGGCAAGTACAGTCCTCACTAGCAGTGAGAATTAACTATAGATATGACAAAAAAAGTGTCAGATCAAAACCTTGTTATTTGTCAAAATTCTAGAATGGTATTCATCCATAACAACATTTGATCAGTATTATCCATTTTGAGCAGTTAGATGACGTGAATATTGAAACCAGCTAGAAGCATCTTATTATGCTTGCACTCCCACAACTCAAAGCTGAATAAACGACGACAGCATTAGATAACCCTAAATGAATATTGTCATGCAAGCAACTGTTCCTACAACTCAGAACTTACAGAATTCGAGATACAGCAGTCCCAAACTCTAGCATCATGACCATATAAAACATGGTCAGCAGCCTGCTCATGCTCACCTAAATCTTCATGTTTTGTATTGATTGACCAGATACGAGCACTGTACCAATGTCAACAGGATAGTCTCAATAAACATCTATAAATATGCATGATAATAAAAATAGGAACTTAACAGCACCTTCACCTGCGATCATCAGAGACCGAAACCAGTTTGGAAGCATCAGAGGACCATGTTATCCTAAATATTGAACCTTCATGACCTATAAGTCTGCTAATATGCGACACTTGAAAGTAGTTGTAAGAGTTGGAAAATGAGCCGCTCAAGCACATGCCATTGTCCAAGGGGCTTGTCAAAGGTTCAGCACAATGTTGAGAAACCAATCTCCAAACTATGATCTGTTCTAAACCAATTAAAGATAAAAACTGAGTCCATTGGATGCTAAATTGCAATTTCAAAGCATATGGAATTTCCAGAGAATCAACCACCTCATTGTATATGGTACCAGAAGCAATCCGTAGAGTATCCAGAGTGTCACCTGACAACCGCATAGAATACAAAAGACACCTGTCTACATTCCAAAATTAAAGAAACTCATAAATAACATGAGAAAAGACGGTAAGCAGAGCACAAAGACATCCAATAACCTGGAGATTGAACTTCAAATATAACGCAAGACTGCGATGTATCCCAGATGCGGACAGAGTTATCGCTGAACCCAATTGCAAGAAACCGGCTTGATAAATTGTCGAACTACAGACAGGGAAATCAAACTGCTTAAATGAAAAAATGTGTAGCTGTAGATTTACAAAACCATTAAGGCCAATGTTTACCTTCAAGAACGAAACATCCAAAACCCAACTACAAAATCTCGGCAACGAATTAGCTAAACGCAAACCAACCAACAATTGCAAATCGTTATGGGATACCGACGCAGCTTCTATAGTCAAGTTAAAGAGCTTCACTCTCTTTTCACCAAAAACAGCGACGTCAAAGGTAAAACTAGTACGAGAAGATTCTCTTATGCAATCAATAACAATGCCATGCACCCGAATTCCATCAAACACTTGAAACGACTCTACTATCCTCTCTTCTTCTACATTATAAAGCAGAAGTTGAGAACCCGTACCTGCTCGAACCACAAGCCGCGTGATTACACATAACGTTTTTCAATCTAAGAAACTCTAAACCTAAAGTATGCTAATTGATTCGCTAGCAAAATTAGTTCTTTATTTTCTTTAATAATTAAGTGTAAAGAACTTGGTACCCGCGAGAAGAAGAGGAAATGAGGAGAAGTCAGAGGGAAGGTGAAGGAAATAGAGAGCTGAGATTTCGCCGAGGTATTGCCCACCGACTAGTCGGCAGTTGCTCTCTTGCCGACGTGTCATGGTTACCAGCTACACCACAGCCGCCGCTTTGCAGTGAGAGTGCAGACTTTGGGAGGTTTTGAATTCAGACTAGGCTCCTCCTGGAGGGCAGGTCTTGATTCTTCAAGCTGTCTAAGACTAATGAATTAGGCCTAATTTAGTAATTTAAAGCACCAACTCTAAAGAAAAAGATTTACGAAAAGACAAGTTTGCCCAAAAAAATGTTGAATTGGGA
>JANITX010000003.1:34218074-34241430 GCA_027564395.1 Erythroxylum ulei | reverse complement strand
AAAGAGGCTTTCATGTTTACTTAGAGTGAACTTGAATTGTTGCTTAGAATGACAAGTAAAGGCCTAATATGCTTGGAAAAAGATGTACTTAATTATGTTATGAAATGAGTAAGTTTGGATTAAAGGCATTAAATGCCTTAGAAAATGCAAATGCAAAAGAGAAGTTAATGTGATGGTGTATAAATATGAAATTTATGTTTAAGTAGTAATTTCATTATATGTCTTTTTATGTATAAAGGCTCAGGAGTCGTGAATTAGGGAACTCGTATCGAGGATTGTTGAAGTTAAGAGAGAGTATATCTTCTTTTGAGGTGAGTTGGGGAAACTGTATTTCTCAAATAGGATTAGAACATCCTAAGACAAGCATGATGACTTGTATGTGAATTTTAAACCTTGGCAACGTATGGTAAACTTAAATTTCAAATGGATCCTAATATGCTTAGGTATTTAATAAATGACATTGTTTTTAATAACTCTTTACACTTGGAGTGCAACTGATGTTTTTATTATGTATTTTGAGAAATGATATTGTTTTCAACCAATCTAAACTTGAAATGTAAAAGACAACGTTTTATTTTTTGAAACTACATTTTTGAGCAACTTTGCACTTGGAATACGAAAGATGACTTTTATATTATAAAATAATGTTTTGGAACTTTCATATGCATAACCGAGTCATATGTGCTACTAGTATGTCTTCTCTTTTGGCTTAGAGCCAGGGCAATGTTTTATTTTATCGGTTAGACCAATAAATAAAGGCATAGTGCCTTACTTGATTTTTGTACTTAATTGTTGTATATTATTTTTTAGATTGGTGAGGAAACGATTGGCCAATCGTATGCTGGGCACAACTGATTATGATTAAGCGACCCCTATACCCTTGACGCTGGTACATGAAAGTCGAGTCGTCGTATCGACACCTTTCTACGGGACTTGCGGGTGATTCCACACCTAGGGTCTAGACACCGACGAGGTTATCACCTAGGGTCATGACGCTCTTGTCGACTATTGTCTGGACTCACCACGGATAAAATTCGAGCCAACACCGAGTATCGGTGAGTGTGCACATTAGTTTGGTCGACTAATGGTGTCACACATGATTGTTTTAGCTTATCCTGATATTGAGTTTCCTATCGAGATTTGATGGATACATATGATGTTTTTATGCTTTTATGTACTGAAATTGGAGCTTGTGTTCACCGGATGAGTGAACTAATAGGTTAGGCCTATATGGTTCCTAACTAGTATAAGTTGAGTCGTAGGCTGGGCCTATGTGTTTTCTAAGTGTTGTATGTTTATTTTATAAGATTATTCATATCATCTTGGTGTGTATCGAATTCTATTTATGATCTATGTTTTTCCTACTCGCTGAGTACTTAGTGTACTCACCCCCTTTGCTTTCTAACTATGCAGGTTAATTTAATGAGCTTGAAGCTCTGAGTGGATCGTACGGTCTTTTGTTAGTTTCAGGATATTACCACACGTGGGTAGTTTCGGCTTTGTACTTTAGTTGCATAGTGGCTCATGAACTGTTTTGTTGTTTTACTGTTTTGTTACTTTGGTCATGTTGATATGTTTTATAATTTTCTAACTTAACTTTTGACTGTTTTAGTTGTTATAAAAGATTTTATGTATGAACTTTTGATACTGTTGTTGAGATTGCTTTGAGTTGAGATCGCCTGGAGTTGGGATTGCCTTGAGTGGACTAGAGAGTCCTGAAGTTGTGGTTGGATGTGAATATAGAAGTGTGTTTGAAATTGTTTCCAATTTTTCGGATTTTTAAAATACAGTCGTTATGCTGCCCAAAATTTTTCCAAAAAAATTGAAGAAGAAGAAGAAGAATAAATATTCAGTTAGCCTGCATATTCAAATTAAGGATACCGTGAGTGTCCTTAGCCCAGTTATGTGGCGGTTATCATGGGCTCGATGTCGTACCAGGTCGTGACATTAACTCACCACTAATCAGATAGGTGCTTAATTATATCCAATGATCATTCAACTAGCATGTTTACACACCCGATATCAAAACATAATATGTGACATATTGATTACTATGATGATCTCAGGTCAAAGGAAAAATATACATTTAAATCCTTATGAGAATATCCCACTTGACAGTTCATAGGTAATATTAACCATTGGGAATTCTTAGTTTGGTCAGTTCAATAATCATATCTCCATATGCATCATCTATATATGTAACTTAGTAAATGAGATCTACTAATATCTATCCAATAGATAGTATTACATATATATTGATCTAACCGGATCATTAAAGTCCTTATTTGATGATCTTATGATCAAGAACATTTTTAGATTAAATTCTAAAGACTTGACTCTCATTATCATAATCTTCATTATGATGGCAAGGGTATAAATTTAATCAAGGACTTATCATATTAAAATAATAAACAATAAACGTAATATGATAATAAAATCATTTGTCATGTTATTAATCAAGATTAATAATTACAAAACTAAAGTGTTCAATCTATTACCTAACGATTGGGTCATAGGCATAATTCCAACATGCACCATATTAGGTGGATATATGTTCCCATGTTTTGTTTGTGTAAGAGCAAATAAACAACAGATGCTTGATGGATTCTTGATCACATTCACATAGATAGAACCTGTTAGGTATAGTGAGGTATAGGTTCAGTCTATCAATTGTTGTTAGCTTCCTATAGATAGCTAACCAGAGGGTAAGCACAACAATGGGTAGGATTTTATCCACCCACAGCAATTTGTGAGATTCAAATATTGGATCTGAGTCCCAAAATATGCTCCTTGCTGGTCTATTTGAGAAATGTCCACTATTGGTTTTGGTCCATATATTCTTGTCTTCTGTAGCATGGTAGATAACTAGATTCAGTAGATAGGATTTTCGTGTATTATCTTGAACTGCTTTATTTATTATGTCCCTGGTGAATAAAATTTGTTGAACCGTAGTGGTCTCTTGAAAATTTTGTTTGACCCCTATAATTCAAGTTGCTCATTCATTGCCCCTAACTCTAACCACCAATCAAACCAAAAGTTTGTGTTTATTACATTTCCATCTTTATAGTGTATATATTACCTGACTATATCTCTAATCTCCAAAATTTCCTTTGAGTAGCTGAAGCTCCAACTAGAACCTTGATGTTTCACAATCTGCTCCATTATGTAGTGATGTCTGACCCATTTCACCCATATCAAATCCTCATCCTTGATCAATCTCCATTGTCTCTTTATGAACATTGTCAAGTTTACTATTTTTAATGGTATGAGACCAAGTCCACCTTGTTTCTTAGGTTTGAAAACCTCTTTCCATTTAATCCTTTCCTTGACTTTTTCGTCCTTATTACCATTATAAAGAAACTTCCTCAAAAGCTTATTAATTGTTTTGATGACTACACTGGGAAGGACAAGGGGGAAGGCCTAGTACACATTTATTGAGGCTAAAATAGAAGTTATAAGTTGAACCTTCCCTGTCATTAATAGGCATTTGGTGCTCCAAATACAAATTTTCCTTTTTCTAATCTTCTCCACCAGTGGCTTGAAATTTGAGTAATTAGGTTTTGTAGAATTAATAGTTATACTAAGATATATGAAGGGTAGTTTTATTACCTTGATGCCTATTATATTACCAATCCATTGTGCATTGTGGGAGGCATTAATGGATAAGTAGATATCACTTTTCTCCTTGTTTGCATGTAGACTATAATTCTGTTGAATATTCTCAGGGCTATCATATATGCAGTGATGATCTGCTCTTAAGAAAAGGAAGACTTCATGTGCAAAATTAAGGTTCAGAATGCGAGAAGCCTTACATTGGTTATGATACATGAATAAATGACTTATTTTATCCATCCTCAATAGAAGCTTGTTGAGCTGCTCCATTGCAATAGAGAACATGGCGAGATGGGATCACCTTGACGTAGTCTCTTTCCCCCTGATCCTACTTAAAAGTTCTATGTTGACTAGTACATTGTAAGACACCCTTGATATGAATTGCTTTATCCATTCGATGAACACCCCAAGGAATTTGTAGGCTTTAAACTTGAAAGTAGTTGATTATGAATTTCCAATTAAACGAGTTATAGGCTTTTTTAAAATCCAATTTTATTGTGCAATTTCTTCTACCTCTCTTTCTGGAATAGTTTCTAAGTAGTTGTTGAACTATTAAAATATTGTCCCTAATCTGCCTACCTGAAATGTATGCTTATTGATGTAATCTAATGTGTTCTGGTAAGATTGTTTTCATTCTCAGCCAATATTCTTACAATTATCTTGTACGCAAAGTTTCAACAGGCTATAGGGTGGTAATCGATACTGTCTCTGGTTTCAAGCCTTCAAGGATTAAGCAAATTAATGTTCTACTGAACTCCTTTAATAATTTCCTTTCCCTGAAGAATTCCTCCACTACTTCTACAACCATCGTCCCTGTCATGTTCCATGTTTTTTGAAAAAATAGGATATTCATCCCATCTTGGCTTGGAGCCTTTGAAGGATTAAGTGCTTTTAGGACATCCTCTATCTCATGCCTTATTACTAGTTTACCTAGTAATTTACTTTCTTCTAAGGTTTTGAAGGATCCATATGCTTCTAGAAAAGTCTAGAACCACTCTAGATTAGCCATGCATTTGTCTAACTTCTTCCTTATAAATCAAGGGTGTTTTTGTCTGTTAGACCAAGTGAAGAAATTACCGCCTTGAGGAAGGTCCTTTACCTCAATGTCTGTTGTGCATCATTTGAAGTCATTATAGTAGCTTCTAAGGACGATGTTCCCTTCTGCTTCCTCTGGATTGGGGTCGTGTTTAGAGTCTCCTAATACAAACAGGCCCTTGACAAGAGGCTAAAAAGTTTATGAGTTTGTCCTACAACTCCCTTCTTTGTAAACTATGATTGACACCATGACCATACACTGCTATGATTTAGGATACCTTCCTAAAGCTTTTATTATTGACTTTAGTTTGTATCATCTGCTCCTGAATAAAATCAGCTCGTACTTCTACGTTGTCATCCTTGTATAACACCAAGATCTTCCCATTATAATGAGAGTAGTAATTATTTAGTACTTTCCAATTACTAGGAAAAATTTAGAGAATGTTCTAATTGTTTTTTTTATCCTTGTTTCTAAAAATTTAACAATATCAGGTTTAATCTCATTGATAAATCTTTTATATCTAATTGCTTAGCAGGGGCATTCAAATCCCTGATATTCCACTCTGCAACTATCATAATTTCATTAGAGAAGAAGGTTTCTTCTTCTTCCTGTTGGACTTCCTTCTACTAGGAGTAACAAAACCATCTTTTTTCACTTGTATGTCACACTACTTTGTGTTCTGCCCCGATGTCAAACTAGTGTTATCATGGCTGTGATGATTTTCTGAGCATTTTCCATCTTTGTTCGTGATAGTATTGCCCTAGTCTATTTCCTTATTTTCATCATCATCGATTTCCATTTCCACAGGCTCTGGTTAATTGTGGCTTTCTAAAGTGTTTTTTTTTTCCAACCTCCTTTATGGTATTCTCCTTTGCACTTGCATCCAATGTTAGTACATTGAGATCACCAATTAAAAAGATTTTGCCCGTTGGTTTCTATACTTTCTTAACCAATGACTTAGGTTTCCAAGCATATGTAACCTTCACTATATCTTCTACAACCTCCATACTGTCATTAAGTCACACTGTTAGGAAGTCCTTCATAGTGTAGGGAAATTCACTAGTGTTTATAAACGCAATGAGGCTTTATTAGGTCTAGATAGAAACTGATTGATGGGTGTGTACAGTGTTTCGCTTTCTAGAGAGTCATGAAAATTTGTGGTATTGAATTATTAACATCACAAATTAATTTATAATTTAAAAGCGATTGAATCTCTTAAAATATAATAAAAATTGAAAAATAAATATTGTTTATTATATGAAAATATATCTTAAAATCAATTTGTATGTAAGGTATGAAAAATAAGTTACCTCATCTCTTTATCAATTTCAGTTTTCAGTTATATCTAAAGCTATTCCCAAAGTACTAAGATTTGGAATCAAAATAATTTGGATATACATTTATTATAAGATGAATCTAATCATATAGACTTAAGGAGTAGACCCTAACCCTAGTATGAACTGTGAGCCCAGAAAAGGCCGGCACGAATTTTGCATCATCACCACCATCATGGCTCGAATACCTTGTGAGTCCAGAAAAGGCCAGCCCGAATTTTGCATCATCACCACCATCATGGCTCGAATACCTTGTGAGCCCAGAAAAGGCCAGCCCGAATTTTGCATCATCACCACCATCATGGCTCGAAAATCCCAAACGCATCTTCTCATCTCTATTTTATTTGTCAATGTGCATATATATAATGGAAAGCAATCCGGAGAGGAAGGACCAAACATGGTTAATTAAGATAGAAGAAAGCAAATGAAGTTCTTGATGGGGTTGCTAAGTGTTCAATCCATAATGGATTTGGTGGTGGCCAGTATTTCTGTGATCATCGGTCTCGCCATCTTCGCATTCATTGCTTCCGTTCTTTGCTCTGCTGCTTTCTTTCTAAACGTCAAGACTATCTCTTGATTATCCCCTTCCCCCTTCGTCCCTTTAGGTATTTGTAAATCGTCGTTTCCACTCTGTCTCTCTTATGTTGATTTAAATATTTGTCTGTTTCGGGAATTTGGATTCATCGGACTTTGAAACTTGAACACAATTGAATGTTCTCTTAGTCTCGCTGCATTGATCGCTTTGTGGGTTTTTAAGCAAATCTCTTTATCTTCTCTGTAACAAATTTCTCAGCTTGTTTGTCTCTGCTGTTTAAGGTCTAATTAAAGAAGTGTCTGAGAAAGAGCGTGGTGATGAAGATGGTCCTTCGGATTCCTCTAGGATACGGATTGTCGAGGACTGAAAGCGAAGACTGTATCATAGAGAATGTTGTTGTAGTTGAGAAATAAAACCCTACGAATGTTTTCTGTTCTTTTTGTGATTTACACAGCCACTTTCTACATCTATTGTTTTGATGTATCGCTATATCTTGTTTGTGTTCCTCACGTCTTGTTCGTTGTTAGATCTAAATAGTTAGGCCTCCGAGAAGATCGGAAACAAAACTTTGGGTGCTCTCCTGGATAAGAAAAATGGTCCGATGGACTTGCCGTTATTAAAATTGTAAAGTTTAGTGATGGTTGATGTTAACGAAAGCAGGTGAATTCTTGGTTAATGTTCATGGTACACAGAGAAATATGTTTCTGTTGCCTTAAATCGAATTCAAGACTTGAAGTAGCGGATAACCTCTTTTGAATGAAAACATCCTAAATAAGAGGCCAAAGAAGTTAACATTTAGTAAAACAATTGGACGAATAAGAAGATTGTAGTTCCATTTTCCTTTCCACCTTCCTTAGGAGCTATGAGTGAGCAATAAGCAAATTCCATGGTCCCTCATGCCTGACTGGTATTGTACCTTCCTACTTCTAAGCAACAATTAAAACAGCAGTTAGCCGTCACCCCACATCATCAACCGAACAGAAGAAATGTTCACCAGCATTCTCAAGTGCAAAGCAAAAGGATGAAAAATCTTATTCAAAGAAGAAGACTTCATCATATGAATTTAATGAATTTGCATATGGATTTGATGCATCCTGTTACAATGTCCCCAATGGCTCGGTATCAGCTATTTACAATACGATCTACTTCTTCTTTCTCTGTTTCCTGGAGTACACCATTCCTCTAATACCATCCGGATCCGCCACAAACCCCAGGGGCCGATAGAACCCGAGAACTCGTGGCTCCGAATACAAAGCAATATTAACAATGCCCTTCTCCAACAACTCCTCCACAAGCCTCTCCATAATAGCTTTCCCTAAACCGATCCCCTGAAAAGAAGGATCAACCACGACATCCCATATGATGGCGTTGAAAACACCGTCACCAGTTGCTCTAGCAAAGGCAACGGGCTTCTGGGTCTTCTTGTGCTCGATCCATAGGAGTGAGTTGGTATTCTCCAGAGCGAGTTTGATTTTCTCAGGGTCTCTTCTGGGGAAGCCCACAGCCACGAAGACTGAGTTGAGGTGGTCGAGGTTGAGGTCGGAGGTTGTGCGCCGGAGATGAAAGCCTCGGGACTGTAGGTCGTCGTCGGAGATGGAGTAGCTGTTTGTAAGGGTCATGAAGCGGCAGATGTTGGTAGTTGGAGTGGAGGTTAGGGACAGGGTGGATAGAAACATGGTGGTTGGAGGTTTTGTCTTCTTTGGGATGGTGGCCGGAGTTGTGGCTGTGGAGCTGTGTGGTGGTTAAGTGATCGTTTATCTTGTTTTAACCTGCGCGGGACATTGTGGGACTGAGTCCAGGACCCTTTATAGTTGCAAATGTCAAATCCACTCTAACACAATTCTTCGTTATTGTTTATAGTTAAGACTTCAATTATGCGTTTAATGTGATATTCCCCTCACAAAGTGATTACAAGGTTACAATTTCAAGTTAACCTCTTTATAAAAAATACAAAGAAAAGATTACATATATGATAACCTTCTCTTAAATTTGAGTCTTATGGATTGGGCAAGTTGTGTTGTATTTTGTGACATTGACCTCAAACTCAAGTTGTCTATGTAATTTATGTACTTTCCTTCTGGTTAGTTACGGATTGTCTCATGAAAATACCATTTAGTCGGTGGGTATGATTTGATAACTTGAAGCAATCGTTAAAGGATTCAATTACATTACCTTTTTCTTGGCAGTTATTAAAGATCTTTATTAGTATACTATGAGATCATCATTTTCTTGTCCATTTTTCTTAATTTATTTATGCAATCTTATCTTCACAATTTAAATATTATACATTCAAACTTTTTTTAAGAAAAAAAAATCTAAATTTGGTCCAACAACTTTGATAATTAGGAATACACAATTTTGATAATTAGGAATACATTAGTCTCTAGACTTTTATTTTTGCCAATTTAACCTTAAACTTACTAAAAGTTTATCTTTGGATCCTCATTTCATCATTAAACAAAATTTATGGTGTTCGTTTCACTCATGTGCTACTAGTTTAATTAAAAGAGAGACCAGTAAGGATGTTTTAATATTTTCAAATAAAACTAGGGAATACTATTTCATTCCCTCGTTCCTCTTTCTTTTTCCCTAGGCTTTGTTTTAAGTTTCTTGTTTCTGCCTCTACACTCTTGTGGGTTTGCCTGCTTCCTTTCCTCTAGGTCAATAAAAGAAAGCTCTAAATTTAGGTCTTTTCATATACAAATGAGTGAAACATGACCTGGTTTTCCTAAAGTTAGTAATTTATGCATGAATACCTATTTTTGGCTATATGAGAATTCACACCAACCGATGTTTCAACAATTATGAAAGGTGATAACATTGATTAGGCCTTCAAAGCTCAATTTTCAAATTTATAGTTGTTACAACATAAATAATGCTTGTGTTATTTTGTTTAGATTACTACTTGTTTTCAAGTAATTTTGGCGCTCAAAGGCTGAAATTGAAAATGGAGAGAATGTTCGTATTCAAGTGCATTTAGAATGTCTCACAAGATAAATATTTGCATTTGCCAAATGTTATTGTGGAAATTAGCTGGCATTTGTAATGTAGGAGATTGACGTTGTTAGCAGGGGGTAGTATAACTCTGTGTGCATAACTAAATTAATTTAACCCGATTATCTTAAACCATTGAAGATGTTGTATGTAGAGGGTGATATATAGAAGTTAGATATTTGATTGGGATAGGTTCTTATCGACCATAATAGATAGTGAATCTTCCAAATCAACTGGCCTAAGTTATAGTGAAAAGCAATATGATGAGTAAGTTTCTGCTTGATATAGAAGTCGAAGCCTTTTGATGACTTCTTGAACTAATGACAATTATGAAAAAAGATGTTATGAATACTATTAATTATAACATTGTTATATAAAGGGGATGTAATTTTTTCATATGGATGGATGAAGATTTAAGTCAAAAGGAAAAACCAAATATAAATAAATTGGGAGTCCAAAAATAAAAGGTTGAAACTTGAGAACAAGAAGTTAAAAGATGGTCAACGCATGGATAATATACATGAGCTATATAACGAATTGGCGTAAGTGAAAACGATGTTGAAATAATACAATATTTGAGTTAACAAAACTGCAAAGGAAGATAATTTTTTATAAAATATGTGATATAACATTTGTACCTATATTTGTTCTTTAATGAGAAGTTAAAGAATATAAATTTTTTATTAAATTTAAATTTCATTAATAAAAGAAATGATACATCTTGAGGTGTATTCAAAGTATTAATATAGATATAAGTATTCAGCTACAGATGCATGTTGCACTTATCATATACAACTTTTCTTATCTCCACTTTTCCTCGTATGTGGTAACCAGCCTTGGTTAGGGTATTAGGCGTACATCTGCTTTAGTACCGGTAGCTGCTTCCATCTTGCCTATTCAAGATCTCTCGGGGCATGCAGCTATTCATGATCAAGTTATTGCTCATATATCAATCATTTTAGATTTCTTGGTGCATGTTTTAGTTATGGTAGGTTATGGATCAATCGCTAATGTGGAGATAGCCAGGAGGGTTAGGGAAGGTGAAATAAGCCTAACTCTTGAGCATATCCTTTTAATTCAGGTATTTCCTTTCCATATTTATATAAATTTCCAAAGACATGAGTATAAATACCTATATGCATTAAGATACATCCTCGTCTATTTTTAATTTTTACTTGATTTGCTTGTTAGGCTTCTTGGGATCATGAATTAGTTTCATACCATTGATGGATTTGAGCATCCCTCATTTAGTATTCAATCAACCATCATTCCAAAATTTGTATTTTTGGAAGACCAACTATTGGCGCTTCAAATAGTTAGTTGCCCTTCCTAACAGTTTGATTTAGGCATGCTGCAATTGGAGAATAGATCAGTGTTCCTTGAGTAGGTTTGTGGTTTTCCTTAGCAATTGGTCTTAATTTTTCTTTTTGCCTTGATGTAGTCATAGGTTGCTCTTATTCCATTTCTTATAAACTAGCCTCCCTAAGGCTAACTTAAATTCCAAAGAGGTTTGACTATTGCTCCATCTTTTTTTCATCTACATTTAGGTATAATAACTAGGTTATAGCATAATGGGCAGGGAAAATTTATGTAGTAGTGATCTTCTTAGGTAATCTAAATAGGGATATTATAAGTATAGATGATCAATTGTTTCAACCTTATTGTTGCATATGAGACATTTGTCATCTTTAGTGAATCCATTCCATCGTTTCCTTGTGAAAAGTTTCCCTTGAATAGTCAACCACAAGATGAAGGAGATTTTAAAGATGACTTGGGTTACCAAACTAGCCTCAGCCATTGAACCTTAGGATTTCTTGTTTGAGGGCTTCTCTATAGGATTTATTGGAGAAAATCTTAAGGCTTGATGTACCCAATGTATGTAATCCATTGAATTATTAGAGATCAACGCAATAAAGGCTAAAGAGGATAAGGTAGACCAATATTTTGAATTGGTAGGGCATCGTAATACTATACAAATAATTAAACTTAAAACTATAGCTAGTGATAAGTCTTAAGTCAATCCCACAGAGAGTATGTGTAAAGCTTTTGTAATGAGAAGAATTGATTTTTAGGATATTTGGGCAGTTTTATTAGTTTTTGAATAATAAAATGAAATGAAATTAAACTAACAAAAACAAATTAAAGTAAACAATCAAAAAGTGATAAAAATGATTAATACGTTAGAGATTCGATCTTTGGTTCACTCTCAACTTACACACGAATAAGCCTATTTCATTGTTTCATTATTCTTATACCTCTTCTAGCAACTATTGATCATAAATTAAAAAAAAACTCTATTAATCCCGCTTTTCCCTTAGGTCGTGTTTAATTAAAATAAGCTCTTTAATTAAACCTAGCTATTAGACAACCTCTAAGCTCTCTAGATTTAGTCAGACAGTGACATTACTAATAAGGAAAGCAGACCAATCTAGGTAATAATCACATAAGCTTAGACCAATCTGGGTAATAATCACATAAGCTTGGGTCATTAAACATATGCTACATTATCCCTAATGACTCAATGTCATTAGTTTCCACAAATGAATCCAAACACAACGATTATGTATTGTATTAATGATTCTAGCAATGGGTTTATATACAAACAATTAAACGATAATGAGAATATGATCATCTATATATGAATACCCAAATCAATTAATCAAAGGATAACTTAAGCAATCCCTAAAGAGAGAAAGAACGACAAACATAATGTAGATACACCTAAATGGGCTCTTCAGTGTCTCTTTCTCCTTCGAATCGGGTTGGGGAAGCTTAACCCTCCATGGATCTCCAAAATATGCATGCTTTGTCCCTCATTTATATTAAAAACTAGGGTTCTGAGGAGATATACGTTTGGTACACGATCGTGTATCAAACCATGTATAACAAGAAATCTCCCCAATTTGTGACTTTAAATGTTTGGGTACATGACCGTGTAACCATTCGTATAAGTTAAACATTTATCTTTCGAATGGATAAACGATCGAGTATTTTCCAGATCATCTTGAAAGCTTCATTTTCTTGTATTTTCTTATCGCATCTTTACCCTAATCCTTCTCCTTATTGTTCCATAATGACAATTGTAGCATTCCACTCTCATAAAACATATTCCCAAATAATTCATTGGTATTCATGAACATACTTTACGAGGTGGCATGCTAGGGCAGTTAGTCGATCCTGCTCAATTCAAAAATTTAGAAAATATCACACGCATATGCAGAAAATCAATAATTGAACCTTTTTTTGGCTCATTTTATTAAAAAATATAGTTTCAGTTGCAAATGTTACAAATAGTTAACGTATCCTCATATATTCCAGTAATCATTTGGGCCCAATACAAAACATTTCCAATCATATAGTCAGTACACTTTTTAATTCGCATAAATGTTGTACAATAATTGCGGAATACAATTTTCTAAAATACAAAGAAAGACTCTAGACATATGCAGGTACAACTGATCCTGACCTCTAACTCTTATCCGTATGCTGTGGTTAGACTCCAGTTGGTTTAACAGGGTAACTTCTCTAAGCCTGAAAATTAATTTTGCAATTTTGGGGTGACCTTTGTGAACTCGGTTAGCGAACCATCCTCGATGGCTCACTCATATCACACAACACAACAGTTCATACTTTGATTTCGCACACTTCATGTCATCATATAATACACATCACTTCACCAGTAATCATATAGCATCACATAACACTTTAATCACTTATTCCACATTTCATATTCAGAGCAGCCAAACAGTTCATTTCGATCATTTAAAACATACATATCAATTATATATGCAATGCATATGAGACTCACTTCTAATTGTTATTGTTGCGCTTGAGTGCCTTTTTACTGTCCTATATCCCTTGTGGATACCAGGCTTGTTTCAGATTAATTGAATCTTTTAAATTGTAAATCTTTTGTCTTACTAGTTTCACTTCTAATTCAGTTTTTAAAACATTGATAAAAAGGGAAGAAGAGAAAAGAGAAGATAATAACTATAATCATTTCGAACATTGGCATCAAAATTTACAAAAAAGCTAGTGAGCCATCTCAAAGAGGTTATCATCATCATGCATCATTTTAATCTATATGAAAGGTCAATTTCAATGACAAGTAATTCCAATAATAATTTCCATTTAAACTTCATCTTCTAGTTGTAAACTAATTCCGATAGCAGTTAAGTACCATTTATCCAATTCCAAAGTATGACAAATAATTTGATAATTAAGTCTAATTACGAAAAACTTCTATTATAACAATCCTAATCTATAACATAACTCATAACAATCCAATTTCATAGCAATCTAAAATGGAACAATAAGAGAAGTCATAACAAGTTTAAAAATTAAGTTTGACTTGAATTCAAGGTTAAATTTATAATCCTCTTTATCTTTGTGTCTCCCTCATTACATAAGATTGATAAAGTGATGTTATTCCCATCATTTTGTTGCAATCCTTTAGGTTGGAAGTTAACCTCAGTTTGAAAATTAGATTCCATACTGATGGATCTTTATGATCTGTCTTGCTAAAATATCTAATCATTTTCTCTATGTTATTTATATATGACAATAATAACAATTATTTAATAAGACTGCATAATTTCAAATAAAATACTATTGGAACATAGTTTTATGTGTAAGTTAACTTATGTGGTACTTAATTGACCCAATTAACTCATTAAAGTGTAATCCATATCCACTAACCCTTCTTCCTCTACTTCTTTCTCTCACTCTTTCTCTTCCTCTTTTTCTGACCTTTTTTTGTGTACTTTCATGATCTTTATAGTTCTTCACTTTAAAGGCATACGTAATATTTATTGATACATCATGTTGAATTTGTGGATTGAACTCCTTCACTCTGTCTTCTTGTGTTGGTGTTAGATGATCATGACACTTATAAATATTTTACAAACATTGAATGATTAGTAAGAAAATTATAATAACAAAATTAATTTAAAAATTAATGTGAAACTTCTTATGTTGTAAATTTTTTTAATGATGTTTAGTTATGCCCTTATTGCCCATATTTGGTGCATTTCATTCTCCTTTTATGTCTAATAGCTTTTTGCTATTTTAGGTTGCTCAAATATCTTTTTATTCTTATTTTTGTTTTCCTTATTATTGGTGGCTCAATGACTTCACATTTAGGCCAAAATCTTGGTCTGTTAAGTAGCTCCAGGGAATAATTATATGTTTGCATGTACACTTCCTTATTGTAACATATGTCAATGTATTTATCTAGATTTTCATGGCTATAATATAATATAAGAACATGAAATCCCTACCAGGTCTAAATATTTGCAAGTATAATTACTAATTCTCACACAAAATATGCTTAATTTATGCTTAACTGCATTCCCATAAGCTCTATTATAATTAACAAAACAACTAAAATTTTCTCTCTTATTCTTCTTTTTATCACCATCTTTTTAATATGCTCTAACATGCTGATAATAGGCTTCACTCTTAGTCTTTAAGATCTAACTATTACACATCTCACATAACCACATTTATCATTGATACTGACATATGCCTTGTATTATATCTCTTTAGAATATTCCAATAGATTTTCAACATTATCTTGAATTAATTCATTTAGAACATGCAACTGATCATTGAAATTAAGGACAAAGATGGCTTTGATTATCCTCCAGAACTGAAACTTTAAATCATCTCAATTCCATCTTTATCTCTAATTAGCTTAGTATGACTTGAATACATTCTATGCTCAACATTTAGTAGTAGATCTTTAATTATATTAAGAAGACCCAAAATAGCAATAAAAAACAATTAAAATAAACAAAAAAAAAGAAAATATATATAATTAATAATATAAGGACAATATGAGAACATACCTTTTGCATCTCATATATGAATGTGAAGCCATTATCATCTTTAAGTTATCGGTTTGAAACAAGACACTAAAAACCACTTTCATATTTTTGTACATTCAAAATCTACCATACCCTGAGCAATAGGAAACATTTAATTGTTTCCATCCTTTCCAACAACAACCAACAACTATCCTTTACATATCCCTTTAAAGAAACATCCATTAAGTCATATTTTTAGTTTACAGCCTTTAATTTATTCCTTTTAAAAGTATTAAAAATACAATATCTTGT
Organism: Erythroxylum ulei; assembly: GCA_027564395.1. Taxonomy (NCBI): domain Eukaryota; kingdom Viridiplantae; phylum Streptophyta; class Magnoliopsida; order Malpighiales; family Erythroxylaceae; genus Erythroxylum; species Erythroxylum ulei. The sequence continues at coordinate 34,225,800 of JANITX010000003.1, read as the reverse complement.
AAATACCTTTTCACCATCAACATTAGTTATTGTTTTGATTGCCCATGTTGTACATGAGTTCTTATTCTTCACTTCCTCACCATACCTCAATAATTTAGTAGATTTTCCACCCGACACCATTGTAGCAAATTATTTTTCAACACTATAATATTTTCTTTATTATAGCCTCTATCATTTGTATTACTCACTTCCAAAACAACCGATTTATCCTCTTTATAATTATTCTCTTCTCTTTTATTATTATTTAAAATCATATTACCATCACCATCATCCATACTATCTTCTTTTAAGACCTTTTCTGCATTATACTCACCTTTAAAAGAAACCTCCACTCTTTTATATTTTAAACTAACCAATCTTTATTTTGCAGATGACTTGTAATACTCTCAAAAGCTAATGCCACTTCAATCACAATCTTTATGAAAGCCCTAAAAATCTTCCAAAGAGCTTCAGGTCTACAAATAAATTGTTCCAAAAGCAGTATCTTTTTGTCCAAGAGCGCATCCCCTCTACAATCATTGATCACTTCCTTAACGGGTATTCAATCACAATCCTTCCTTATGAAATGCTTGGGCGTTCCCATCTCTCCACATAAATTGAAAGCTAGCGATTATGCTGAGTTATTAGATAAAATACAAGCTAGAATTTCTTTATGGAGCTCTAAACACCTATTGTGTGTAGCACGAGCTCAACTTATCAACTTTGTCATCAACTCTCTCAATATCTACTAGGCAACCCACTTGGCTTTTCGAAGTTCTATTTTGAAAGCTATTGACAAACTATTCAATAATTTCTTACGGATAGGAAATTAGGAAACAAATCATAAGGCTTTGGTGAAATGGAAAGATCTTTGCACTCCTAGAGACCGTGGAGGTTTGGGAATTAACTCCATCAATTTTGCGAACTCAACACTACTCACAAAAAGACTGTGGAGACCAATGGATGAAAAATAATCTCGATGGTGTAGATGGATTCACCATTATTTCATCGAAAATCGAAGCCTATGGTCTGTAGATTGTTTTCGCATTCAATCTATCATACTTAAGGCCATTCTAAAATTGAGAGGCCAACACCAAATGAACTTCATTGTGTTTATAGATGATGAAAACTCCACCAATTTCTGGTATGACAACTGGCTTTTGGTAGGACCTTTGATTAATTATAATGGAGTCGATTCCCTTAAGAGTTCATTACCTTTAAAAGTCACAGCAGCTACAGCCTTACAACATAAAGGAATAATTGAGAGAGCTCCCATCCCCACCTTCCTAGCTATTGAAATTTATGACATGTACTACAACACTGAACCAGATAATCCCATTTGGAAGTACACGACTGATGATAGGTTTTCAAACCACTCTTGTATGGAATTATTCTTTAAACATCTTCCCAGACTGACATAGACTAAAGACATATGGGCTAACTACCTTCAACCTTATGCATCATTCACTGTATGGCTTGCGACGAAGGGAACATTAAAAATAGTGGAAAAACTAGCCAAATACACGCAACGTCTAAATTGGTGCTATTTATGTAAACAAGCAGAAGAATCAGGTGAACACTTTTTCTTCAAATGTGATTATATCAGCAACATATAGATAGAGATATGCTACAGATGCCTACCAAATGGGGTAATTACCAATCTGGAAATTCTACACACACTACAGCCAAAATATAGAAATAACACAGTGTACAAGTGTTTCTGGATCGCCTTATCATCGATAATCATTGCAATATGGGACGAGAGAAATCTAAAAACATTCCAAGACCAAATCACTTCCCGAGAGCATTTTTACAACCAAATACTACATCTCATTCGGCTCCAAATATGTGCACAAAAACATAAACTTCCGCATGTGCTGCATAGAGAAATACGTGACACATACATAGCCTTAGTCTCTATTGCATAAGTTGGGGACAATTACAACTACACTACTATGTTACACCTGCCTCCTTGTTGCTCCTATAGTGAACAACGTACTCATCTTGTCTTCAAACTTGGCCTACGTTATTAAACAGTGGTGACGGGTTGTTGCCGAGAGATCTCACCTAAGCAGGGTTTTAAACAATTCACTTAAATAACTCTTTTATACTTGACTGCATTATAGTTAAATACTTTGGTTTGGCTTATTCTTCGTATCGTAAGACTTCTTGACTTGCCTTCGAGGCTTAATTTATTCAAAATTAAAAAAAATAGTTGAGATTAAATCATTTGTTTTTTTAATATCTTCAATCTCAACCGATCCACCTTCTTCATGTTTATATGGGTGTCTATAGTACACTTTATTTAACCTTCATACAAATTGTACTTTGCAATTTTTAAACTATCAACCAATTATGCTTTGCAATTCCCACAATACTAAATAAACATAATTTATCTACATCGATGCCTTCAACTAAAATTTTGTTACCACCAGAATACTCCAATGAGTTCTATTTTTTCAATTTCTCTCTAATAATATGAAATAATTCCTTTTTCAAAAGGATTCCACATTCTAATAAAACAATAAATGTAATGTTGATAAGATATTAATGGTGTCACATAATTAGACAAATCAATAATAATATCATTTTAATACACTCTAATATTGAACAAAATGGCATGTCAATATCATTTCAATACAAAATTCAATATATATTCTAGTTTTCTAAATGATAAATGCAATCCAATATGCATCACTTAGCTTTTTTCAAGTTAGGATCAACATATATTGTAGCTATTCTTTTCTTTTCTTTTCTCTTCCATGAAATATATACATTGAGCCCTCTATATTCCTTCAAAGAACACTAAAAAAGAAGTTGAAAATGAAATTTTATGACATTTAAACAACCAAAAACTTGTGACACATAAAAGCATCATATTTATAAATAAAGGTTTAAGGTAAAGTTTATACAACATAGATATTGCTCTCAATTCCCATCTTTTACACACATATGAATAACAAAACCATAGTTCGCTTTCATCTTTTTCTAAACACTAGTCTTTAGTTCTAACTACTATATAGACTCCCCTTCTACAAGTTTACTTCCTAGTAAGTGATATATTGTTATCTAACCATTTGATGTCCACTGGTACTCTTTTTTATAGGTATACAAAAGCTTTTTTCATTTATTAGAGATTAACAGTTTAAGTAACATAAAGTAAGGGCTTAGTTAAAGTATTCATATTAACCTAGGCAATTAAATTCTTGGGTTTGGTACAGAAGTAAGGACTAAGTTTAAGTAGTCATCTCAAACCAAACATGGGAAATTAAATGAATGATAAATCCTTAACAGGTTAGATTAAAATACACATAACCAAAATTGATATAAAAAATCGTGTAGGTTATATCAAATTTGACCTAAAGGGTTAGGTTAGACTAGTAAAATTAATTGAAAGGATAAATGCTTAAAAGGTTAAATCAAAATACATATCCAATTTAATAGATCATAAATTCACTTCTCTCCCACTCCTCTATTGTGAATCAACACTTAGAACACAAAATCTTACGCTTCACTTGGGTCAAAAAGTAAAAGCTTTGCTTGTTAGTCCTTTGTTGTGGGTGACCTCCTCTCCTTTCTCGCATTGCATTTTCTTTCCCTTTCCCCTTTTTTTTACAAAATTTTAAAGTTTAAGCTTTTCCTGGTTCAAAATGCCTGCATTTTTATTTGCAAAATGCATAAGGTTTTGTTACAAAACACTTGGTTAATTTACTTGTTATAAAATGACTATAATTTGGTTAATAACCAAATAACATGCTTCAAACCAAAAGATAATCAATTTGTTACAACACAGTTGCATTTTGGTAGATAACAAAACAATCATATTTATACCAAGGGTCAATTATTAAAAAAATCTCAAACTTTTTTCAGTTTACAATATTGGCCCAAACCTTAAAAATGGTGCTAAAATACCTTAACTTTTAATTTGTTATGCAAATAGCCCAACATCCAAATTTTGTAATTGCTATGTTGGTATCATGTGTCCACTTTTATTTCAAATAATTATTTATTATTTATAAAATTATAAAACACAAAACCTAATTTAATTACTTCTAGTAACCCACATGCTTTTACCTGGAACATTTTTTTCTTCCCTTCCCTATTGACTATTATGCTCCTCTAGCTTTGATTGCAATTGTGTAGCTTCTTCATTGTGATAGAATAAAGTTACTCCTCTAAGCTCTAAATTTGTTGCTATATCAAATCTCCTAGCTCTAAAGTTGCTACTCCTTCATCATCATAGAGTAAAGGTATGTTCTCTCTCTCGATCTCTCCCTAATTGACTTTTCTTTACTAAGTCTTGAAATTTTGATGCTATTTTTTACTTTTACAGTGTCTTAGGGCCATATCTATTTGCAATAAGCATGTAGCCTTAGACTTTTAAAAGCTAAATTGGTCATTGTGATATGCCCATAAAGGTACTAAGAAGTCGGTTAAAGAGTTAGGTGAATTAATTGATATAGACATGTGATAGTCTAATAAAACATCAAGTCTACAAGAATATATTGACTACCTCAATGATTAGGTCAAGAGATTAGAATAATAAAATTATTAATTAGATAAATTCACTTAGGAAAAGGGAGTTATTACACTAGGAAATAAATTAAGTTTGATAAAGTTAAAACTTTAGTGGGTTTTGGACATTTTAAGATTTGTACAAGATTACATATTATAGATCGCCTATTAAGTCTTTGATTAATGAAGACCTCTATAGAAAACCATCCAACGATGAGCTTGAAACCACTTTTGAGAAGGATGATTTTATAAGCTTGTTAGAAGATGAGTACTATTAGACGATGAGTACTATGTTGTTACCCAAAGAAATATACAAAAAAAAAACCAAATTATATTAGACATGGAATTCTTGGCCTCTTTTGTCAACTTTGCTATTATATTGTAATTGCATGGTTGAAGCTAGATGAATAATTATGACTTATTATATTTCTATTTCTATGTAAACACACATTTTTAAGTAGTTTCTTTAAAGGTATACGTTTGAAATTCATAATGATTTAGTTTAATCAATTATCTACACTCTTCTCTCGATTTAATTGAGTGAAAAATTAGATATTCCTATCTAAATGTTTTCCCATGTTGGGATACAATTAAAACATCCATATTTTCCTATTTATAATATAAACATAGATCAAATCCTTTTACTTAATTGATTATTCTGCTTTAATAAAGCTTCAATTCTACAACTATTTGATTAATCTTAATAAGAAATCAACCTTTTTAATTTTTTATTTTATACAAAATGTCCAAGACAAATCTTAAGTTGTGAAAATGAAAGCAACACATTACTTTTCTCTTATCCATTTGACTATTTTGACAAATTAAAACATATTATGAAACATTGGAACATACATTAAATTGATAAGAAGAGATATATAAAGTTGTAACTGTTATTATTAGTTAGTTATGCATTAACTTTTATAACCATTTTCTTCATTGTGTTTAATTACAACTAATATAGCCTTCATATTTAGTTTATAGCTAATGGAAAATGTAGCCTAACTTGTTTCTTATGTTTGTTGTTTGGGTTTCTTAAGGTGCTTACTATTTTAAAGCTAATAATAAAATTCTGTGTAATACAGATGGTGGTAAATTTTGAATTTCATTATAGTAAAGTATTGGAAAAAAATGATGAGAACGAATATGTTAAGGGCAAGATCAAAAGGAATAAGGATATTGATGTTGATGAACTTATTATATTAGTACTAAAGGAGTATTGAAAGATAAAGGACAAATTGTTACTTATGTTTTGCAAATTTCCAAAAGAGCCAGTGAGATGCTTAAAGGAGTTGAGCTTACACCATGATAAGGATATGTTGTCGATGCTTTAGCACATGGAAGAATTGAACAACTGCAACATTGAAATCTATTATGAGAATAGTTATGATAATCCTGTAACTGATGGTGAAGAAATTGATTTTGATATCGGCAATGAAGAGTAGTTATTTCCAAGTTCAAGTGGAATATGATAATGAAGATTTTATTGTTATAGAGATGAGTGAATTTGAAAATGATATAGGGGATGATGAATATGTTATTGCGAGAGCTAACAAGAAGAAATATAGGAAGAAGGTAAGTAGTGGATTTGAATTTGATGATGTTGTGGATGTGGTTGGAAGCAGTAAAAAAATGTAGTCATTAAGAGCAAACTTATTCAAAGGATTCATAAAGAGAAGTAGGGAGTTCACATTACTAATGTAGTGAATATAATGATAGTGATATTAAAGTTCAATCACCAATATATAGTGATGATGGTAGGTATGAGGCCTCTAACATAAGGAAGAAATATATTGTTTTTAATCAAAAAGTAGATATGAAAGATTTTCAGTTTGAAGTTAGCGTGAAGTTTATAGATGAGGTTCAGTTTAAGGACGCAATAAGATATTATGGATATGATGTTTTGATAACGAGATCTGGAATAAGAATATAGTCCTATTTATGATCCCCATTTTTTCTTTGGGGATTATACTAGTTGGATTGGAAATGAAAAATATTTGTAATTAAGATATTGGAAAACAAGCATACTTGCAAGAAAGTATAAAGAAATAAGCAAGCAAGTAAGAAGTGGATAGCAAATGAATTCTTACATAAGTATAGGAGGAACCCGAATTGGCCAATTAGCAAGATGATAGATGATCTTCAAAGGAAGTATGCATTGAAGGTGACTAAATCTCAATGTTATAGAGCTAAATGGGTAGTTATTATGATGATACGAGGATCTATAGAAGGGCATTACGCAAAATTATGATCTTATGGATAAGAATTGCGAAGGGCCGATAAAGAAGGCCAATTCATTATCCAAAATAAACTTGATGAAAAGTCTAAACAACCAATGTTTAAGAGGTTTTACATGGGATTTAGTGCATTAAAGTATGGTTTCCTTGGTGGTTTCTAAAATTAATATGGTTGGATTTTTTTAAGACATTTTTTAAGGGTGCTTTGTTAACCACAATTAGGCGTAATGGAAATAATCATATGTACCCTATATCTTAAGTTGTAATTGAAGGAGAGATTTACCAATCTTGGGATTGGTTTTTAAGTCTTCTTGTTGAAGATCTAAACATAAATGGGAATTTATAAACTTTTTTAAAAGATCAACAAAAGGTGAACATTCATATATTTGTACTATTTATTTGTATATATGTTTTAAATTATCATACTTACATTATATTGTTTTGTGCATTCTCTTTTTTTAGGGTTTAGTGGATGCATTGAACAATCTCTTCTAAGAACTTGAGTATAGAAAATGTGCCCGATATGTCTATACCAATTGGTATAAATTAAATAAAGGCCAGACATATAGAAGCTTATTTCAGCAAGTGGTTAATTGCATAATCGAAGTGAAATTTGATGAAATAATGGTTGAGTTGAAGATTGTTTAAGAAAAGGCTTACTATGAATTCAAAGAAAGGAACTTTAAGACTTTTGTGAAATCATTTGTTAGCATAAGATCCAAAGTGTGAAATTGTTCATAACAACATTAGATACATTTAATATATTCATTTGTGTAGCCCGATTAGAAAGCTTGATCAATATGTTAAAGGATATTTGAGTTGCTTTAATGACTCGAATTCATGACAAAAGAGATATGATGATCAAATCCACAAATGATATATATCCAAGGGCGAGAAAGAAGATAGAGACTGCACAATGAGATGTTGGCCCCCAAATTCTTTTCTCATTGAACAAGTATGATTTAAATGAATTATGAGATTTGATAGATTAATTTTTG
>JANITX010000003.1:34166898-34178175 GCA_027564395.1 Erythroxylum ulei | reverse complement strand
TATTTAGGTGTTTAGAGTTAATAAATATATTACTTTCATATTATATTAAAATTCATATTTAATATGCACAAAATTAAAAATAAAGTTTACCAATAATTAACAATTTTTAGCATTTGTAAATTGATTTTGATTTCGTAAAAACTTATTTATTATTTTAAATTAGAGTTAACTTGATCCAACCTTTATATATAAGTAAAATTGAGTTTCCTACGAGATGAGAAGGGAAGTATTAGTGTGGCTTGTGAAATCAATTTTAAGTTAATTACAATGTTGCAATATTTACAAAAGTATTATGTATTATGTTTATTATACATTTTCACTATTTACTTATCAGCTAACTCCTTTATTCATTAACCTCAAAATAAATTCATGAATAGGACAGAAATATCACGCGCTTAGAAAATACTATTATTAGTCGTGTTCGTGTTACGTGTGAAGCAAGTTTGGTCCAATAGTAATAAGTTCTTTGCATTGGAATAGAACAGATTCTGTCCCATCAACCGTTGGGGTCCATTCCAAAAAAGAGAGTGAATTGATAAATCGTAACATCGTGTTGGCAAAGAGAAGTACGAAATGACGAAGAATAATAGGGTGTGAACGGGACCACTTGAAGATTGATTTTGATAAATCAGACTCCTCCTGTAAAAGAACGTGCAAGCCTAAAAATGTGGGACCAATTCTCTCGTTCCTCTTCTAATAGAATCATCACTTCAATCAAAGATCAGAAACGTATTTAAAAATTTGCTACTATTTATTATTTTATAGATCATACATAGCCTAGGTCTTATTTAATAATTATTTATTATTTTATGAAAAATTAATTTTCTTTATTATGTTTGTAATTAACATTTTTAAATGATATGCTTTTCTCACCAAAGGGTACTTCGTTACACGTTTGGTAGGACGTAAATTAAGATATCTCTTCAGTCATTGATGTTTTAAGTATCCAAGTAGAAATTATAATTATGTTATTCTAATAAGGAAATCGTTTTGTGCCTTTCCTTACCTAAAATCCCACAGCTGCCTTTTTAATCACTTGTATAATGTTTGCATTATTCGTGGTAAAACATCACTTGTATAATGTTTGCATTATAAACGTGGTGAACCATTAACTACTTTTACCTTGCTTTGCATATTCAACTGATCAGTTTCCGTCGTGGGAATCAGACACTTTAATTAATCAAAGGTTCTCATTCCTCCATATTGCAAAGTTGAGAAAGTAATTTTGTTGTACAGTAAAGTAATTATATTTATAAAATCTAGTGAGAGAGGAAGTTAGAAGCTTAATTTTGTGCCAACATTTGAATCGTCGTGAATTCTTAACATCTTTGGTATATAGAACAAAACATGCATGGTAAATTCACTTTTTTTTATATATATAAAAACAGGGCTGAATCTAAGAAAGAATTACATGCGCGTTACACGAGAGAGAACAAACTCCAACTGCATGATAAATTCACTTGCTATTTGCTAAAACACAAGGAAACCGATTATGTACCATTTTATATTATTTTACTACTTACAAGAAAAGTTCTGAAAAAGACAGAAAATAATAGCTAGTGCGACGTAGAAATGGTCTCCTGATAAAGATTAGGAAATAGACGAGGAAACAACAACATATATAGTGATTATAGGATAATTGGCCCACGCATTAAGGTTGTTATCTTGTCATTCTCACAAGTCAAATAATAGGGTCATGGGGTTAGGTTACAGTTAACAGCCATTCTATTCTTATTGATCCTTGGTCTGGAATCATTTGAAAAACTAAAATTAAAAGTCAATAAAAAAGGATTATACATTTATTTTCACGCAAAAGCTCTGAAGTTTCATAGTGAATTATTGAATACCAGCAAGTTTAGACTCGGCCAGATACAAGTTCATTTTAACTTTTATGGGCAAGTGGTTGTAATAAAGAGAGTAATCCTGGGGGATTTTTCCATCGCAACTGCTTATGTTTACCTTTTGCAACTTCCCTACACACAGATTATATTAGATGACTATCAAAGAAGTAGTTGGTCAATTTTATACGAGACTATATATACACAGATAACGTCCTTAAAAAAAAAAAACTGATGCCAAAGGAATAGGAGAATTGCAGGCTAACACTGATTCAAAAATATTAATGAAAAATGGGACTTTTTAAAAAAATAAAAAATATGGGGATGTCAGTAAGTTAAAGCCTCTGGTAAGTAACTAAAATGAATATAAGTAAATGTGGAATTGGAATTGGAAAGAGGTAAAGTGCATGGCCAGAGCCAGAGGATGGAATCTAAGACAGACAAGGTGATGTTCTATTTTTCTTCTCACTCGATATGCGTGCACTGGTTAGGGATACACAATACACACTCACGCATGAAGCTAGCTATACATAAAATATTTGAAAAACAGCGGCTGTCAATCATAGTCCTCCAAGATAAGGTCCAAAGCCGAAAGGCTTGCAACTTGCTTTTGGAAAATTGGCTCAACCACAATTATTGCCTAACCTCACAAACATTCAAAATGCAATAGTTTGGGTTAAGGCAAACTTGCATGAAATGAAAAATATCTTAACCCAAAGTATAAAAAAAAGAAGAAGAAGAAAGGGTTCGGGCAAGGGCTGGCGACTGGACTGGGTTCTTGTCAGCCCCACCGTAACAAAATAAACCAACCAGCCTCTAATTTCAATCCAGTCTGGGGTCAGGAGAAATAGGGACCTGTGTGATTGGTACTATCGTACTGGGGGATTGCCTTTCTAATTCTTGTTCCAATCAAATTGGATAACTACATCTGTGGTCAACCACTCTTTTGGCATTTTTATTATAAAATAGAATTAAGAAAAGTTGAGCTTTCTCTTTTAGTTTTACGTTCCAACATACAAAATTGGCCTACTTTCAAAACCAAAGATTTTGATAAAATAACTCAACTTTATCATATATAGTTTAAATAATAAAGAAAGAAAAAAAGATCACTTTCCTTTCCTTCTTGTACCATAAAAGGAAACCAAATACCTGTTTCCATATATATATATATATATATAATCGAACCCCGAAGTCACTATAACATACTTCTTATGTCTATCAATCGCAGTCGCCACTCTCATTCTGTTCCCATTTGTAACTCTCAGCTCGCCCTCATTCGGTTAGTCCTCCCCTCATCCTCTCTTTGGTGTTCTTCTCGCAATGGTGATCGGTTTTGGCTTCTGAGCATTGCTCTATGTTCCATTTTGTCGTCTGAGTCGTTTTTGTTTTCATCATTGGGTACTTTTCTTGCTTGAGAAACACGGTCTCTTTTGGCTTTTTTTTTGCTGTTCTTTTCGATCCGTGCGAGTCGTTTCAGCTCAAGTGCTCGCCCTGTTTTCTGGATTTTACTTCTTCCTCATTCGTGTTTATGTTGATTTTCTTGTGACATATCCTTATTCATGTGATGTATTCTTCTGTCGATTTCTTTTTCCTTCTTTTGCTTTGACAAGCCGTTTCTTGGGTCAAGTTCAAGCTTTTTATGTCTCAAGTGTCAAAATCGTCGGTAGTTTATTGTGCTTTTAAAAGCGAATTCCCTGGTATTATTCTTATTTGAAGTCGGTTTTAGATTGCCCAAAAGCAAGTAATTGGAGCAGATATTGAATTGTATTTATTTTATCCGGACACAACAATTCTGTGTTCTTATAATTTGATACCACAAGATGAATTCATTGTTTCTATAGTTATTCTTCTAGCAGTAGTGCTACATTGTGTGGATGTTTAAGCTGTGAGTATTCGTGTTGTGAAGGCGTTTTGAGTTGTTATGATGAATTCCTATGCATCACTAGTTGACTCGTGAAATAAGCGTTACTTAAGATAGGCAGTTCAATGGATTATTTTTCTTATTTTCTTTTCAAAAAGATGTTTGGAGTTTTTGGCCAATCAATTACTTATCCTCAGGCACTTGTAGAAAAAGAATGCTTTTGTTAGGGGATATTGTTTTAAGATGGAAGCTTACTTTTGAATTCGAACTTCTCTATTGATTAAATTAGCTTGCACTCTCTGTGTTTTCAAGAAGTTGGATGTTGCCATCACTGGTGTATTTTTTCTAATTATCCTGCAATGTAATGTGTCCCTGTATCTTTTTTTAACAGAGCTTTGTAGGAAGGGATGCTATGCATATTGAAAAGCAGCCATTTCAACTGAATATCTGGATACTTTGCAGCTGCCCTCAGTCCAGGAACTATTGTTTCTGGTTTCTCATATTTGTTGGTTCTTTTTTTCAATAGAGGAATTCAATTATTTTATTGATGGCGCAAGACACTACTGGTGCTGACGCACATTCAAAGAGGCAGGGTCTACTAAAGGACCAAGTGAGGCTGGTTAAAAGGAAGAACTCTGATAGATATGAGATTGTTCCAATTCAATATACTTTGTCATTTGAGAAGGGGTTTTTTGTGTTTATCCGTGCATGTCAGTTGTTAGCCCAAAGGAATGAAGGAATAATATTAGTCGGTTTAGCTGGTCCTTCAGGGGCTGGGAAAACCATTTTTACTGAAAAGATACTCAACTTCATGCCCAGCATTGCGGTGATTTCAATGGACAACTATAATGACTCTAGTCGCATTGTTGATGGCAATTTTGATGGTAATCTGACTTTGACCTGACACTTCCTTTTGAATTGTTATATTTTTCTGTTTGCTTTTGCAATAGGTGAAACTTTTATTTATTTATTGGGTATTTTTGCTATTGTGTAACTGTTTTATCAAATGTTTTTACTTACCACAAGAAGCAGTAAATGATTGCTCTGTTTGTTGCCTCTGGATTTATTCACACCACCGTCATTCTCTTCTGGCCTTGCTTTAGTGGGAGACCAAGTAATGTCTAAACTGTTGTCCTCCCGTTGAAATTGGACATGTTTGACAATGACAAACTTTCATGCTAGTTGATGTTATATTTCTGCCTGGTTGTTTCTGACAATTATGTACTATTTCGTTACAATGAGATGTGTGATTAAGTTTTTTCTGCTATTATGCGGCTATACAAATTTACAGATTTAGTTATTATAAATGTTTCACGTACTTCAATCATGCTATCTAGATGTGTTTTTTATCTGTTCCGAGCATGTTTAAAGCTGATTGTTAAGTTGTTACTAGGTACTTCAAAAGTTCAGAATCGTATTTCATGGCAGTCTGATGGTTCGAAGTGGATCTGGACTTCGTCTTATTCTTGTTATTTGCTTCTAACGTTCTTTTGAAACAGATCCACGATTGACCGACTACGTTACATTGCTCAAGAATGTCCAGGATTTAAAGGAAGGAAAATCGGTTGAGGTTCCAATCTATGATTTCAAGTCTAGCTCCCGTATAGGATACAGGTTGAATCCTGCTCTAGTCCTTATGCTGTTATCTTTTTTCGTGATTATTGTTCTTTGATAGTGCTACGGGTCCAGATAGCACTATGGGTCCTAAACCCATAGTCACTTATGCTAGGAGAAGGAAGGGGAAGGGACTGAACATGGGCCTCAAACCCGTGTTGACATACTCTAGGAAAGTCAAGAGGGGTGAGTCAGCTAACGGTTAGAGGGGAATTCGTTAGAGGAGTGAGAGTACTATGTATGGGAGGAGGGGAGGAGAGAAGGGATATCTTGCTTTTGTACTGTCTCAGTTGTATGCTTGAGGGGCCATTGTTTGGCTGGTAGCATAGTGCTTGTGGAACTTCCTGCGAGGCTATAGCTAATATCAATAAAATCACTATATTCTCATCCAATTGCTTATCATTCTTCATAATGCTTCATCTCCTATTTATGTTCTTAATTGTGAAATAGTATTTTTTCTTAGCTTCATTACCTTCAGAAATTTATCTAATTATAATGTAATTGTGTGATAGAACACTTGAGGTCCCAACTTCTCGACTAGTGATAATAGAAGGAATCTATGCCTTGAGTGAAAAGTTGCGACCTTTACTAAATCTGCGTGTGTCTGTAATGGGGGGTGTTCATTTTGACCTTGTGAAGCGAGTTTTACGCGATATCCAACGTGCTGGTCAAGAACCTGAGGAAATAATTCAGCAGATATCTGAAACAGTTAGTTAACTATAATTGTATCATTTGTCAAAGTTCTTGTGGGTGCTTTTGCATGTTTTTCTACTACTGAGCTTCATGTTCTTGTGCAGGTGTATCCTATGTACAAAGCTTTTATTGAGCCAGATCTGCAAACAGCTCATATAAAAATCATAAACAAGTTTAATCCGTTCACCGGATTTCAAAGTCCTACTTATATATTAAAGGTCATGTTTTACTCTGATCTGCCAGTGGTTTGTTTTTATCTTATTGTTCTTGGATAGCATTTTGCTTCATGATTTTGATGGTTTTGATTATTGCTTCTTCCGTAATTTGTCTGTTTTGACATAGGAGTATTTCTTTTATGTAGTCAGCAAGGAAATTAGCAATGGATCATATCAAGGCTGTTCTATCTCAAGAACATAAAGAGGCAAAAGAGGAGATATATGATATATATCTTTTACCACCTGGTGAAGATCCAGAGTCCTGTCAATCTTATCTGAGGATGCGAAACAAAGATGGAAAGTACAATCTTATGTTTGAGGTTTGCCTCAGAATTTCATTTGTTATAAATTACAGCTATGGTAGCTACATGCTTTTCCAAATGGTTGAAATACTTTTAAGAACTTATTATGCACAAAAGGTCAGTTGTCCCTGTCTATACAGCTAATTTAAAAGTGACAAGCTTTTAGTTGGCACTTCCATCTCAGAATGACTGACATCTACATAACTAATTTTCTTCTACTAGGATGCATATGGGAACATTTTTCAAGCATGTTATCTTGACTTGTATTAATTGGACACAGCTGCTTAGAAGTTGTGTATAAAATGTATTTAAATCTGCAAGTTCTCTTAGATGACCGGCCCTAAAATGGTAGAGTTCAATTGAAGAAATATTGTCAACCACATAACAGGTTTAGGTATTTCTGTAGAAACATCATCAGGAGAGTCTTAATAGTGCTTGGCAACTTGACATTCGTTTCCTTTTGTTTGATTTGCTATAATTGTCAAATGTAGGAATGGGTGACAGATGTTCCGTTTGTCATCTCGCCAAGGATCACTTTTGAAGTCAGTGTTCGGCTTCTTGGTGGTCTAATGACCCTGGGATACACAATCGCTACCATCCTAAAAAGAAGTAGCCATGTTTTTTCTGATGATAGAGTGTGTGTGAAAATTGATTGGCTCGAACAGTTAAGTCGGCAGTATATTCAGGTACTATGACAAAATCATTGTTACCTGGCGACTTTTGAGTAATTGATAATTTCCCATGTTTTTATTTCTCATATATTTCAAGTGTGGTTGCCTAAATTTATTGCTACAGTATGTTTTCTATAATGACTAAAACTTGCAAAAAGTTCATATGCTTTTCCTGTTTGGTTAACCCACTTGAACCTGCATAGGAATTGGTTGTTTAAGATAAAAAACGGTACCCTAAAACTATTTGTTCTTTGCTTCTTATGAAATGATTATTTCTTTCCTATGTCATTACCTGGAATGGGGGCCTTATCCGAACCGTAATAACTGGTAAAGTTATATTTATATGTGGCAACTAAGATTTACTTGGTGGATGTTGTGAGCTTTTACGATCTCAATGTGAAGATGCAAGTTGTAGTTGCTAATATTGCTCTTTGCTCTTTATGAATGTTTATCTTGTTATGTAATGATTTCAAGCTCGTCTTCTTACTTTTTCTTTGAAAAGGTACAAGGAAAAGATCGCTTGGTAGTAAGAGACATTGCTAAGCAGCTAGGTTTGGAGGGTTCATACATCCCACGAACCTATATTGAACAGATCCAACTGGAAAAACTTGTGAATGAGGTTATGGTATGATAATATATAATGCATGTGGTGCCTTACTTTTTGGAGGTGGTCGCTGATATGATTATTATGCAGGCTTTGCCAGATGACCTAAAAATGAAACTCAGTCTAGACGAGGATCTGGTTGCAACCCCCAAGGAACCATTTTTCCATGACACTGCAGATAGAGTTTCCATGAGAACTACAAATGCCAAAAGGTGCCATATACTGATCCAAGTCTCATATAGCTCTAGGCAGTTCTAGATCAGTGGTTTATATTCTACTTGTACTTTCTATTTTTCATCATTTTCTATTTCTGTACAAGATGGTGCCTTAATAGTAATTACACATTATAGTGGAATGTCACATTCATACTCAACTCAAAGGGACAAAAACTTGTCCAAGATTACTGGTCTCGGGGTGAAAGGTCGAAGGTACAATGGTAGAATTTTTGAGTCACCAACAGCTCTTGCAAACCAGGCATGTCGGATTCCTTGTTGCTTGTTGTTTTCTATTTTTCAGGTGCTATGAACCTTTAGCATTTTGAAGTCCTGTTTCTGTTAATTCCTTCTTCACTTCTTCCCAATATGCTCTGCAGGGAGTGGTTAATCAACTTTTAGAACAAATGTCATCCCTAAACGATAGAATGGATGAGTTCACCACGCATATTGAAGAGCTAAATTCCAAGTTAGTTATGACAAATACTTCATCCAGTCAACAGAACATGGTCCTCCAAGCTGAAGCTTGCAATGGCTCTGCCCCAACTGCTTATTTCATCTCAAATTTAGGGAATGGTTACTTGACTGGATCAAAAATGTCCAAGTCCTTATCTTCATCCCAGTTGAGCAAGGAATCACCTTTAATGGAGGAGGTACTATGACCAGCTCCGTTTATGTTTTAATTACTTGAACTAATTGTTTGTAATGGTTATGAGGGGCTGGGTTATCAGACTGCACCATTTGAGAAGAGGCTTTTGGAATGGGATATGCAATTGAATAAACAGAACGACTAAAACAATAAAGGTTTAGTGGCACAAGGGTTCCTTCCTGACTTAGTGACTGTACCCTTGATGCAAAAGCCCAGTTTTCCTAGTATAGCAAATAAGAGATAGAGATTGAGAATGATAGATGTTACCTCAAGTTTCTTTTCTTTTGTCTTCAAATCCAAAGAATTGACTTTATGCCTCTTGTTGTATTGTCAATTTTATTTGAGGCAGCTTTCTGGTATTGCAAGGGGACAGCATCAGATCATGCGTCAGTTGGATAACTTGACCAATATTCTTCGGGAGAGCTTAGGAGAAGGGCACCGACAAGTAAGAAGAAGCAGGAAAAGTATACCAGTTGATACTGAACTCATTAGAGTTCCACTTATATGCACACTGGCAATTGGTGGTTTAGGACTCCTTTTATTCAGGAGCTCTCGAGCTCAAAACTGAATCCCATAAATTGACAAATTTTCCTAATTGCCACTTCCATTCTATTTTTCCCCTCAGGGTGCCCCCTCGCGGAAGATAAAAATGGATTTGATCGTTGAGTTTGTAGGAAGAGTTGGAGGCAAATAAGAGCCTTCAAGTTGTAAATTTGGGGCTGCCCTTGGACAAATTTTGTATTTTTATGGACTTGGTTATTATAACTCAATAGTTAAATGTTGAATTTGATAGTCTAGTACTCGCCGATTTCTACTTTGTCATCATCCCAACTTATACACACTCCAGGACAACGCCCTTTTTTGATGGATTCACAAATATAATATATGCATCTCTTTTTCTCCGAAGTTAAATTGAATTGATGGCTAGACAAGAGATTACATTATTATAGTTAATAAAAAAAGAGATCATGCGGGAGGCCTAATAGCCAGGCTTGCAAAATCTTAACAATGATAAACATTGTTATTGACAAAGGCAAACGATCTAGAACTCGAAGCTCAAAGTCATCCGGATGGTTGGTAGTAGAGTTTAAGCAGTAAGGTTGTCGTCAGCTGAAATCTAGCTCTACTGTACCTTATAGTTTTGCTATGACTTTTGGAGTAGATTCCGTTTCATAAGTAAAATTTAATTCTTTTGCTTTCTTTGCTGGGTAGCACTCTCCTTGTCTGAATGTTTAATTCTCATTGATGCTCTAGTTGTTGGGCTCATTTTGTAAGAGACCCTTTGCCAATAAGTTTTCCCATGTCCAATTGATTGTTTTGTGGTTAAACTCCTATTTGTGCGGCCTGTGATTTAGTTCTCTTTATATTACATACACTAGAAAACTAGATGCTAGTCTAAAGGCATGCTGACCAGTTTTCTTGATACCTGGTTTTGCTTGCCAAAATAACTATATTAATCCAATTCCATATATTGTGGAAGAATTAGTTTCCATTGGATGTAAGTGTATTCACTGTTGAAATAGGGATGGTCAAGTGTTTTCTTTTTCTTATTGCAAAGTACACATGTGGAATAAGTGGAAGCATTGTCGTAAATCATGTCTTTGGTCTATAGCTTTTTTTGACTGCTAGGCATAGAATAAATGTGGTTTTAGACACCCATTTTATACTATAGAGCATGTTCATTTTTGTACCTGAAGATATCTCTCCCTAAATTGTTGGCGAATTTCCTTAAGCTATGTTTAGCTTAGACTATTAGATCCTTTTTATAGTAGTTTGGATTTTGACGAGGCATGCTGTTCATAATTAAGGAGAAGCCTCTATAGGAAATGGGGTTTTAGACACCTATTTTATACTATAGCGCATGTTCATTTTTGTACCTAAAGATATCTCTCCCTGAATTGTTGGTGAATTTCCTTAAGCTATGTTTAGTTTAGACTATTAGATCCTTTTTATAGTAGTTTGGATTTTGACTAGGCATGTTGTTCATGATTAAGGAGAAGCCTCTAAAGGGATGGCTACACCAATACCAATTATTCTCATTTATGATTATTTCAACTTTTGCATTTCATGGAATTATTAACCTAATTGTCTGTATTCTAGTAACTTGTGAAGGGATCTAAAGTCATGCTAATTATCAAACCAAAACTTGATTTCTTTGCCATTCTTGACACTAGTCTTAATGCTATCTTGAATTTGGTCCCTCAGAGCTATGATGTGTTTCAGGTTCCATAAAGAATTCACTTTGGTTTTAACATTTTATATGTTTTTCCTTTTGAAAGTGACTGTACATTCATATGACCCCAAAGACTCTTTGTCAATAAGAAGCTTTCATAATCTTTTATTAGTGGCTCTTATCAAAATGATTCATAGACCCCATTTCAATTAGGATTACAAAGATCTATCCATTTAATTTTTACTCAAGTAAACTTGCTTTCATTTTTTGTCCATAAAAATTCTGTTTTGGTTTTCTACAAGTTTGTATGAGTTAAAAGAGGTAGATGTAAATGTGATGACCAATAAATATTTAAGCTTTTGATTATTAAAGTGATGAGTTGTAATATACTCACATATGTCAAGAATTGATTATTCCAACCGCTTAACTTTTTTTGAACTTTGCC
>JANITX010000003.1:34138777-34153353 GCA_027564395.1 Erythroxylum ulei | reverse complement strand
CGAACGAAATAACCATCGGTAAATTTACTGACGGTATGCATAATTTCCGTCGGTAAATTTACCGACAGCCATATTTCCGACGCTTTTCTCCGTCAGTAAAATCCGTCGCTAAATAAGCTTACATTCCGTCGGTAATTTCCGTTGCTAACCTCTATTTTTCTTGTAGTGAAAGCTAATGTAGAATTCCACTTGGAAATTTCTCAGTACCCTTTTTCATTGTGAGGTAACTTTACCCCACGAGGAATTGAGAGTTTACTTTCCCACGTGAAGCCTCTTCATCCAAGAAGAGACTCATAGTCAACATTTTGATTCGAGTCCTGTATTCATATCTAAATCAGTCGTAAAGCTAATGTAGAATTCCACTTGGAAATTTTTCAGTTCCCTTTTTCATTGTGATGTAGACCTGCTTTGAAATTTCCTTCTTCCTTCATCTTAAGTTTTGGTTTCCAGGTACTTATTGTTGTGCGGAAACGTTAATAAATTTGGAGTGAAAAATAAAACAGTAATAAGAACACTAAGATTTTTACACTGGTTCGGCAATGGCTACGTCCAGTTTGGAGATGACTGAGTATTTTAATATAATCAATAAGAACATACAATAGTATTTATCACTCAATTTCTTAAAAGACTCAAATTAATCCAAGTTCACACACTAATACTAGGAAGAGAAAACAAAAAAAAATTACAAATGTTCCTTGTTGTTTTTCTCTCTCTCTTTCCCTCTTGAAATTTTATGCTCTCTTCTCTCTCTCTTCTCCACTGTTGCTGCTTCTCTTTTATAGAGAAGTCAATGGGTGAAGGTCAGCTACAAAATATAGCTAGCCAACTTGTAACACCAAAATCCACCGAAAGCCACCATTTTTGACTTTGAGATAATACTCAACAATCTCCACCTTGGCTCAAATCCTCAAAGTGGAACTCCCAATAGTCATCTCCGAATCCCTTACGGGGCAATCAACAAATTTTACAAATGTCAATCAAGTCTAAGCAATGCTTAAACTTAAGTAACGAAACTGGTTTTGTTAATATATCAACAGGATTGTCGGTGGTCCCAAATCTTCTGAAAAAGAATATCTCCTTCATCAATAATCTCACGAACAAAATGAAACCTCACTTCAATGTGTTTTATACGTGAGTGATGAACTTGATTCTTTGCTAAATAAATAGCGCTCTGACTATCGCAATGAGCATCCACATGGTCCTGATGGACCCCTAAGTCATCAAGCAACTCTTGAAGCCAGATGGCTTCTTTAATAGCTTATGTTATTGCCATGTATTCTGCCTTAATAGTTGATAAAGTAACTGTAGATTATAAAATTGGTCTCCAACTCATTGGACATCTAGTAAGAGTGAATACAAAACCTGTAGTGGACTTATGCTTGTCCAAGTCACCTGCATAATCATAATCTACATATCCAACAACACATTAACCAATAACTTCATCTTGCTAAAATAATAAACCAACATCCACAGTACCCAGAATATACCGTAAAATCCATTTTGCAGCTTGTCAATGCCCTTTTCTTGGATTATACATATATCTACTGACAATACTAACAGTTTGTGAAATTTCAAACCTAGTACACACCATAGCATACATCAAACTACCAACAGTACTTGCATATGGAATTTGAGCCATATAATGACTCTCCTCATCTGTGTTAGGAGACATAGAAGCACTAAGTTTGAAATGAGAAACAAGAGGTGTACTAATCGGTTTTGAATTTTCTTTCATCTCAAAACGTTGTAGTACCTTCTTCAAATACTGCTTTTAACACAGACTAATCTTACCTTTTGCTCTATCTCTTTCAATTTCCATACCTAGTATCTTTCTAGCTTCTCCCAAGTCCTTCATCTTAAATTCATTACTCAGTTGAGTCTTCAATCTTTCAATCTCCACTTTGCTTTTACATGCTATAAGTATATCATCAATGTATAAAAGCAGATAAATAAAGGTTTCATCTTGTAGCTTGCGAGAGTATACACAATGATCATAATGACTTATTGTGTACTTCTGCTTGAACATAAACCTATCAAATTGCTTGTACCATTGTTTTGGAGACTGCTTCAAACCATACAATGATTTTTGCAATTTGCAAACCCAATTTTCTTTACCAACAACCATAAACCCTTCTGACTGAGACATAAAAATATCTTCCTTCAAATTACCATGTAAGAACACCGTCTTGACATCAAGTTGAGCCATCTCAAGGTCAAACTGCATAACCAAAGCCAACAAAATACGAATGAAAGAATGTTTTACTACAAGAGAGAATACCTCTTTATAGTCAATGCCTTCTTTCTGAGCATAACCTTTAGCTACCAATCTGGCTTTGAATCTTACACTATCTTTTCCCAAAGATTCTATCTTCTTAGCTTATACCCATTTACAACCAATTTCTTTCTTCCCTTTTGATAACTGAACCAGCTTCCAAGTCTTATTTTTATGAAGAGATTTCATGTAACGCCCCAATACCCCTGGAAGGATATTGCGAGCGCCACACAAGATAGAACATACTGACTATGAAATATTTTGCGGAAGCATAGCATTCAGAAATAAACATTCCAAAACATACGAAACAGTTTAGACATGCATTTCCAGAATCGCAACAAACATACGTCACATATTATACTTTCAGAAACCAGCCTAAATTAAGGTTATTACAAACCTTGAAACAAAAATTCAGGAGTCGCATACTTCAGAAACAAGTCCAAAAACAAACTCAAAATACATTTTTGACAAAACAAATTTCAGACTCCTTTGGCCATTGCAGTTGATTTGTCCCAGTTCCTACGTCCTTCTCTCGGAACCGAAACGGGGCAAATCCACCGTGCTAAGCATATAACTTAGTAAGTAATAACTAAACTATGTTTAACCACAACAGATACTGAATCATGTTACACAGGCATCTCAACATATTGAAATTTAGAACAAACTAAGATTTATTAAGGAAAACACTTCGCATGCTAAAGTCAGACAATAGCACAACAGAACATACAGAGATATAGAACAGATTTTTCAAATAGGGTGTTAATCCATCAGATCAAAAAAATAGGGTTTGTTTCTTATCAAAGCTTATCAGAGATCGAGGTGCAAAATGAGTTAGACTGTAAATCCATGAACAAAAGTAGGTAACGGGACTTATACAAAAGAGACCAAAGTTTCGATACCGAAGTGTCCAGAAGAGACCAAAGTCCCGACACCGAAGTGTTATTAACAAAAGACATTGGAATGCTATTAATAGAAGAAACCAGAGTGCCATTAATAGAAGACACCGAAGTGCCATTAACAGAAGACGCCGCAGTGCCATTAACAGAAGACATCGGAGTGCCATTAACAGAAGACACCGGAGTGTCAATAACAGAAGACACAGAAGTGCCACAGAATCAACTGCAGACCTTTCTAGGCATGCCTATTTACCCACAACTAGGACTTGACAGTTACAAAACCAAAAAAAGTTCAATTCAAGTGCATAATAATTAGTCAATCATTAGTTCTAAGCCAAAATTCCAATATATCAAGCTAATTGCTTTGCAAATCATTTAATTGTTAAAGTCAAACAACAACAAAATAGTCAAAGCAGAACTATTCGAAATTTACTTACTGAATTACAAACAGAATTGACCAACTAAATTACTTACAAAAATTACCATCTAAATTACTTACAAAAGCTCCCTTGTTGCTTATTTCCTTGAAGTCCTGGCAATATCTGGAATCTGTTGCTTGATGGGTTCCTCTAAAACATCTAATACAAGCATATATTACTATTGTGCACAATTGAGAACTGGCTTATGAACAATCATGTATACTAAATATGTATGATGCATGTTCATGAAAAATTCCGGTTTTCTTATCCTTAATCTTCTCACATTATCATTCATGTGAAACCAAACTCAATTCCTCAATCCAGATTTATTTCACCATCAACATTCGAGTCCACTTTGCTTAATTCTTCTCATCAGGGACGTAAGGTAATTAGGTAATACTTCCTTCTAGAAAGTTGTCCCTCTTTGTCTTAGGTTTCCAATGATACCAAGTTCATCCAATTTGGTTTAGTATATTGAAAGTTATACTCAAAAGATTTCAGGTTGTTCTTGAGCTTCATAAAAATTCTTATCTCAATTTCCAAACAGATTATGAAATTCTTAACGGCAAGATTAGAATTTAATATCTTCATACAATTTGTAGCCTTTGGTCTCTAGTTTACTTCAAATTAAAAATCACTCCATTTGGATAACTACAGAGAAAGTTATGCTTAAAATACCAAAGTATGTTTAAGCTGTCAGGAAACTTCGTTGTTGCAAACTTTCCAGACAGCAAAATTCTCGAATTTTTCTTAACAATTTGCCGCGGCGAACTTTTACAAAAATGAATTCTTTCAAGTTGGCTACAACGAACCAAAAAGAGTTAGCCATGACGAACTGTACTGCATTTTAATGAACTTCTTCTTTCATTCTTTTACCAGATTTTACACTTCAGTCTTATTCAATGAACACATATCACACTTAAACTAACTCTTCTACTTCCATTTCAACTCCACGACTTCAAATAAACTAAAAATCCAAATTCCATAGACATATTAGCAATCCAAAACTACCTATTCACTTTCTCTCACTACTACGTACTTTCCATTCTTACTACTGTGACTTTATTTTCAAACTACAACCAATGTAGAACCTATAGCCACACTGTTCTTTACCACATTTTTATGTACTTAACTACATCACAAAGAACTTCCTTTCCCCTAATCTCAAATACATAATCTGTATTTTTTTAAATCACATCAAGTTTATATAAAACATTCCGAGCATTACCGAAGCTATAATATTGAAACTTCTTATGCATGTGCTCATTCTCAACACACAAAACATCATCCAACTCATGTATGTACTTATTTCCAATACACAACACATTATCAAAAGCATCCATATAACTTAGGAACTTAAAACTTCACTTACCTTGGTTCAGCTTAAATTTTGGCAATGAAGTTCTCGGTGGATGAAGAAAACCAAGGATAACAGAATAAACACTCTCTAAGTAATGAAATTATTACTTTGGTGAAGATTCAAACGGCAATTTCTCAACAAATGCAACTTGGTGTTTTCGGTGTTGGACAAAACTGAATGGAGAACAACACAAGCTACAAAATTGGTTTTGTTTCACCTACGTGGCTATTGTGCATATCTCACATCTGTCGCTTATCACCACACACACACAAGCCGTTTGTCTTATGCATAATTTGCCATGTGTTATTATGCATGTAAGCCATTTGTCACATCTTTAAGCTGCCATATTATTGGTCCATTATTCAATATTTTTCCTTAATAAAAAAAGTTACACCAAAATTCTGAAATAATGTCAATAGCCTCCGAATAAATTTTCCATAATTTATTCGCATTTTATAAATCCATTTTACTCGGAATATGTAAATGAAACATGTACAATTTATTTGTATGTGTCAAAATTACATATGCACTTATCAGCGAAAACTCAATTATGAAAAGCATAAAGTGCGCCGACATTCCTCAATTTCCTAACCCCTAACTTGGGGTCTTATATTTCATCTCCTCATCCATAGATTTCTTCCACTTCATGCTCTCTGAACTCCTGACAACTTCTTTGTAAGTAGATGGAATATCATCTTTAATAACGGGAAGTGCATATGCCACAATATCAGTAAACCGAGCAGGCTTTCGAATTTCCCTTTTTGATCTTCTGATTGTAATAGAATCTTGTTGCTGTGGTGGTTTTGGGGTAGATTCCTCCTCTTCATTAGCCTTGTCCTCATCATCAAAATCAATTGTAAGACTAGTGTCTGTAATATCAAACCTTACTAGAACAACTGGGGTCTTCAATAACTTCACTTGCTTTGAACTACTCATGGTCTTGATCGCTTCAATTTGCCCTTCATGCTTGTTTTGATTAACCATAACGGTTTTATCAAAAGTCACATTCTGCTTACAACAGTTTTCTTCTCTTCTGGACACCAAAGTCGATACCCCTTTATGTCAGTGCTAAAGCCCATAAATAGAGCTCTCTTTGCTCTTGGATCCAACTTGCTTTCCTTGACATGATAGTAAGCAGGACAACCAAATATGTGTAAATACTTGTAATCAGTACAAGGTTTACCAGACCATACCTTTATGAGTGTTTTGCCTTTGTTTGCGGTAGTAGGCAACCGATTAATAATATGGCTTGCATAAGTAATTGTCTCAGCCCAAAACACCTTGCCTAAACTAGCATTAGACAACATACACCGAACTTTCTCAAGTAAAGTATGGTTCATGAGCTTTGCCACCCTATTCTGTTGTGGTGTCTCCCCAACTGTGAAATGTCTCACACTACCCTCAGCTTGAAAAACTTCCAAAAAAGGATCTGACTTATATTCACCACTATTATTTGATCTGAGAGTCTTGATCTTTCGACCGGTTTGCATTTCAATCATCCTTTTCCACTTCAGGAATATCTTTAAGACTTCATCTTTATGCTTCATGGTTTACACCCATACTCTTCTAAAGAAGTCATCAATAAAGGAGACAAAATAATGGCTACCTCCCCAAGATGCATTCTTGGAAGGTCCCCAAACATCAGTATGAACATAATCTAGAATGCCTTTAGTGTGATGAATAGCAGTACCAAATTGCACTCTAGTTTGCTTACCCAGTACACAATGTTCACAGAATTCCAATTTACATACCTTTGTGCCTTTCAATAAGCCTTGCTTCACCATTCCTTGCAATGCTTTTTCACCATCATGGCAAAGACGCATATGCCATAACCTTGTAGTGTCTGAGCTATCTACATCAGCAGCTTCAGTGATAGCTGCTCCACCTGTAACTTTACTCCCCTGTAAAAAATACAAGTTATTTTGTCTTATACCTTTCATCACCACAAGTGCCCCGTATATAGCTTTAAGAACTCCACCCTCTATGGTGATCTTGATACCCTTAGATTCCAATACTCCTAATGAGATAAGATTTTTATTTATATCCGTTACATACCGAACATCACTCAATTCTCTGACTGTTCCATCGTGCATCTTCAAACAGAATTTGCCTATCCCTTGTGTTTTGCAGGCATTATTATTTCCCATCAAAACAACTCCACTATCTAGCTCTTGGAAGTTAGAGAACCATTCTTGAATGGGACACATATGATAAGTGCAACCTGAATCCAAAATCCACTCTTTGGAGTGACCATCAGTAGATGAACTAGTCAAAGAAAACTCGAAATCATCATCTCCAGATTCTGCAACATTTGCTACAGAACCCACTTTCTCCTTCTCTTTGTTCTTCATTTTGTGGCAGTCTTTCTTCCAATGACCCTTTTGGCGACAAAAAGCACATTCATCTTTAGCAGGAAACTTCCCTCGTGACTTTGAATGATATTTTCCCCTCTTCCCTTGTTTTCTTTCCTCTGTTCGTCCCCTTGCAGTGAGTGCCTCAGTTTGTGAATTGCGAGTCTTCAGTTCCTTCTTACGACACTCATAATTCACCAATGCCGCAGAAACCTCATCAAGTTTCACCTCGGATTTTCCATACAACAAAGTAGTTGTCAAATGATGATAATCATCAGGCAATGAATTTAACAAACATAGTGCCTTATCCTCATCAGGAATTTTCACATCAAGGTTTTCTAAATTAGCAAGTATTTTATTATAATCATTTAGGTATTCGCGCATAGAAATACCTGCACGATACTGAAATCGGAAGAGTCGCTTTTTCAAGAAGAGCCGATTTTCTGTGCTCTTGGTCATATACTTTTCCTCTAATTTTGTCCATACTTCCTTAGCAGAAGTTTCCTTCATATAAGGATATTTTAGCTCCTTATCAAGGAATGATCGAATAGAGGCACAAGCATGGAGATTAATTCGCGTCCAGTGCTTGTAATCTATATCTTCGGGTTTATCTTCCAGAACCATATCCAACTCTTGTTGATACAATACATCCATAACTTCACACTACCACATACCAAAATTATTAGAGCCATTAAATTTATCAACCTCTAACCTTGTAGAGCGATTGGATGTCTATTAGATGTAGGTGTCGACGATGACGATACTGACTCTCTCTTAACGGGCTCGTCTTTATCTCCAGCCATCTACTCGTCATTTTTCACAAATATGTACTGTTACTATAGCAAAGGACTGTAGCAATGGCACTGTTTACGGGGACTGTAGCACCGACACTGTTCACCAAAACTATAGCACTGACACTGTTCACCGATATTATTCATTGACACTGTTCACCAATACTATTCATCGACACTGTTCATTGATACTGTTCACCGACATTGTTCTCCGACAGATTTTCACTCCTACAACACCCCAGTTGAAAAAACTGAAGCTCTGATACCATTTGTTGTGCGGAAACATTAATAAATTCGGAGTGAAAAATAAAACAGTAATAAAAGAACACCAAGATTTTATATTGGTTCGGCAATGCCTACGTCCAGTTTGGAGACGACTAAGTATTTTACTATAATCAATGAGAGCATACAATAGTGTTTATCACTCAATTTCTCAAAAGACCCAAAATAACCCAAGCTCATCCACTTCTACTAGAAAGAGAAAACAAAAATATAAATATATTATTTTTCCTCTCTCTCCAGAACTCTCTCCTTCCTTTCGAATTATTTTGCTCTCCCTCACTTCTGGAAAACTTCTCTACTCTCTCACACTAAACAACTTCTGCTCTCTTCCCCCAACTATCATCTCTTTCGTTGTTGTTCCTCCCATTTATAGAGAATTTAATGGGTGTGAACAATGGGTGTGAAAGCTAGCTGCACTACCGAAATCTACCGGAAAAAACAAGCCACCATTGTTGAGTCAACAATCACCGAAAGCAAGCTTCAATTTTTGACTTTGAGAAGCTTCAATTTTTGACTTTGCAAGCTTCCATTTCTGACTTTCTTTGAGCCAATACTCAACACACCGTTCCTCTTTCCACTATTTAGTCCTATAAAAAACTAAAAACAAAACTTTATAAAGATCAAAGCAATTGTTTAAGGTTGTAGATAAGAGTTATAGATTTTTCTTTAATGCCATTCTCAGTAGGAGGAGCTCTAATAAGGTTTGTTCTTTAACAACTAACAATTAAGAAGTCTCGAGGGAACAATTAAAGCTTAAAGAACTAACTCTTAACCATTTCAATCATCCTATAGGCACTTCCAACATTACTTGCTCATTTCTTTAGGAGCTAAGAGAGTTCATTCCAAAGGTTATTTCTCATTAGTTTAAAGGATACTTGACCAGACCTTTCTTACATAAATAAATCAAACAAGCTTTATTCAATATGAACTCTAAAAAGCCCCCAGGCCTAGATGGTTTTAGTGCTCATTTTTTCCCAAAGAAATGCTAGCACTTGATAAGTGACTTGTGACTAATGCTACCACAGAATTCTTCAAAAAAGGAAGGTCAATAACTAGGCTTAACAACACTCACATTTTCTTAATCCTTAATAGTCCAAATTGAAGTTCTCTAACTGATTTCTGGCATATCTCATGCTATAATGTGATAAATAAGATGATTTCCAAATTGTTTGCATCAAGATTAAAGGTGGCATTAAAGGGTTTTATTAATGTAAGTCAATATGCATACTTAAAAGGGAAATCTATTCGGAATAAGATGCTTTTAGTGTAGAAATTATTCAAGGCATACAAGAACAAGAAGACAAAAGGGAGTTGTTATTTGAAAATTAACTTTCATAAGGCATTTGATTTGGTTAGTTAGAGATTCATACTACATTAACTAAATGCTAAATTAAATGCTTTTAGTTTTCTAGAGAAGTTCATCCACTAGATTGAAAGTTGTGTTTATAGTCCTTCTTTTAAAATTCTCATTAATTGTAAGGGTACTAAGTTAGTTAAAGGTGTAAAAGGATTAAGACAATAGGAACCAATTTTTCTGTACCTATTTATTATTTATATAGAGGTTCTTACTTATCTAATTACCCTTAAGCTTAAGCAGGGGAATGTGGTTAAGTATCACTATAAATGTAAAATAGTGTAACTCACTAACATCACATTAGTAGATGATATCCTACTTCTTTATAGGGTTGATTCCAATTTAATAAACATAATAATAAAGTCCCCAAATCCCTTTAGTGGGTTTTCCAGTCTCTTATTAAACAAGCATAAAATTTGTATATACATTTCCTCATACTAGACTATTCTCATCAGCTCACTCACTATAAGCTCGGAGCTAAAATAACAAGAATTTATTTTGAAATATCTTGGTATTCCAATCTTAGATAAAATACTAACCTAATAAGATTTTCAACCACTATTTGATTCCATTAATAGACAAATTAATCATTGGAATAACAAATTTCTCTCCCATACAGGCATGTTACAACTTATATCAGCAATCATTAATAGCCTTCATACCTATTGGCGCTTTCATATGGATGCAAGGTCAGGTGGGTAGAGATTTGCACCGTAAAGGATGAAGGAGGCCTCAATGTCAAGCCTATAAGAAGCACAAACAAGATTCTTTTAGCAAAGTGGATCTGGAAGCCCCTCATAAATTTGGATTCAATGTGTTAACACGGACGCATGCCTAAATATTAAAGAACCAAAGCCTTAGGTACAACAAATGCAAGCAAAATTTGTCCTAGACTCTTATTTAAATTTTGAAACTCAGAAGTCAAATGTCCCAAGAATTCAAGAGCATAATAAGGAATAATGAAAGAACTTGGTTCTGGTATGGTAATTGCAATGGTTTAGGCCCCTTGATACCATTTTAAAACTAGAGAACTTAAAACTTCAAGTTCTTATGAATGCCAAAGTTAGTTTAGTTATCATTGATGACACCTCGAATTGTAAATTTAGGGGATTCTCCTCGGTTAAGAAATATATAACTAACTGTAATTCCAATATGGAGGTAAGATAAGCTTATATCCAGCAGTCATTCAAAACACCTTGTATCAGATCAAGTAATTAACTATAGCTCAGAACACCAGGGGGGGAAAAAAAAAGATTGTCCCACAAGTGCAACGTCAATAACTTGCTCCTAACCATTGTAAGTTAATTAAAAGTTGAACCTTTGGTGAGAACTTAGCCTTATGTGTTGAAACTTGCGTTACGTGTGCTTGTAGCCTTATGCTCCTTGGTTATGACAATTTCTTATTAATGCATTCTCGTTTCTTTGAGAAAAAATCTCAACTATATATTGCATTTGGAACAAAACTAATTTCCTATAGAAGAATATGAATAAAAAATTGTGCTATGCTTTGTAAGAAAAATTTTTGTGGAACAAGTTTTTAAATAAAAAATTACATTTAACATGAGCTTTATTTTTTCATATATTGTATAAAACAAGTATTTAATAGATTATATATCGGATATAATGTCAAACAAAGCAGGAAATCATCTTGTATGGTATATATATTTTTTAGTTATTCAAAATTTAGTGACAAAATATTCTGATCAGTGATTTGACATTCCACCGCAACGATAGACTAATCTCTAAGTGCTACGTGTGGCTGTCTTGTTGGACCCAGTTCCACAATATTGGACAAAATATGTAATAATGCACGCGTCTTTCTTTATCTTATTGTGGGGATGGGACTTCTGTCAATACCTACCGCAAGAAGCCACGGAATCAATTCAAATCATTGTACTGAAATGAAATTATAAGTGGACCACTGTGCTTTTCCAGCTCCAAGGTGGTGGATTAAATTTAGAAAAGTTATGTTGGTGTCTTGACATACCCAGAAGCCGGATTAAATTTTAAATTTTCTAACTTTACCGTTACATTTTCAATGCTCTGGAAATTAGTTTGAATTTCTTTAACATTTGAAAGAGAAATTAACTTCAGTGTGATGAATTCCATTAAATCATAATAAAACTAATCTTTGAATTTTAAAATACTAACGTTGAGATTTCTTTTTTAAATATCAATGTTGAGTAATTTTAGTCTTTTGTACTTACGCATGCAAAAAGATAACAAAAAATTAATGTATTGATATTATTATATAACCAAACAATTTTCACAGAATTAATAAAGACAATATTATTTTTCTTGATTTTTAATATAATATATTCTTATCGAAACCCTTCTCCAACTTAGAGTTATAAAAGAAATTAAGTGTAAAATATATTAAAATTTTTTCATTTGATTTATTTTTAAAATATTTGTATAATAAAATTATCTAACAATATTTTGTAATATTAAAATTATTAGTTGTTTTTCAAAAATTTCTCCAACTGTTGTTCATCAATAATTAGGACTTCAGATTATATGGATAAGAGCTCTTGTAGGAGTGTTATGAAATCACATAATCTTCCTACAAAGAAATGACAATCGGATTAAGAATATTTATGGCAACTAACCAAAAATTCTTCAAGATAGACCTTATTATAAAGATAAGGGTTGGGATAGTTAGCAAGTTGTTTGCAATTACCTATCTGCAAGACTAATAGGTGAACTTACCATTTGAGGTGTGCTTCTATACGATGATGCCATTATTCAAGTTAATACAATCCTACATAATTTTAGTCTTCAATGGAGTTGGAATTGGAGCAAGCTTGATTTGATCCCTTCTTGTAAGAGCTTGAGCCATTGTATCTTATTATCGTATAAGAGGTTTTAGAGCAGCAAATTCCTCCAATTTATCCAAGGGACCTACTGATAACCAATTGTCAAACCAGAAGTTGGTGGTCTTCCTTAGACAAGCATAGTTTGGTTTGGCCATTGACATTCTCGAGCATCTACGACTATTTAGCTTATTATGGTAAACAAGCTACCAACTGTTGATATGATTGAAAGATTCATACACCTTACTAACTGATTTACTCTCTATAAAAGAGCTAAGGAGACTTTAAATCATCTCTTCTTCAATTGTAGCTATGTTATTGTCACTTAGAAAACTTTGATGCAAAAATGCTTGATTAGT
This sequence comes from Erythroxylum ulei, assembly GCA_027564395.1. Taxonomy (NCBI): domain Eukaryota; kingdom Viridiplantae; phylum Streptophyta; class Magnoliopsida; order Malpighiales; family Erythroxylaceae; genus Erythroxylum; species Erythroxylum ulei. The sequence continues at coordinate 34,140,456 of JANITX010000003.1, read as the reverse complement.
GAGTTTCCAGAGGACTTAAGCCAAATCAAGGTTTGGTGTACTAATATAAGATTCTAAAACAAAACCATCAAACGGTTTTCTTTGTTGCAATTCTCTATCCTTTCTAATTATAACTGCATAGGATTAAAAGAACAATCGAATTCTTTTATGACAAATGCCTTTCCACTTAGCAATTCAGCACTCATCTAATGTAGTTGATAAGAATTCACATCAACATTCATATGCATAAGGAGTTGGACTAGCAATTTTTCAGCTCCTCATGGAGAGTGTAAACATATTCTTCTAATTATAGCCCTTATATCTTTAACTATGCTTCAATTGTAAGCTTGTATTTGGTTTGTTTCTCTTGTAATTTGCAATTTGTCCTGTACTAGTCTTGGTTCACTTGATTTCCTTTTATGACTTAATTTAATTCAACCTTTCTAAAAAAAGATAAGGATTAGGATAAAGTTCTTCCTAAGTTGTATCATTTGTATAAAACTATTAGGAAGCAATATTCCTAGCCTTGGCATACTTATTGGGATGTATTTCTATTTCCAAGTAGAGAAGCTAAAAATCTTATCAAAAGGAATTTGTTACAAACAAGATCTTCGTACATACATTAAAGACCATTACATCTTTGAGATACAACATGTTCCTATCGGATATGAATATATCAATGATAAAATGTTACAATATTGTTTAGAAAGTTATGATCATTTCGATCACCAACATCCATTATGGCAAAATTCAAAATTTTATGTTCAATTGCCATTTAAAAGAATGAAGACATTAATCTAATAAAGGTAACTCATTCGGGAATGAATCCAAAAGACTTAAAGATGGGGCAAGAGGAGTGTGCTATACTTTCGAAACAATGACTGATCAAATCAATAAAATCAAAGTAGACATGTCAAGCTTGTTATGTAGAAAAAAAGAAGAAGAAAAGAATAGAAGAAAAAAGAAGTTAGATTCTGATTATAAGCCTTTGAATAATTTTCTTCAAGATGACAAGTTTCCTTTATCCAAGATAAATACACAAGTGTTATTTATGAAAGAGGAAAAAATATTTTCAAAGTTTGATTTAAAATGGGTTTTGGAAATTGGATATTGACCAAAAGATCGGCATAAAGCAGCATTTTGCATTCCTAATGCCTAATATCAGTGGACGTTCATGTCATTTGGGCTAAAATTAGCCCCATCACTGTTTCAAAGGGTCATAACAAGGATCTATTGTAGCACCCCACTCCCGCAGGACTCGAACCTGACATCGTAGGTGATATCCGAGTCCGTGACCTGCAAAGGTGGCATGCTAGAATTCTCGAACACAGTCCAAAACTCAGTATAAAAAGTTTCTATCAGTAGACAATCTGGGTCCGCTTTAATGTGTCAACATGTACGGTGGTAACCATACACTCGATAGTAATTAGAATAGCCAATACAAATCCATAACCAAATTGGGCCCACGTATTATCATAAACATTTCAGTAATCACACTACAATCAATAAAACTTACAATAGCCCATTCGGGACCCACTAGAACTACAACACTATTTTCCGGAAAAATTTGCGGAATACATAATTGTATAAAAGTAGGTGACACTACTGCAGACGTGGACTGATCCCGACCTCTATCTCTGACTTGAATGCGGTAGGCATACTCCCGTTTATCTAACGGGGTACTCTTCAAAGCCTGAAAA
>JANITX010000003.1:34097218-34112718 GCA_027564395.1 Erythroxylum ulei | reverse complement strand
AAAAATAATTTATTTTTAAGTTTTATTTAATTGATAATTATTATTAGTAATAAAATATTTATTATTATTTTAAAAACCTTGAAAAAAGGGGGGAAGGAGAGGTAGGAGGGAGGGAGGGAAATTTTGAAAATTTTGCAAAAAAGTCCCCCAATTTTTTAAAATTTTTGGTACCGGCCAGTATTTGACTGGTATTTTGAATATTGGCCAGTACCGACCGGTATTTTTTACCGATACCACTTACACACGTACCGATACCAATTTTCGACCGGAACGGTACGTACTAGCTAGTACGGTACGAAATTCACATCTATAGGTATAGTACATTTTAGTGTCGAAGGTGGTAAAGGAAGCGTTTTGGTTCAAGAATTGCATCACTAAACTTAAAGTGGTTCCCAGCATTATTAAGCCTATAATATTGTACTGTGATAAAAATTGCACCATTATAAGGGCAAAGGAAATAAGGTCTCATTAATGGTCCAAACATGTACTTAGGAAGTTTCACTACATCAGGGAGATATTGAAGCAGAAAGACATAACATTGGAGCGAGTTCTCATTAAAGAGAATCTTGAAGATCATCTCACTAAGCTTTTATCTTAGAAGAGAAATGGTCGATATATAAAAGGATATGGTATTAGATATGTAGGCTATTGACTTTAGTGCAAGTAGAAGATTGTTAGTTTATACCCTTTTAGCCAATCAGTTGGTTGCAATTTTAATGTATGATGTTATTCTTTAATTAATAAAGGCATTATTTATCTTTATGTAATATGTTAATAACATAAGTTGTTTTAATACTAAAGGTAAAATCTTTGGAATAATTATTGTATAATTGAAATTATGATGAGATCACAATTATGAGTTTCAATTTTCATCTATGTATTATTCCTAAATGTTCTTAGCTGTAGTTTCATCAAAACAGGATATTGATGGAACGGTAAAACTAGCATATATTATGTTTCTTTCTTATGAAGAAAGTAATTAATTTTATAAATTAAAGAATAGAGATACATAAACTAACGTATGAGTGCTTATTAGAGAATAAGTTCACTCAACTGAACCAATTATGAGGATCCTAAATGAAGTGTTACCTATGTGTCTGTGAATTTTCTCATTATGAAGATTATATAATTGATCCTTGGACTTGAGATTACCAAGGTATTACCAAGATATCTCGTGTGGGAATTGTACTTTAATATTACTTATGAACTGTCCTAGGATAATCCAATTGATAGTATTTGGATGTAATAAGAATGATATGGAGATAATTGAGTAAGTCAATAAAGGATTTGTCACTCTAAAATAACTACAGAGAATGTTTTATTGCTCTTGATTAGTAGTTATTTAAGGAATTCTCTAGCTAAAGTGAATTGACATTTAAAACAGTGTTTTCAAATATTAATTATAAATTAATTAGCAAGAATGAAAATGATTAGATATAAAAGAGCAAACACTATATCCATACTCTATCTATTTGGGACATTAGATGATGAAATGATTAAAGTATACATTATAACCATGCATAAACAGGTTAAGTCAAACCACTTTGGTGTTTCTGATATTTGGGTGATCATGACATACTATTAGACATCAATCTTAACCTATGACTATAAAATGTTTAATTGGAGAATTAAAGATAAATTAAAAAGAGTTTTAATCATCGATATGGATATTTTTATATAAACCACGATGTAATGTTTTATATACAAAAGTAAATTATTTTACATGAAAATATTATAATTTTTTTAGAGAAAGCCACAAATTAAAATTTCATATCAATATGAGAATTTAAAAGGATGAATTTATCATACAAATATACCATAATAATTGATAAAAATAATGTTTTAATTAAAATATGCATTCTTATTATAATGACAATTGAAAACATCATCTCTATCAATTAGAGGTAAGGTTGTGTATTACTATACCTTTCAGATTCTGTGTCTCAACGAAATTTATATTGAAATATTGTTCTTGTTGTCATTATTCTCATTATAATGATACTTTATATCTCTTAAAAGAGATAATCTCGTTTCATCAAACCAATTATATAACTATAATTATAATTATCTATAATTAATTAACTGATGTTATTAATTTGATAGATATTATTTATTATATTATATTGTCTATTATGAACCAAATTTGTTAGATAGTATGAGTGAAGAAAAATTTTATATTTAAATATTAATTTTTACTTTTTTATAAATATTTCTTAAATAGGGTAGATATAAATATTGTAGTTAAAAGAAAAATTTAGCATAACTTGTATAAGAAATTATTATTTTTAGATAATCAAACTTTCTTTAACTAATGTACCATTCTAAAATTTTATTTTAAAAACTCAAATAGGTGGCCAATCTTTATTATTTTTAGTAGCAATTATTTTTCTTTTTTATTTGTCTTCTAAATACTAATTAAAATAAAATTAATAATAGAAAATAAATGAAAATTTCACAAAAAGCACACATATACGAGTATTGATTCATATAGAAGCTAAAGTATTAAATTTTAGATTCTTACTTATTAGTGTCTTAATATTAATATTCATTGACAAATTTTTTTATGTAAAAAAATTTAAGTCATATTTTCAATACACTTAATCTATAAAATAGGAAAAAAGAAATTTAAAGAATAAAATTAAATTGGGGAGTAGTAATAAAAGAGTTCAAAGACTAGTTTCTTCTTATTTCTCATACTTGTTTAGATATATATAATAATTTCAACATTAATCAAGTTTGAAATAGTCTCGTTAATAATTATTCAATCTACTTAGTTTTACATAACTCAATTGAATATCTGATATTGCATAATTATACAATTAAGTTCATCTACCAACCAAGTATATAAATTTGTATAAACTTAGCAATAAATATCTATTTAAGATTATGCATTTGAGATGATTAACATGTGAATAAAGTCAAGATGAAGAACATAAAAATGGAAAATAAAAAGGAAAATAAGAGATCATTTAAGATCCCCTTTTTACATTATAGTTAGGTTCCTTAACTTGCTCATTAAATCTTCAAAGGTAGAATTAGTATTAAAAAAAATAATTTTCAACTAATTTAAGATCGTTTTAAATATTGTTCTCATCCTAATTCTCAAAAGATTTAAAATTCTCAAACTTTTGAAGCAATAAAAATGAGTGATTTAAACACACATCTTTGATATAAAAGGCTTGGTAAGATACTTAATTTATATAAATTAAGTGAAAATTATTAATTTTTTTGAATAATCTTTAAAATAAGTTTATCAAAAAAATTATATACTATTTAATGAATAATGTTATGAATTAAAAAACTTAAAAGATATCATATCATTATATCAATAAATTATTTTTTAAAGGAAAATGGTAATTAATTAATTAATTAATGAAAGTATTACAAACAAGATATAGTGCTTAGGGGGTACCCTTGCTCAAGTTACAAAACTTCCTTGCATATGTTTGCAAAAAGTAGAGACAAAATGAAAAGAAAAATTGCATTAGACGTGTAGAGAAGATAGCAAGTTAGAGCTGTAATTCTGGTTGGTATTTTTTAGCAGTACCAACTCCCTGATCCCATTGATGATCTCTGATTTTAGAGACTCCATTGGTGAGGTTTTGTTCGCAAATCTTCTGGAATTCCTTTCTCTCTATAAGATATATACACAAAGTCCCAAAGCAAGAACGAAAAATCAGTTTGTCAGGTTTTGAGTTAGAAGCTTGGATTGACAGCCCTTGTGTAATATATGTGAGAGAATTCCCTAGAGCAGGCCATAGACAATATATTGTAACATATTCCTCCCATATGTTATTGATGAAGGGACACAAGAAAAATAAGTAGTCTCTTAATTCCTCATGTACCAAACACATTGGACATTTTGTCAACTTACAAGTTTAGAATTCTATTAGTGGTATTGAGTTTGTTTTTTATTGTACGCAACAAGAGAAAAGAGATTCTGGGTGTTAAGACCTTCTTCCAAACAATCTTATACCAATCTACCTTAAAGCCTCTTCTTCTTAACTTGTTCTTGATAATTTTTTTGGATAATTTGTGAACAGGTTGGTCTTTCCATTAGAAGGTATCTGAAATATTTAGATTAGGAGGGTATGCAGGTTATAAATGTCTCAATGTGTAAGGGAACTTCTAGGAATTGCCATTAATCAATAAACTGATTCTGGTGTGAATTGGCGATATTAATGAAGTCCCTGAAGTATATAGAGAATGCAGAAGTTGTTCTTTGCTTGACTAATTATAATACCATAATGAGACCATAATTCCATTTCCAATTCTGCATGAGACATCAGCTTGTATCATATCCCTTAGCCTCAGTAATTGGTTCAGGAAATGAGAATTTGAGGTATTTTTGTTGACTTCCCAATAAATTGTTTAGTAAATATTATGAAATCATTTTTGGTGAACATACTTTTAATTATCAAATATTCAATAAATATCAATATGATATGTTTAATACTTTTATATAAAAGGAAAATATAGTTCAAATAGAAAGGAAAATATCAATTGAACTATTTAAGAGTTTTATTTTACATGAAATGAATTTGTGCAATGATTTATTTTCCTATATTTAACTATATATCTTTCATATGTGATATATTATGTGTGCTAATGAAGTTGAATATAATGTTTTGTACTTTAGATTAGAAATACTTAACAATAACTTATGTTAAGATGCTCTTTAAAACAATAACGAAGTATAAAACGGATTTAATAATTTTTAAATTTTAAGAGGCAAAGTGCAAAAGGTTTATACAATTTAAGTGTTTAATATATTTAATTTTATTAAAAATATTTAAAACTAAATTATTTTTTAAAGTACACATTTAAATTGATAAGTAATTTTTAAATATATAATTAATTGTATGAAAGTAATACAATTATGAAATAAAATTAATACTTTGTTATAAAATTTTAAGCAAAATTTTAAAATTATATTGAACTAGATTTTTATTACTTTTATAAGTAAACTATGATTTTGTAATAAATATGTCAATCGCTTTTAGACTTCACATCAAAATAAAGGTCTAACCTTATCGTTTTAGAGTATTTTAAAAGAATATTAACATTTTCAAAAATAATTAAATCAAACCTCCAATTGAAAAACTCCTTAACCCTATTAAGATTGTATTTAATAAATGCTAATGTATATTTTATATATTTTTTCTTCTTGATGGTACTAGTGGCACTCATACTCTTCAGCAAAAAAAAAAAGTCTACATTTCATCATCCACTTTCCCTAAAAACACCTAATTTAATTCTTCATTAATTAGTATAATTTATATTTTAAATTGGTGGCACAATTTTATGGTAGAGGTAGTGGTCACAACCCATTTGACATATTTGAGTCTTTGCTAATGGTAGGAAGTAGAGGAAGGGAAAGGATGTGATTCATCCTCTTGAAGACTCCAAGAAAGACCTCTTTCTTGGCATATATAATATGCTATCATTGTTTAAGAATGTTATATACTTTAAGTATAATGGGTGAGTTATTCTATTTTTTAATTCTTGTTTATGGTTATGTAATAAATTTTTGGCTTGAAAGTTGTGCACAATTTTTATGATATAAAGGGATCAAAGTCTAGAGTTTTAGTGAAATGTTTCAAGTATCAGGGAACATGTATGAAAGTTTCTATAAGGAAACTTGACCCATAAAGGTAACATCCTTATAATGAGTGTAATACTACCAATAAGCCTATTGGTGATAAAGACAAATGCCCATAATGGAAGGGAGAGAAATTTGTTCCATTTAAAAAGGTTTTGGAAGTGATCATTAAAAAGATCATACATAATGAACAAAAATTTTCCTAAAGAAGCTAACGAGGTGGTATGTTGTTTGTGATTATTGGTGATTGTCTGCCCCAAAATTTGTTAAGAGATTTTATACTAAGATTTTGACTATTTTTTCTTTTAATCTTTGATAATCATTAGTGATATATTCTTTGTGCTTCAATAGAAGGAACATTCAAGATTTAAGAGGAAGGTTGATGAGCACAAACCCTGACTGTTACTAAGGCTATTTGTAGGTTCTAATTTGTGTTGATAGGTTTGGATGGCAGGCAACTTCTTATCAAATTAAATCGCGATAAAGTGGTTAAGTTTGATGAGTAAAGAAAATAAACTTGTTTCCTAAATTACCTCCTGCAAGTTATATCTTAGCTAATTTACATACTCATATGCCATGCAGATTAATTTCATGAAAAAAATTATATATTTACTTCACATTAGTGAGGAAGAATAGCTAACCACGTTGGAAATGTTAGTCGACAATAGGCCATATCAACCCTAGGGATAAGCCAAAACAATGTGAGGGAGATGAAGATGATTGATGAAGAAGATGCTAACGTGTAAGAAATGTCAAGCACACTATGATGAAGATCAGAGAATCTAGAAATTTTGGGGGAAGTGAACGACGAAACTAGACTTTTTTTTAATAAACTTTGGGTGTTAATCCCACCATTACTCTGTGGACTCCACTTTGGCATTGATGAAATAAGAGAAAAATACACATAGACTCTAAACAAAAAAATTATGACATTAAAGGTTTTGTCAATTAGTGTTTTAATTCAATTAATTTTGAAAATATTGGAATTCATTTTGAGCAAAGTTAAGGGTTTTGTCAATTAGTGTTTTGATTCAATTAATTTTGAAAATATTGAAATTCATTTTGAATGCTTCAAAATGTTAAAATCTAACTTGTATTTTAGTACAAATGTTATGGTCTAAAAGAGACTTTTTGTCTTAAGACGACATCATTCTCGCCCCTAAAGTCCACCTTTAACTAACTTGAAGTGGTATGTCACATGATCCATCTTTTTAATTACTATGACACATGGAATTAATTTATTATAAAAAATAGAGTTATCTTAACTCTACAATGTAACTTGAAAAGTCTTTTAAGTTTCCAAAAAATAGAGAGTAAAAACTGAATCACTTTTAAAATTATTACAAAATTAAGAATCACAATTGAACAATTATAATGATTCTTTTAGTGTTGAAGACAATAAGCAAGGTCATTTTTTCTTTTTCTTTTTGAAATCTCCTCTTCTTTTAATTTTCTATTTATGTTATCCATTTGTTTGTTAGTTCGCAATTCTTCTAGTTTAGGTCACAATTTTTTCAAGCAATTTAGGTAGCTCTTTAAGTTTCTTACAAGAATCATCTTCTTTAATTTATAGCTCCTCATATTTTTGGATAACTTTCTGACAACTAATTTTCATTAGAAAAATGATGGTAGTAGTATATCTAAAGAAAGAAGTTAAAGCTAGTGACGAAGATGAACATCAATAAGAATAAGAGATGATGATGGTCAAATTATCGTTAATCTTGTTTTTTATTTTGAAACTCAAAAGCTTCCTTAAATTTGTATAGTTTAGTTAAGACAAGTCTAAAATTTTTTATTTTTACATTAAAATTAATATTACATATTTCAATAATTAAAAAGAAAGTTCACGTAATATAGCGCGTTAGCTCAATTATTTGTAATCTCGAATGAAAATTAATATCATGTTATATTTGGTATAAATGTTTAAATATTAAAATACTAAAAAAATAGAATTTGGATAATTTATTTAAAATTATGGATTAAAATATTAATTTTTTCTAATTATAAAACTATTTAATAAAAAATATGATTATTTGCATGAACATGAGAAGTTTATAATTTGATATTTTTCAAATTTGACATGAGATGTTTATGGAAAAAACTCTGATCTAAATCAATTTGTACATAAATCCCACTTGTCCAAGGATCTAAAAGGTATAAAATATTGCTTTGAAGAATTATTCAAAAGCAGTTAACTTTGACTATTCCTTATTAAAACAAAGATCTAGAATTAGATGGCTTCAAGATGGGGACAAAAATACAGCCTTCTTCCATAGATCTATCTCTGCAAGGAAAGCCTCAAACAAAATTGTTGCCCTTGAAAATAATGGATCCTTGCTTCAAACTCAAGGCCAATTTATTGATGAAGCTACCTGCTATTTCCAATCATTATTAGGCTCTCCTTTTTCTACTTGCTCCTCTGCGGAATTTATTGACGAAATATTTCAACAAGAAATTTCTACCTAGGATGTGGAGGCTTTGGCAACTCCTGTTACTAGATTTGAAATTGAGAATGCCTTAAAATCTCTATCCCAGAATAAAGCTCCAAGGCTGGATGGTTTCAACATACAATTTTTCAAAAAAAACTAATCCATTATAGGCAATTCGATCTCTGATGTTTTATTAGAGTTCTTTAATATGGTTAAGCTTCTCAAAGCCATAAGCAACACTTTCATTACCTTAGTTCCTAAAAAGAAAGAGTAAAAGTCTTTAAAAGATTGCAAACCTATCTCCTGCTACAACTCTATCTACAAAATCATCTCCAAATTGCTAATTTAAGATTGTAGCCTATACTTCTTGGGCTTATTGACTCAATTCAATCCGCTTATATTCTAAAGAGACAAATTAGAGACAATATTGCATTACATCAGGAATTATTCAAGCATTACACTAGAAAGAATAGCAGGAAGAATTGTGCACTCAAAATCCATTTTGAAAAAGTTTATGACAAGGTAGATTGACATTTCATCATCTATGTTATCAAAGTAATTAGTTTCCCCGACATACTCACACAATGGATTCATCAATGCATCTCAACTGTTTCATTCAAAATTCTAGTGAGCCTACAAAGCATATCAATTCTGCTAATGGTATCAAACAAAGTGACCCTGTCTCTCTATACTTATTTTCTCTAGTCTATGAAGTTTTAACTGAGATTACCCCTACAACAGTTAGGACATTCAGGGCCAGACCTGAAAACAAGGTTGATTGGGCCACTCTGGTTTGGAATACTGCACTCAGACCTAATGTGAGCTTCCTGCTCTGGTTGGCAATGAGAAATCGGCTGAGTACTATGGATAGACTCTCTTTCCTGACATCTCCTAAGCATTGTGTCTTCTATCAACTAGAAGATGAAACCAGAGATCACCTATTCTTTGAGTGTGGATTTTCCAAAACCCTTTGGTTTACAGTCTCTAACCTCAGTGCCCCAGATCTCAATGCCTGGAGACTCCAAGACATTTTACAAGAGATCCCTAATCTGTCCCTATCGAAACATGACAAAGTCATAGTGCTCCTCTCGATGGCTACTTGTGTCCAGAATGTTTGGCAAGAAAGAAACAACAGAAGATTTTTGAATCAGACAACTTCAATGAACTCCCTCACAGAGATCATTACTACAAAGATTAGAGAACAGCTGATTGTAAATCAGCTTCATCTAAACTGCAGTGGGAGACTAACCTACATTTGGAGGCTCTAAATCTCAGAAGACGTCTACACCCAGTCCATCACACAAGACTATGCAGAAACTATATTATAACTCAGACCATCGCACAAGTCTATGCAGAAACTACAGTACACCTCAGACTTACAGCCTTGCTCTCTCCATATTATAACTCAGACCATCGCACAAGTCTATGCAGAAACTACAGTACACCTCAGACTTACAGCCTTGTTCTCTCCCTTCTCAGGGGAAACCATCTGCTATGGCTTATTCAAGACAGATGACCAACCTCGTTTTTTTGGCTCACCTCTCTTAGATCTGGGTTAGTAGCAGCCCTACAGATCTGGAATCCAAAGTGCCCAGGCGTAAAGTTTCGCCCTTCCCAGATGGCATGTATGGATATCACGCATCGATACCCCTACAAAGCACAATGAAGATTATCGATTTGATCCCAAACACTACTCTCTATTAGCGACTCTGCTCTTTACCTGGACATCCCACCTTGGAGGCGTCGTTTGCTATAGCCCCACATCTCCGAGTCTTCAGAATCGCCATCGACTAACCAAATTGGGGAAAGCTATTTCGAAGCTTCGCGAAAGGGTGAGGTAGTTTTACCTAGCTGAGAACAGACTCTCAACGACGGGGAATACAATCGTTTTCGGCTCTCCCAATGTAACGCCCATATGACGTTGATTGGGCTTTGGTTCATTTTGTTTCTTATTTGTTTAACGCCTGGTCACTAGCGCCCATTTAGTCATGATCTGCCATGATTCATAGACCATTCTCCATTTTGTCACATTATATTTTTTTAATGAAAATTTTTAATTTCTAAAAATAAAAAATAAAAAAACTAGACTGCTTAAAAGGAAAGCTACCAAAAAAGGTATATTCAGATTTCACCTTAAATGTAAGAACCTTGGGATAGTTAGTATAAGCTTTGTTGGTAATATTTTTGTCTTCTTAAAAGCTGGCATCTCCTTTGTGACATCCATCTATAAAGCCTTCAAAGTCTATACCAATTAGTCTGGTCTTGTTATTAATAAGGATAAATCTAGTCAGTTTACTTCAGCAAGTGCAACTTAATATGCAGATGGACTCTCACTTATTACTGGTTTTAAGCTGAATCACCTACTTGTCAAATATCTGGGTATTCTAACATCTTCAACTAAGCCTAAACTCTTACTTCAAGCCTCTAATTGAAAAAAATTAGGAGTATAATTGAAAGCTTGCCTTCTAGATCACTTTCTCTAACTGACAGATGTCAACTAATCACAGCTGTTCTCCCATCTATAAGCACATATTAGGCCTCTCACTGCTTTCCCTCAGGATGTAATCAAAGCTATAGAAAAGATGTTTCGCAACTAGTTATGGTTTGCCAGTAGTAGTAAAACCAAAAGCAACATAATATATTGGTCTGAGGTATGGTTGCCTAAAAATTAGGGAGGTTTTGGTATTTTGCCTATCAAAAGCATCAATTATGTTCTATTAGTCAAAAGGCTATCGAGACTAATCCAAGACAAACAAACATTGTGGTTAAGATGGGTGCATACATATTACATTAAGGATCATAACATATGGGTTGCAAAAATTCCTATAAGTACCTCTTCCCTCATGATTTAGCTGTTCAAACTAAGATGGAGCATCAGTTACTCATGTAGATCAATTGTAAAGAATGGTAAAAACACCACTTTTTGGTATGACAATCAGACCGCTTTTGGACCCTTGGATTGTGTTATTGAAGCCACTCCCCTTAAAGCTTTTATAACTATTATTCCCTCGGTGGCTGAAGGGCTATCATCCAATAAACTTAAAAGACTTGATCCTACAATAAGCATATCTTAATTTCTTCTAAACTACAATGTAGACAGGTCAGTAGAAGACTACATTGATGGGAAATTAACTCCGTCTAGTCTCTACACAAATAAGTTCTGCAGGTCTCTCTTTTGCAATCCTTCTAGTGTTTCTTCTTGGCATAAGATGGTGTGAATCAAACATCATTGACCTAGATCTTCAATCATATTGTGGCAAGCTATCAAAAATAGATTCCTAAGTTCTGTCACAGTAGCCAAATTCTCTTAAATTCCTAATTGGTGTATACTATGTAAATCTTTTCTACAAAATGTAAAACATCTTTACTTTCAATGTCATTTCAACAGATACCTGTGGAAAGCAATTCTTCAGCTTTGCAATATTAGCAACTCCCCTATTCTTTGGACTAACATTATCAAATGGAATTTGAATACCAAGATGAAGTTTGAAGGGGATTTGTGGATTTTTAGGTTGGCTTTTACCTACCTAGTTTATAGTCTCTGGGATGAAAGAAACCAAAGGATATTCAATGACAATGTCAGCACCAAGGAGGGCCTTTTGCAAGCTATACATGGTAGAGTTAGAGCAACATCTTCATCTATCAAGAGAAACACTCGTTCAGTCAACATCAGCTCCGTAATTGGAGAATCAGTTGACTTTACTTTGTCCTAAACAATATTATTAGTGTCCTTCATATAAACCCAGTTTTTTAACTTTTCTCTTGTATCACTTGACTTTTATTTTTTGGATGCTGCTGTACACATTGTGAACGCTCTTTGTTCAGGCACTAATATATTCATTATTTAAAAAAAAAAACTGGTATAAATCACTTAGTATATGAAAAGATTAAATGGCTCAAAAGAGGATAAGCCGTTAAAACAGTTAATAGTGAATAATCGCATATATATATAAACTACGTGCCTTTAACGAGCAAAGAACTAAAATATGGAATCCGTCCTAAAACTCAACCCAAGTCTAGGAGGCAGTATATGACACATCAAAAACTCAAACTCCTAGCTTTTTCACTTCTTTCAAGTTCCAATTTTTCTATTTCTCTGATACTGGGTAAATTTCTTCTCTCAGTTTTGTCTTTTTTAATATCCTTTTGCATATTCTGTCAAATTTGATCCTTTCTTTCTAGGTTGATTAGTTTCGTCTGAATCTTGTTTCACTTTCCTATTATTTGATTTCTGGATTTTGAACGTGTTTCCTGGAGTTCATTTCATAAATTTCCCTTCCAAGATTCCCATGTTTTATTCTCGTAGTGAGTGGTAACTATTTCTCCTGTGGATATGTCAATTGGGTTCGTTCCTGGTATCTAAAAACCAAAGTTTCAATATTTTAGCTTCTTCTTTTCTTGTTGGTTCTTGTTTGGATGGGTAGAATTATCAGAAAGATTTGTGCATTTGGATCTGATTATGCTTTTTCAAGGGCTATAAAACCTCACATGTTCTGTTTACATTCTCATGTTATTTGTGAATTTGATTCTGTTAGGTCTAAGATTAAGAAGTTTGAATGTATTCTTTGTTATTTAGTCAAAGAGTAAGTCTTCGAAGAGTAGAAAAGTTATCACTTCCTTTTAAATTTTTTTGTCTTTTCTTTCAATACAAAATTGACTGACAGAGAGTTATTTTGTACTGGTTGGTACCTAACGGTGAAAAGTAGCCATGGAAGATGTAAAAGCAATGGATTATATAAGTGATCTCCCGGAGAGCGTTATAAAGTCCATTCTGACATTGTTGCCAATAGGAGATGCTGTCAGGACAAGCATCTTGTCAAGCAAATGGAGGTATAGGTGGGCTAAGCTTACTGACCTTGTTTTTGATGACAAATGTGTGTTCATGGGTAATGATAGCGAAGTGATGGAGAGCAGCCTCATAAATTTTATCACGCGAGTACTCTTTCTTCACCAAGGACCTATTCGCAAGTTTCAGCTTTCTAGTTCATTTTTGGAATGCTGCGTGGATATTGATCAATGGATTCTTTTCCTTTCAAGGGGTGATATTGAAGAATTGGTACTCGAATTAGGACAAGGGGAGTGGTTCAGGGTACCGTCTTGTCTTTTCAATTGTAGGAAGTTAATGCGCTTGGAACTTATTCGATGTGAATTAGATCCACCTCGTACTTTTAAGGGATTCTTGTGGTTGAAAAGCCTGAGTCTTCATCAAGTTTTGGTTGCTCCAGAGGCAATAGAGAGCTTTATTTCTAGTTGCCCTCTTCTTGAGAGTCTTTCATTATCTTATTTTGATAGTTTATCTCTCACTTTGCGTTCTCCAAACCTTAAGTTCTTGTGTTTGGAAGGTGAATTCAGGGATATATCTCTGGAAAATACTCCACTTTTAGTTGCTGTATCGGTTTCTATGTATATGATCGATGATATTGCTGAACATTTTGAACAAAGCTCCAGCTGCAATTTTATCAAATTTCTTGGTGGTGTACCTCATCTTGAAAGGCTCATTGGGCATATCTACTTCACAAAGGTAACACAGTGTTATGGTCATATTTTCCATTGTTGATCGGCAAATTTCTGCCAACAGTCATGCCTGATTTGAATTACGAGTTTTAACTGTATTTATTTTGTTTTCAAGTACTTAAGCATCGGAGATTATCTAGGCATACAGCCAATCACTTGTAGCCGCCTAAACGCAATTGAGCTTTATCAAGTTAGTTTTGAAGATATGGCAGAAATATCTGTTATCCTCCGTTTGATCACTAATGCTCCTATTCTAAAGGATCTTCAAATTTCGGTATGTCAAGGTGGCACGACTTGTTTGCCATTGGAAGTACTTTCGTGAGAACTTAAGATTGTGCATGACTGCACGGTGTTATTGTACATTGCGAAATTAGAGGTTGCTATTAGCCCTAATTATGATTTTCATTGTTTGCTAGGGCTCTTCAAATGCATTGGCTGCCGCAGAAGCACCTGACTTGGATTTCTGGGAAAAAGAATGCCCTAAAGATTGCATTTTTAAGCAACTTAAATTTGTGAAGATGACAGATATGTCTGGCGTGCCACATGAGATGGAATTCATCAAGCTTTTACTTGCAAGTTCACCAGTTCTTAAAATGATGATTATCACACCTTGTGTATATGTAACAGATGGAAGATTTAAAATGTTGACCGAGTTACTACGATTTCGTCGAGCTTCTGCTCAAGCAGAACTTGTATTCATCCAGGATTAACCAACGTGCATACCATGCAAAATTTTGCTGCACTTTGTGTTTCAGGATTTCTATTTTTTGTTATGTGAGAATGTTGGTAATGTTTTTCAAGCTTCAGAGGATCATAGAAAGTTAAGTCAGATCTTGGTGGACCGTACAAAGTGATGGCCTGAATTTGATGTTAAAAAAAAAAAAACTTCAGCTTATTAGCTATACATTAGATGAGCTTCTATCTGTATTTTCTTCTTTCTTTTTATTTTCATTCTCTTGGACAAGAAACATGCATATATGGCATCCCTTAGGGTATAATTGAGTCTACTCCCATGAAAACCTTTCAATTTCTCCAATTTAAGACTGCATTTCACATTTTTAGTATAATCTTTCCTTTCAGGAACTAGGTCTTTCCTTGTTTCTGTTTCGAGTCAGGCAAGGGGACGATTCCGATTGGCATCGTCAGTTGAGCTAAAGTTGACCAACACTCGTCCAGATTTTGATTTTCTATATTGTGCACCACTGGGTGGATGCCTCCAATAAATTTTTGACGTCTTAGGTTGTTTGATCCTGAATTTTGTGCCTTTGCTTCGTGAAGGTACTTAGTTGTTTATCTCCAGTTTTCACGTTCAAGTGGGAAATAATCTTATCTCCTTCCCCGCGACCATGTGCAACTTGGCTATTGTTTACGTGCTTGTCAATAAACATTCCAGAAACTGACGTAATCTTAAAGCTCCAGCTTCCGCTGTAGATGTGCAATAGTTCACAGGAAATGTTTGATGATTATTATTACTATCAACCTTGGTAAAACTTCTCCTGGAAAAAAGGAAAAGTCTTCACTCCAGCTTAGATACGCGTAAAACCTCAAATATATATCATTTTCCAATCCCGACAGTCAGCAACTGACAATTGAGCTCCAAGATGCTAATGTACAACATAAGTGCCTACAAAAAAAATTAGTTTCAGCAACTATTATTAATGGTTGTTAAAAGTAAGAAAATGGTCGTTAAAAGTTATAGCGACTAAAATCGGGTTGGTCACAAGTGGTCACTATAGGTTTGTTACTAAAAGTGCTAAGTGACGAGTTATTACGTTGGTCGTTAAAAATACACTATTAACAACCATTTAAAATTGTCCACTAAAGGTAGAATTATTAGCGACCAAATTTATACTTGCTAGTGTAAAATTTCATGGTCGTTGTAATGTTAGAATGGTTGCTATAGTTATGCATACTGCGACTAAATTATTTTTGTTGCTAAAAAATAATCTTATAAC
>JANITX010000003.1:33955118-33967961 GCA_027564395.1 Erythroxylum ulei | reverse complement strand
CTAAACACAATTTAATCATCATTAACAATTCAATTGTACCCGGAAAATGTCATGAATGCATGTGCAATCATATAAATATGCAAAAATGTGCATGTCACAAATAATAATGCATGAAATGCATTTTCCTAATTTCTCACAAAAGTTTTACAATTCACAATTCTAGCCCTAACATGGGTAACGGGATGCTACATTGCATCCCTTCCTAAACCCCTCTTGAAATCAATTTTTGTGTGATGATTTTGAGCAACATATTCATAGGACAACATACTCATAGGAATACTAATCTTTTATGACTATTTTTATGCATTCTAAATAGCTAGAAAAGGGTTTGAGAAAATTTGGTTAATAAGTGTAGTTGTTCTATTTTGGACACGAATCACTATGCTATTTTTATTTGATCATTTTTGGGTAAAGAGTTGAGAATTTGAGAAAACATAAAACATAAAAGTTGTATACATTTCTAATTTATTCCTAAAAAAGGGTTATACTCATACATTACAAGTTAGGAGATATGACCAAATTCTTTAAACTGTTCTATCTAGCAGAACTGAAGTTTAGCTTGAGATTGATTTCATGATTTGGGGACTTAGATAATTGATTTAAAACTTAGTTAAAACATAAAAGTTGTGGTCTTAGACATTGTGATTGTTGTTTAACTGGTTTGTGTACATTTATAACGGTTTAGGAGATACAACTAATTTACTATAGGTTGTTTAGAGTGTTATATCATATGTGTTTTGTTATTGGGAGCTAATTTTAGGGATTTTAGTAATTGAATTTAGGAAGATGTTCAATATTCAAATTGGTGTGTGTGTGTGAATAATAAGTGTGAAAATTTTGTTGTTAAAATATTAAAAATTTTCATGTTAAGCTTATTGAGAATTTGTTACTCTATGAGCAACTTTGGGATTGTGAAAAGTCATTGTGAATTTCTGATGAAAGGTTCTTTATGTGAATTAAGAGAGTTTCTTCAAATGGATGGCATAGGAAATATTTGAATACTTATGTTAAAATTGTTAAGTTATCAATAATGTTATGTATGAATATTATCTTGATTATTTGATTGTGTTATGGTATATGCTTTGTCTTAAAATTTTATGGCATATGCCTTGAAGTTTTTGCTAAAATAGAATTTGGTTAATTTTTTGAAAATGTGTAGTGAAGTGCCCTTTATCAAAATTGACAATAAATGGATTGATTAAGCACAAGTAGTACCAAAGCCAGCACTCGGGCCGGTTAGACCGGCAGGTGGCTAGGCCTCCCTTACAAACGTTGTTGGACCTTGAATTTTTCTAAATTTCTTTTAAATTGTTTAAATGATTATTATGTTTGTTTGTTGGTATAATTTAGATTTGGGTTGATTATTTAGAACCTTGAGGGAAGGATTAGAAATTGAAAGTAGAAGGAAGTGTTAGAGATTAAGTTAGTTTGAGCAGTTAGTAGAGCCATAAAAGGCAAAAGAAGGGTAAAATGGGAAAGTCCATATAAGTGAAGGGCAAAATGGGAAGAATAGGCTATTTTGTGTCTTAAATTTGAAGAAGAGAGGAGCAATTTCGTGAAAGACTTGGAGAGGGGAGAGAAAAACGTAAACTAGAGAGAAGAAGAAGAGAAAAGAAGAAAAAGAAGGGAAAACATGTTGCCAAGGTAAATCTATCTTCTTCTTCTTGCCTTGTTAGAGAAAGAAAGTATTTTGTGTGGAGAATGGGTGTTGGATTGGAAGAAGATGATTTAAAGAACCCATTTGATTTTTAGGGTTTCTAAGTTAGGTTTCAGGTTTTCTAACCTAAGTAGGTCATGGGTAGGTTAGATTTGAGTTTTACTCACATTTATTGTGATTATATGATTTTCTGAAGTTTATAAGTTGTTTTGGAATGTTGTTTTGATTGGAACCTTGGTTGTGTTATGAAACCAAGGGGACTTTACCCAAGAGCAAAGGGAAAGGCAAGCTTGACTTGGATCTTCGCAAGCTTAATAGGTGAGGAATATATTTATGGTTATTGTATAATTAGGCAATATTCTTGCCTATATGTGTGGTTGTGATTATGACTTTTGTGTTAAATGAAAAGAAGACAAAGCATAAAGTATGAGCATATGAGAAAATGATTATGTGCTTTTGTTGGGCGAGAGTGGAACCATTCTGTTCGTCACGTGCACGTTGACAAGAGCCTTCTCCCGGCTGTCCGCTTGTGGCATATGAGCTCTGAAATGGACCCATTCTGTTCATGGGGTAAACTTCGGTTTCCTCATTCTGTTTCATGGAAACCTCGAGCCGATTGATGTGCATTTCATAATTGAACTGTTCATTATGAAGCATATTAAGTGTTATATGTTATGAGATGTTCTGTGAGTTGAGATAAATGTGATGAATGTGTAAATTGCTTAAACATAGTGTGAGTGCTAGAATTGCTAGATATATATACATACATATGCTTGAAATTGTGCTAGTTACCGATGGATATAAATATATTAGCCACTAAGCTGTGTAACTCAACCCATTATTTTTCCCTTCTTAGGTACGACTCAAGACGACAGTTGACCTTTGCAAGGCATCGAAAACTCCGCAATAGTTGGAGATCTTTGTATTAAGTTAGTGACTATTTTGGATAGCTTATTAAGCATATCAACATTGAGCATCATTATGTATTTTTCTTTAAGCTTTGGTATGTATGATGTTGTGTAAGTAAAGTTTGTTCAAACTCATGGGATTTGTAAGGGTATGAAGAATTGAAGTTTCTTTTCTGTATGAGTATGCTTAGCTTGTTGTTCGATGTGAATGTATGTGTTTGTTTGAATGGTTGAATGTTGGATGTCGGATTTCTGATTTTGGGATTTTCGCCGCGGCGAACTTCCATTGGTACGCCACGGTGAACCGATACGTTGCCACGGCGATCGCCTCTTTTTGCGACTTCACCGCGGCGAGGAATGGCTTATGCCGCGACGAACACCTTTGCTGCCACGCTAAAATTGTTTTAATTGCAATCCTTTCCGCTTTTATTTCATACGACTGTCCCGACGAGTCAACTCAGGTTTAGCCTTGGGGGTCAGGGCTCAGGCCTAACACTCTTCGGTATCTGAAAGTGATAATTGGGCTCTGGAAACGGGGTCCAACACCTACGTATTCTATTTTGATGAAAACCTTAAATTTTATAGACAGCTCAATTATTTTATTTTTTTACTTTTTTCAATTTTTTTATTTATTTTTATTCAAATCAATTTCGTGTTACCTTAGACCAATTTAGGTTCACATTGTTAGCTATTGTATAATCCTCGTAGAAATGATACCTTTCGATACTACAAGATATGATCCATATAATTGTGAAAACTTACTCAAAAATGCCTAATGCTTCTAATAGTGGAGAATTCAGAACTATATCTTATTTTAATGTCCTATACAAAATCATTTCTAAATTACTAGCCCAAAGACTAAATGAAGTGCGTAAGGTCACAATAGATCACTCACAATGAGCTTTTATAAAGGGATAGGATAATATATTAATTGCTCAGGAGATATTTAAAGGATATAAGAGAAGAAAGCCCTTGAGAAGTTGTGCCATGAAGTTGGATCTTAACAAAGCATATGATTATTTGCACTTGGACTTCATCTTGGAGACACTCAATGCTTTTGTTTTCTTTAGTACAATTATCTCTAGGATAAGGCAATGTTTAACCTCAGTTACCTATTCTATTATAGTAAATGGGGAACCTACTTCACCTTTTCGAATTGCTAAAGGCTTAAGACAAAGAAATCCATTTTCCCTTTACTTATTCACTTTATGTTGAGAAGTTTTGATAAGAATGATATCCAAAGTAATTGAGGTAAATATGGAGTTCACTTACCATAATAAGTGCAAGAAATTGAAACTCTTTCATCTTACCTTAGCTAATAACATTATTCTCTTAAGTGGTGGTAAGGTCCTTTTATGCGAAGCTTCATATGGATACTATAGAAAATTTTAGCAGGATATGTAGTATGTCTATAAATACTAACAAAATTTCCTTTCTATTTTTTAATTTCATGCACACAACTGATATCTTTCCAAAAAGACATAACTTCAACTTTAATTTGAATATCTAAGTGTGCATATATATGATAGAAAAATTCCATACAATGAGTGTTAACCACTATTTGACTCAATTAGAATGAAAATATAGACTAGTGGACCAGAAAGTTTCTTGTGCTTAAAACTAGATTACAACTTATTTCAATAGTTTTGGAGAACCTTTAGGTTCAGTGTTGTAATAACCTATTTCTTTCCAATAATATGGTTAAGAAAATATAAAAGATGTTAAGGAATGTCCTTTACTCAGGTAGCTTAAGTGATGAAAATAAGGCAAAATTAAGATGGAGGGATGTTTGCCTAGTAAAGGAAGAAGGAGGCTAAGGGATAAGTGAGAGCCACAAATTAAATATTATTGGTTACGGGGATTTGGAAACTTTTTATGAAAATGAATCAATATGGGGAAAGTGGATGAATTCATACATCTTAAAGAATAGAAGCTTTTAAAGAAAAAAATTAGCCTAATTACTCAAAGTTCCTTAAACAACTTATAAGGATGAGAAGAGTTTTAAACTAAGAGATGAAACAAAATATTGGCATTGGAAGAAAATTTTGGTTTTGGTTTTGGTTTGATAACTAAAATGACTTAAGTTCTGTACATAAAGTATAAAGGTTGGAGAATCTTATATCACTAATACCTTACTTAACTAGAGTCTTTGAGTGTTATGACTCAAATGGGCAAGTGAATGGCATGTGAATGACACGTGTCACGTGCCCTCAAATCACATATATGTTTGAATACTAGTGAAAAATAATGCAAAATATAAAAAAATAGGTGACAGCATGAGCATGCTTACATATAAACTCAATGAAGTATAATAATGTTCGCGTGTGTTAGAAGAAAATTTTTCAACATACTAAATCATATCACTTCAGACTCTAGGGTACAAGTACAAGTGAAAACAAATGAAAAGCATACATAAAAGTAGGTATATTGTAACTAACGCTCCTCGTAGTCTCTATGGCAAATTTGATGGTACCTGACTTAAAATATGGAGTTAAGTGGAGTCAAACTTCACTGAGTAAGTCCATATCGCCCCATGACACACAATTACATGGTCACACAATACATGGTTTATATTAGTATAAACACACATATATGAAGCATTACAAATAATATATAGTACATAATAAATTGTGGAGAAGAAATATTTGTAAGACCCTAGTCTCTAAGGGTATATCCACATAATTTTACGTCTCAAATGATGGGGGGAAGGTAAACATCACCAATAGCCTAGCAATACACTAATACTCATATAGTTATAAGGCTCTTTTAGTCCAAAAGGGCTACAAGAGTTAAGCATCATCAATAGCCCAGCCTTACTCAAAACGCCTAAAGTCACAATCACGTCAATAATAAACATGTCAAATAAGGACCTGTCTGAGAGCCAAGCATCAACCATAATTGATGTATATTATATCCCAATGTCATATTATAATCATCTCTCATAATCAAGCCAGTGTGCACCTAGTCTTGATGCATACACATCAAGTGGTACTTCCTACATGTTTTTCCTCCTCCGCATCATAATCAAACACATCCATGCACAAACCAAATATCAATCACGTAATTTCTCAAACAAGTACTCAGTCATATGAGGACGATCATAAATGCATGCAGTATGTTATAGGTACCTAAACTCGTATCCATACACTTAGATATCATTTTACTACTTGTATATGCATAAAGAGACAGCTACTCAAAGTATATATATATCACGTATACACTTATAGTGTGTATATATATATATATATCTCATATCATATCATATCCATATTAATAAAGATGTGGGCATCTATCCTACCTTAATATGTAATTAATAATATTAATCTATAACCATATTCAATAGAGGGTATAGATTCGATATTGGTAGATAGATATGAACTTACTTGATTAATGTACTTATCAGTTCGAACTTTGCGACGTGAGTCTCACTCCTATTATTATACCTATAAAATAAGAAAGGAAATATCCTAATCAGTGTCATTTACAAGTAATTAGGTTTAATTAACAACCTTCAACTCATTAGGTTTGCTAGGATGGTCTAATTATTCAATTTAGTCTTTGATCCTATTCTTACATAAACTTTCACTATGGTCCTCATGTCATAAGAATATCCCTCTAATGACTAAAAAAATTTTAGTCTCATAATTCAATTATTTTTTTATACCAAATAAAAGCTCTTGATGATTAGAACAACTTTTATTACTACAAGAAACTCATTTTTTAACAAATCTTAACGAATTAAAGAAAAATTATTTTGAAGCCCTAACCTCTATTTTCATCAATCGACGACGATACAAGCAATAACCCATGACAAAACCATAGGAATTTTTCTCCTAACATTGAGGGGAGTTTAATAGTGGTGGCGGTAGTTGGTAATAGTCATCAGGGGTGTCAGATCAAAGATTTAAGTTTTTCTCTTATTTTTCTTCTCTATTTTTGTGATGATTTTGGTGTTTTTATAAGATAAAATGGGTATGGTTGTAATGAGCTTAAAGAGAGGAGTTGATTAGTATATAGGATGGCCATACAAGACCTGGAGGGAAGTGATTAAGAAAGATATGTCAGAGTTGGTCCTCACTGAGGCAGTTGCTAGAGTTAGGAAAGTCTAGCGGGATAGGATAAGGGTTCACGAGACCATTTAGAGTCCTTGTGCCTCATACTAACTACATAGGAAGTAGTAGCACGTTTTTGGGCTAGGTTGTAGAGAAGTTGTAGTGTGGGGAAGATTCCCGCGATAGATGCCTAAAGCTGTAGGATTGTCACATCCTTCGGATCGCGTAGCGAAGACTCCTGAAGCGAATGGTGACAAAAGAGTCGGTCTTTACAAGGTGTTAGATAATGGACGATCTGATCAACCCTCAGGCATGTCCTTATTGTCTTGTATAGTAATTCTATTTACTTAATTTTATCTCTTTGCATCATGATTGTTCTGTCGTATATGCATATGGGTCTGCAAGAAACAGCCTCTCTACTTTGTAGGGGTAAGGCTGCGTATTATCAGACCTCTCCAGACCCCGCTTCACTGTAAAACTTTGGACTGGGTGTGATGACGATGATGATGATGATATATATATATATAGGGGGACATTACAATCTCCCCTCCTTAAAAAAAAATCCTCCCCAAATTTTACAATAATGCTCTATTAGAGAAATAAGTATAGTACAACTTTAGTATCTTTCACTCTATTTCCCAAGTGATCTCCTTAGCACTATCATTCCTCTATATCACCTTAACTATAGTAACTTGCTTTGATTGTAACTGGTGCACTTGGGAATCCAATATAGCTACTGGCTCCTCTTTATAGATTAAATTCTTGTTCCCCTCTATATTTTGCAGTTGAACTATATGAGAAGGATCAGAAATGTACTTGCTAAGTATAGAAATATGGAATATTAGGCATACTTGTGATATATATTGAGGTAATTTCAATCGATATATTACATTTCTAACTCTCTCCCTTATCTTGTAATGTCCAATATATCTTAGAGACAATTTTTCTTTCTTTCAAACCTCATAACACCCTTCATCAGATATACCTTTATAAATACAAAATCACCGACTTGAAATTCCATGTCCTTATACTTTGGGTCTACATACTCTTCTGTTTGTTGAACATTGTCTCTAGTCTTTGCTTGATCAATGGAATCTTCTCTGATGTAGTCTTGATTAGATATAGGCCCTTTAATTGCCTCTCACCTACTTCCTCCCAGCACATCTGTGGATTGTATTTTTGTCTATAAGTGCCTTATAAAGTACCATCCTAATGCTACTGTGATAGTTATTATTGTAAGCAAACTCGATCAAAGGAAAGTTTGAATCCTAACTACAACAAAGTCCTTCACGCACATCCTCAGTATATTGCCTATCAGTCTATGGATGGAATATTATGCTAAAATCCAATTTGATGCCCAATGTCTCTTATAATTCCTCCAAAATCGAGGTGTGAAATGTGATCCTCAGTCAGACATTATTGACAGGGCACCCTATGAAGACATACTATCCACTCGATATATGCTCGTACGACCATGGAAACTGAGTAGCTGATTTTTATGGGGTAAGAAATGGGTTGAATTCATCAACATATCTATGATCACCCAAATTAAATTACATCAAGTCCTTATATAAGGTAGGTCAACCACGAAATCTACTGTGATTTTTTCCCACTTCCATTCAGGAATTAGCAATAGTTGTAGCTTACCCGAGGGACTCTAAGGCTTGGTTTTTACTTATTGGTAAGTCAAGGACTTAGAGACATGTTCAAACACATCCCTTTTTCATATCATGCCACTAATACATGTCTCTAATGTTACGATATACCTTGATAACCTTGATGTACATTGTACACAATATAGTTCACTTCCTCTACAGTATCCTCCTTCAAGTTTTATACATATGGAACACACAATCTCCCACTCACCTTAGTATTCCTCCCCCATCAATCTTGAAATTTATGTGACATTCTTTGTTGGGCCCCATTTTTGGAGCCCAACTTTGGAGTCGAAAACAATGGATTGCGAGGGAAAATTTTTTAGGGAGCGATGGCGGGTTTGTCGCGGCGAAAATACTGAGGTAGCTCCAAAGACCGTTCGGGACAAGTTCCCCGCAACCAACTTTTGGCTTCACCGCGACGAAGTCTCGAGGTCATCAAAACTCACTCAAGAGCCTTCCCAAAGGTTTCTCCAACTTTACTTTCACTCTACATTGTCCCAAATTCACTTCCTCTAATGCAACATCATTTTATAACAATTCAACTACCAACATTTTTTCATTAAACTCTCTAATCTCTACTCATTTGATTTGTTACTTACAACAAATTTTCATCCTTCACAATTTCCCATCTTTCTTTTTCCATAACACATCTCACTTATATATAACAACAATTTGTATTCAAACTTTATCATCTCAAATTGATAACTTCCTCAAGTATGCCTAATTTCAACCCAACTTCATCTATACACAATTCATATTTTAGTAACCTCAAACAAAAGAGTTTTACAAAGCTTTAATGGCATTTCAAGCCATATTAAATCATCGATATCAAAATCCAAAATACAAAAGATACATAAACGAATAGTTCTCGAAATGCAACTAAAGCCTTGTGTTTTTCAAAAACTAACTCAAAATACAACATAAGCAAATTTGGAGTGATGTTTTGACTCTAGATCACTCGATCTCTTGCTCATTACCTGGAGAAGAGAAGGAATGGGGGTGAGCTTAAAAGCTTGTGGATAACAATTTTTATAATCGGTAATAAGCAAAAACTATTGAAATATTCATTTCTATTGTAAAAATTCACATTGACTCATAAGACACATATTTTCCAAATTCTCACTTATCAAACAATTTATAAGCAACATAAATCATGCATTCATCAAACTTGTCAAACACATGTACACACATAAGTACATCAGAATGGTTTGGGTAGGTCTATAAACAGAACGAACTAATACATTCCCACATAATGGTCCTGGGTAGTCGTGAACAGAACGAACTATCACAATCCCACATAGTGGTTTTGCGTAGTCGTAAATATAAGGGAGTCTATGAAGGAGCTCCATGCCACTAGTGGGCAGGTGGGAGAAGCCTTTAGTCAAAGTGCACTTGACATACAAAATAGACCAAACCAAACCCAAATAACATGTATTTCATGGCTTGAAATAGATTGCCCAAAATGGCACATTTTCGAAACTTGAAACATAACATCTTTTCAAAATCATTTCATTTTCTTTCCAAAATCATTAACACAATTCATATACAAACACGTAGCACTCTCTTAAAGCATTTAAAGAGCAATAAATGAACATGTATAAGTAGTTTGAAATAATTTATTTTCATTCTTTCAAAAGAAACATTTATGGCTTATTACTCAATTATAAAAAAAGTAACCCACCTTGAATTCCTTGCTTAAAAGTGTCTCTCCTCTTGCTCCTCTTGAATTTCTTGATTCCCTTTAACATTGGCAAAATCCCATTCAATAGGAATTCAATTTGAAAACCTACAAATAATCATATTCACTAGAATTAATTCTAGAATACTTAAACTCATGCATTTCCTAAGCTTCATGAACCAAAGCCCTTCCAAAAATCCAAACCTTTGGGTCAATTTTTCATAATCATTCTGATCAGGTAAATGAAGAAATTTGATAACACTTTCTTCTAGAAAAATGTTCCCCATTTTCTTAAGTTTCTAATGACACCAAAATCGTTCAATTTGGTTCAATAATCTGAAAGTTATACCTAAAATATTTTTGAACTATTCTTATACTGCAACAGTATTCTGTGCACAACTTCCATCTAGAAATTGAAATTCTTAGAGACTAAATTAAAACTTGATTTCATCAGACAATTTGTAGCCCTCTTTCTCTAGTTTACTCTTTATGAAAAATCATCTCACTTAGATAACTATAAAAAACGTTATGTGTAAAATACCGAAGCATGTTCAAGCTATGTAGGAAATTTTGAAAGTTCGTCGCGGCGAACCAATAAAAGTTGGCCACGGCAAACTTTTTCAGAGAGAAAATTTCCTCGTGAATTCTTACCTTTTCCGCGGCGAACCCAGAGTTGGCCGCAGTGAACTTTCACAGACTTGTCTTCATTCGCAGCGACTAACCAAGGAGAGTTGGTTGCGGTGAACTTTCACAGACTCGTCTTTTAAATATTTCCATATTCTACTTTTTACTTACTACACATATCCAACTTCATTTTCACTTTCATTTTACTTCTATCTCCCAAAACATGTTTCATTCATCAAATTAAGAAGAATGATACTTATACTTGTTTATCCAAAGCTTCTTCAATCACTATGAAACCCTAGCTTCTCCAAATGAAGAGTTTTTTGGCTCTAATGAAAGCTCTTCTCTTCCTCTTTCTAACTCTTCTTGAACAATCTCAAAATCTCTCTTTAAAACTAAGAAAAGATGAAACATAGCTTAGTTTTCTCTTCCTTTCTCTCCTTCTCTTCGTATTTTCTCTCTTCTTTTCCCTCACTCACGTTTTCTTCTTCTTTCAAATGCAAGACAACACTTTTCTTTCCAATTATGCCCTTAGTGAATGTAAATTGTCCATTTTGCCCCTTCCTTTAATGCTTATGGCTTTTAAACTTAAGTGACTTACCTAAAATGCCTTTGAACATTCTTACTACCTTAATTCAATTTATCCATGCACTAAAATCCTACTAACATTGACATACTAATTAACTCCAAAAATAATCAATCCATAAAGACGTCATAATTTATTTAAATCATGCTTAACTCAACAAGAAAAATTCAGGGGTCAACATCCTTCTCATACTTTAAGCATAATTTTTTGAACGTTAAGGTTTTGGCCTTGAGCGACCTTGATCCTGTCCAATAAGATTGATCGTACTCTAATGTTTGCTAGTAGTACTCTTAAAGTGAAATCTAAAATTGAGCACATTGATCCATCAAATCATATAACTCTTTCATGAAAGCTTTCCTCTCTACTACGATATGTGCCACACTACCCAAGAACTTCCTACTTAATGCATCTGCTACAATATGTCGTTCCAAGATGATACTAAATCTTGTAGTCATAATCTTTTAGTAGTTCTATCCATCTTCTTTGCCTCATATTTAAGTCCTTCTATTGAAATGTATATTTTAAACTCCTATATTCCGTTTAAATTTCACACATTTCACTATACAGATAACGTCTCCAAATCTTTATGGTAAGATCACTACTTCCATCTCTAAATTATGAGTAGGGTAATTTTGTTCATTCTTTTTCAGTTTCCTAGAAACATAAGCAATCACCCTATGATTCTACATTAACATATAGCCTAGGCTAACTCTCGAAGCATAATAGTACAATTGAAATCCTCCACTTTCAATTGTTAATGCTAAAACTAGAGTTATAGTTAAATACTCTTTTAGCGTTTGAAAGCTCTCCTCACAAGCATCAGACTAAATGAATTGGCATTCTTTTGCATTAGACTTGTCAATATGGCTGCTATCTTTGAAAAGTCTTAGAAAATATTCAATAATAACCTGCTAATCCTAGAAAGCTACGCATTTATATCATTATCTTTGGTATTTCTCGACTTACTACAGCTTTCACCTTCTTCGGGTCCACTTGTATCCCCTCCTGAGATACCACATGTCTTAAGAATGTGACATTCTCAAGACAAAATTCACACTTCCAGAACTTGAAAAATAATTGATATTCTTGAAGTGTTTATGCAAACTCAAATATTGGATGTGCTTCTTATCTATTCACGAATACATAAAATTTCATTGATAAAGATAATCCGAACCTATCTAATATTGGTTTGAACATTCCATTCATTAGATCCATAAAAGTTATTCGAGCATTGGTAAAGCCAAATGACATTACTTATAATTCATAATGACTATATCGAGTCCTAAAGGTACTTTTAGGTATATCCTCTCCTCTAATTCTCAACTGATGATATCCAAACCTTAGGTCAATTTTATAAAAATACTTAGCACCTTGATGTTGATCGAATAGATTGTCTATTAGGGTAACAAATACTTGTTGCAAATGATCACCTTATTCAACTGCCTATATTCAACACATAATTAAAGAGAGCCACCCTTATTCTTTATAAACTGTATCAGTACACCCCATGGTGATGTGCTAGTGTAACATCTCGTTCCCTTACTAGGGGTTCGAACCCTGGATTTATGAAATTGAGAAAATAGTAACGAGAGTTTAGAAAAGCGCATTTCATGCTCATGCATAGTGTTAGCATATGCATATGTGAAATTGATTATTGCACAAATTAAAATGAAATGTTCA
>JANITX010000003.1:33935288-33948935 GCA_027564395.1 Erythroxylum ulei | reverse complement strand
TTATTATTATTATTATTATTATTATTATTATTATTTATTTCATTTTGTTTTCTTTTTATTATACGAAATTAATTATCTTATTATTATCATTATAATTATTAATTTTGTTGTTGTTGTTGTTGTTGTTGTTGTTGTTGTTATTATTATTATTATTATTATTCAATAGTAATTTTTAATTGTTATTATTATTATTATTTGTTAACTTTTTTACTAATACAAATCATTCGTAATAAAATTATCAATGAATTACATATTTCTAATCATATCAAAGAGCAGAGGTATTTTCTTCATTGACACAATTTTTATGTTATATCCATTGCAATCAAACACATTTCTGTCCTTGAGATGGAGACAATTTTTTCTGTTCTGTTAATCACAACCAAACACCTCATTGTCTCTAATTTTTGTTCCGTTCTGTCTCTGAATTTTTGTTATTTTCCGTCTCTGTATACAGGAGCCAGCAACCATACAGAGCGTTAATGAAAAGTTATCCTCATGTTGGTAGAACTTAGGCGTCTCTTAAAATGTCGGTGGAGACAGCAACTAATCAATATTTTGGAATGATTCTTGAATTGCTCCATTTTTGTAATGATGTGAGGTTCCTCTTAATTATTAGAGAGGCCTTTGAAATACTAAGAAGCAACTTTTGGCAGGGGCATTTTTCTATTTCAAAATTTTTCTGTTATTCTAGTTTATTAGGGCAATTTTGGTTCTTGGCATCATAATTATATCCCCAGCTGCGCAGTATTTGAATTTGTGTCCCAAGCAATGATGTATAGAAAGTAGGCATGCCTCGGGCGTGCGACCATACCATTATGTCTCAACTCTCAACTTCTTACCTATTTGAAACGCAAAATTTAAACAGTTTTTGCATTTCAGTCACGCAATCTATGGTTTCAAATTGCATATTCTAATATAGAGGAATAGAACTCAGGTGGTTGGTTTTGTCCCCCCTTTAGAGTTTTTTGTTTCCTTAGATACCTGTCTATAGCATTGGTCATGTTAAAAGAGAGTTTTAACGATGTCAAGCGCCTTGAAATTGAGTTGCCCATATGACTGGGTATAATAATAACCATTATTCCTGGATTAGCTTATCAGTACAGAAGAACATAGAGAAAATTTTATGCGGTTAACTTGGAACGTTTACATTTTATGACAACACAAGGAAAAGACAGAAGGTGAGCTTTGCCAAGTT
Organism: Erythroxylum ulei; assembly: GCA_027564395.1. Classification (NCBI taxonomy): domain Eukaryota; kingdom Viridiplantae; phylum Streptophyta; class Magnoliopsida; order Malpighiales; family Erythroxylaceae; genus Erythroxylum; species Erythroxylum ulei. Next base: position 33,947,740 of record JANITX010000003.1, on the reverse strand, counting down.
CGCCACGACACGTTAAAGGACATCGTTTAGCTGTGATAGACTGCGACACATACTAAAACATCAAATCCTTGTTGCGGAGATCATGGGGGCTAAAACTAAAAAAACGTCAACATGATTGCCCCTAGACCGGCCATATGAGAACCGTCAATTACATCTCTACAAAAGTCAAACCATGATGTGGAGCCATTCAAATTCATTGGATTCGTCGGTAGACACGTGGGCATGATCTTCAAGAAAACGACACAGCGAAAAGGGGTGCGGGAGACTACTAGTCCTGTATCCGAAAGAATGTAAACAGGAAATATGGCATGGCTTTTCTTAATTGGATTTCTGATGAACCCACCAACACAACACCAATGGAATGAATAGAAGACGAGAGAATGCACGTCATCTTTTTCACACAAAAATCTACACTCAATAGTGGAAAATCTTTGCGAAAATTGATGGTTTGGGACTACAGAAAAGTTGAAAATGAAACAATATATATATATATATTTTGAGAATGAAACAATATATATTACGTAGATGTTTGGTTGAATTTTTTTTTTATGGTTTTTAATAGTTAGCAAGATGCATGCAGTAGCAGAAGTTATGTTTGCTGTACTCAATTTGCTGTTGCATTCACTGCCCTACACAATGATACCTGCAACTATTGTGCTTTCTTCATCATTCTCTTTGCGTCTGCCTACTTCTGTACAAAGATAACGTAAAGTTGACGCTTCTTGTTCAAAGCCTGTCCATCTTCTATCACTGTAAACATGTCATTTGTACCTTTTTACTTACCTGAAATTCTAAAGTCTTAAACTTCCAACCTCGCCGTCTCTCTATATCTTCAACTCTTTTAAGTCCCTCTTCTGCTTTGCTACTTCTAAACGACTCAAGCCACCTTCTTCCCTTTGTTTCTACTCATTGATAGCAACTTCAAACTGGTTTTAGATCAGGAATAGTGGTTGAATTGAGGGTATGCTGTCTGTTCTGTAAGTATCAGCTCTTGAAAAGGCCTAAAAAGCACATCTTACTAGTTTTGCGCTAAGGAAGAAAAAAAGCTATATCCATGAAAGAGAGAGGCAAAACTGTGGAGGTTCAAACCAGCGAAGACTTGTACGATCAAGACTATAGTCCTGCAGCAGATCTTCCATGCAAGAAACATCCGTCAGCAAGTTCAGTTGGAATTTGTCCTTACTGTCTCAAAGAACGTTTAATCAATCTGGTTTGTTCTGATTGTGGAGAACATAGGCTGTCTTCCTGTTCTTGCTCAGAGATCTCTTCTAATCCAAACTCCTCGTACAATGTTGAGATAAGCAGTGTTGGTCGTGTATCATTCTTGTTAGAAAATGACCAGAAAAACTTACTAGTTTCAAGTTCCAATCCTAAGCCTAAAAGGGAACGGAAAGAAGATGATGTTATGTTGCTCAAGCGGAGTAGCAGTAGCTGTGTTGAAATCAAGAGAAAAGGCGGTCTTTGGAGGATTGTTAGGCTGTTCAAGAAGAAAAGAGAAAAAGGGTGTGTGAATACTGTTGGAGGATTTGAAGATAAAAGTGATATGTGGGTTGTTGACTACACGGGGGTGTCTAGGTCCAGGTCTTTGTGCAGCTTTAGAGGAGGTGGGTTCTTTGGTTCGGAAGATGGAACTTTTTCTGGTGCTAGGAGTTCCATTTCAGGTGCTAGGAGTTCTCTGTCAGCTGCAAGGAGTTCTGGTGTCAATGGAGGTCTACCGTTTGATCCTGACAGAAAAAGTGGTTTCAGTGAACCAGAGCCAAGAAAAAGTTGTTTTGATGGTCATGAAAAGAGGGATGCGACTCTTTTGGAGCCTGATAAACTTGACACGTTTTTCAATGGAGCGAACACTAGACGTGTATTTTCACTTAATGAGGGCAACTTTAGCACTGTGGATGATTCGGGCTTCATTGACTTGAAGTTTGATTTCCCATCAGAGTCCAATCCAGATTTCTCTGCTATTAAACTGGTTTCTTTATCAGATACAAACTCTGCTTTTGGGAGCATGAGAGCTGGTGATACTGTGGCACAGGATCATTGTGCAGGCCATTTGGGAAGCTTTCCAAGAGAGATGTTTTGTGCCGATGGTGGTTCATGTAGGATTGCGGCCAGTGACAGAAGGACTAAAAAGAGCAGGAAAAGTTTTAAAAGCTGGAGATGGATTTTCAGGTACAACACTGGTGCAAAGAAGAAAGATGAGGGGCTTGGTATCAAATCTGTAGCTTAGATAGAACCTTAATCTGTAGTTTTTCATGCCCATTCGCGGTTTCTTTTGTGATCATGTCTCATCTGATTTATGTAGTTATTTTTTATCACGGTTAAAGAAACAGAAGCCAACCAAAAATGAGTCTCCTTGATTTCACCATGACGTAAGGATTAGAAAATACAGGAAAACAAAGAACCAATCTTTCATCTGCCAAATGCATTAACAGTAATGCAGTGCCCAATTACATTGATCTTCTGTGTTAACCTACATAAATATGTATCCGCCGAAGATTACTGGTTGATTGACGCTATTAAGTAAACTGGAGTTCGTCTTTTCATTCTGAAATTAACTATATTATGCACAAACATTTCGCAACCAACTCAACATCGAATGTGCTTTACGGGATTGTGTCCGCCACAATGATTTTATTTGGAGTGTTAATAGTGTCGAATAATTCTTTCTTTACATAATATGAATCACCAAAAACTAATTGCATTGAGATGGTAACTAAGCTTTCGCGTAATCGATGATTCCTCTGAAACAGATCGAGCATTGACAAGCGTAAAAGTAAACATGCCATGATTCAACCAAATAATAAAAGTGAACTCCAACTAGTGTAAAGGTGAACATTTTTCTTTCTTCGTCCACATAATCTCTACAAAATATAAACCTTCCTAAATTGTTAAACAAAATAGATTTTTTTCTGAAACTTGAAGTTATTTTCATTAACGATAGTAAAATTATTTACAACATTACAATGAGTTCATCCGGAAAAACACAAATAGGGTTAGCTCAAGATATACGAAAACAAACAAGTCAAGCATACTAGCAGAAGTTTATAGGTTCCATCTTATCTTCGTCGTGGTTAACAATTCATTAGTAGCTTCCTTTGCTATAGCAGGAGCTCTGATTTCATTAATAATGTTTGTTGTCAATTGATATTTGGTTATCTCTTCTCCAGAGTAAATCCTTCTAGGTCGCTCCCTTTATATATTGTATATTGTACGTAGTTATGAAACCTGCTTTAAACATCTACGCATCCTACTTTTTCCATTTGGAGATTCGAATGATCCAAGTCAGTTTTCACTCATAAGAATTGCAATAGGCTTCCAACTTATGTAGTATTTGGCTCCACATTACTTTCGAATATGCACAATTGAAGAAAAGGTGGTTCCTATCTTCAGCTAATAGCTTGCATAGCACACAAGTTTGACCAAAGTTACCATGCCATTTGTTTTTGGTACTTGGTCTTTTATGACTAATCAGGTGATGATAGAGGCCCTAGGGCTTAGACTATTCTTCCAAAGAAGTTGGGACTGTGGCACCACTTGACGTTCAGCTTGGAAGATACTATGGCAGGATTTGTTAGTGAATAATCTCGTGGTATTAAGTTTCCATACAATCCTATCTTCATTACAACTGCTACTGATCGCTAGGAAGTATTGAAGGATATGTTTAAACCCTCTAAAGTTACCAGTCTAGCTCCCTTCAACAATGAATGATGAGACTCTAGCAGTGAGAGGGATTAGGCTTCTAAGATGTGCTAATTCATTCCTCTGAATTAATGAACTTGATTCAGTCCAATTATCATATCATATCCAAATTTTGTCTCGCTTTCCCAATTTGTGATAAATCCATCGGTAAATGAGTTCATGAAGCTTCAACATTTGTATAAGAACCCAAGAACAACCCCTGATCATTGGCAGCTGCCAGAAACTGTGAGTGTTGAGGTATGTTTCATGAATCCACTTGATCCAAACAACATTTCTATCTACATAAAGTCTCTAGATTTTCTTTCAAAGTAGTGCCTTTTGCATGATTGAGGAAGAGATAATGTCTAAACCTTCATTTTTTTTGAAATTGTAACTTCATTCCACTTTTCTTTTGCCTTCTTTGCATTGTCTATCGAACTGGACCAATGGACAACTTTGATTGCTCTATCTAGCTCCTTGATCACCCATTTAGGAAGAATCAGATGGTTGATCCAATGAACATATATATTGTTTAGAACCAAAATTATCAGAGTAACTCTAGCTTTCATAGATAGAAATCTATTTTGCCAGGCTAGTATTCTAGATCTGTATTTCTCCAAGAGAGGAATACAATCAACATATTTGAGTTTATCATGAGAGATTGGAACTTCCAAATATTTAAAAGGAAGTGTGTTCTCCATCCCTAGTGATCTTGCAAGTTCAAAGGGATTTCGAGCGTCTAAAAAGTAGTAGAAACTACTCTTGTGAGTATTAACTTTTAGTCTAAACCAATCACATAATCTTTTTAGTATGACTTGAAGAATGTTGACAGATAACTCATTAGCTCTAGACAATAGTAGTAGGTCATCAGCAAACATTAAGTGAGTAAGTTGGTTGTGATGGTACTTGAATATGCCATTATACACTATCAGCTTCTCAAGCATTCTAGAAAATATTTCCATAACCAAACTAAAGATGTAAGGGAATAGAGGGTCTCCTTGCCTAATCCTTCTTGCACAATTCAATGGCTTAGTTAGAACACCATTCACAAGAATGGTGATTGATGAAGTTTGAAGACACATCATGTTCCAATTCTTAAATTGTATAGGGAATTCCAGAGCTTCAAGACAAACCTGGATAAATTGCCCATTGACAATATCGAAGGCCTTATAGAAGTATATTTTCCAAATGCAGCTCTTTATGTTTTTCCTGGCTGATAATCTTTTAGGAGTTCTTGCAAGAGAATAATGTTATCCCAGATGGATCCGCCTACTATGAATGCTCTTTGAGCTAGGGAAACTATGGGTAAACTATCTCATCCAGAGCTTTTTTCAATTTATTAGCAAGTAGTTTTGCAATTACCTTATGAATGGTATTGCAACAAGAAATGGGTCTATAATCTACCAGTGAGGAAGGGTTTGGCTTCTTAGGAACAAGATAGATGTAAGTGTGGCTTATCTCTATCAACGTCTTGCAAGAGTTCAAAGTTTCCTAAACAGCTTGTGTAAACAACTCACCAGTGATGTTACAGGTTGTTAAAAAGAAGCAAGCAGTGAATACATCAGGGCCAGGTGCCTTTAAAGGGTTTAGACTGAAGAGGACTTCTTTTATGTCATTTTCCAATAATGGAGCAATCAGATAATTCTTGATATCCTGGCTTAATATGTATTCAAAGTATCTCTTTATATCAAAAGACCGGTTGGACTGAATGGAAGTTCCCAGTAGCTATTAAAAAAAGACTAGTGAGATTCAACAGGTTTGTCTGATTTGAGTAGAGGGCTCCTTTTTCATCCCTGACTCCATAATTTTATCTTTATTCCTCATTGCTAACAATGAAGCATGGAAAAATTTGGTATTCAGATCCCCATCTTTCAACCATTCAACTCTAGCCTTTTGTTTGAGAATAGAGTTATGCAAATATAAGGCCTGCTAATATTCCTTAATTCTAAAGAGTTCATTATCTCTCATCTGGGCATTACGAGGATGGTGGTAACGGTCATATTGAGTTTCTTTAAGCTTTGTTTTGCATTCTTTAACATTACAAATGTTACCACAGGTAAAAATTTTGAGAGTTGATTTTACTTTTCTCAACTTCTACATTAGTTGGAATGATTTGTAACCTTCAATATTCTAGCTCTAGCAAGCTCTAACCAATTCAAGGAAGCCAATCCATTTAGTGAGTCCATTATAGAACTTGAAATGAGCATCCATATAATTAGATGTAGACATATTATGAATGAGAATGTAAGAATGGCCAGATAAGAGAGTTTCCTCAAAATGAGCAAATGACTGTGGATATACAGATAACTAGATTGGATTAACCATAGCTCAATCCAATTTCCTTTTAATAAAGTATTGGCCCTGCTACTTGTTTGTCCATATGATGAGTCTCCCATTGAATTTAAGGTCTGTCAGCTGAACTTTCTGAAGAAATCTGCAAGTTCCCTCCCTGATGTTGGGAAGATCCCTCTCCCACCTTCAGATTCAAGATTATTTTTGATATAGTTGAAATCTCTATCACTAGCCATTGATTAGTGATAGTGGCTTTTAGTTGTTGCAGATTGCTCCACATTAGTTCTCTTTGAAACTGAAAGCTTGAAGCATAAATAAGAGATGGCGCAAACTTGGTGTTAGTGTTGCGAAAATGACAAGATAACTGAAGGTTTTGGTCACACTCCCCTTACCCTAGCACTGAAGCTTTTTTAGTGTGATAAAAATAAAAAAATTTGCCATTGTAATGTGAAGATAGATTTGTTAAAATAGACCAATAAGCACCTAAAAACTTTAAAACCCTAGGTAGTTAGGAAGATCTTATTTTAGTTTCTAAAAGCCCAACTGTATAAGGCTTTTCTTCCAAAATCATATCCTTAACTGTAGCTTGTTTATGAGGGCCATTAAACACTCTAACATTCCATACTAGAGATATTACATGGGTTTCCCCTTTGGATTTGTTTTTATTATTCATTTTAGATTACCTCTTTCTAAAGTTGCTGATTAGATTTAAGGGAGTTTCACTGATACCTTCTTAAACACCATTTCTGTAAATGGTATTTGCTAAATCAAGATGATTTTCTTTATTATCATGATTATCATCAATGATGCTAACCTTCTCCAAAGGGTTGATGAACATTAGATTTGTAGGAATTTAAGGCATGTCAGAAGTGGTTTGATGTTTGGGGTAGCTGTTGATTTGTTCTTCTATAAAAGTGTGATCTCCAGTTTAGCATGTTCGCCCAAATTGGACAAAATGTTCAGATCCTTTTCCTGAGGTTCATCAGCAAGAGTAAACCATTTAATTCATCATGCCAACCAGTTTTGAAAAGTTTACCATTAGGTTTCTAGCATTTGGTTGTTAAGCTAGGCTTCCAAGGATAGGTGATAGGAATTTCAATTCTTTTAAGTTCTCCATCTTCATCTAGCTTTAGAATAGGGAGTTTATCTGGCAATTCAATGCTCCTACTCACTTCTATGCATATTTTTACAAAATAGATCCTCTCTATGTTTGTTGTTTAAAACTCCATGCAGACTGGTTTTCCTAGTGAGCTAACTGAGTAGCTTAGGCCTTTAATTGCCCAAAATCCAAGAGGAATGCTATGAAGTTGTACCCAGATGGGAAAAATATATGCTTCCTCTGTCACAATCCAACCCTGGTTTCCATTTCTTTAAAAACATGGGTTTTCCTAGTGAACTAGCTAAGTAGCTTAGGCCTATAATTGTCCAAAATCCAAGAGGAATGCTATGAAATTGTACCCAGATGGGAAAAAAATCTATGCTTCCTCTGTCACAATTCCTAAAAACTATGATTATTTCTCTCATCTTATATTGTTGTAACTAGAGAAGATAAGGAAATACAAAAACACCATTTTACATCTTTATTTTGATGGCTGATTGTTGAGCACTAGGTTTTGATACTGTTTGAGTCATTTAGAGCTTTAGAGATTAAGCATCTACTCAGTTACGCTCTTTAAATATCACTAGTAAAATTGCATATGAAGAATAAATGACTTATACTGTCTTCAACACTTCTGTATAGTGAACACCAGTTGGTGAAATTTAGAAACCTTGCAAGTTTATTAACAATTGGTAGTTTGTTCTTCATGGCAAGCCATAATATGATGGAAGCTCATGGGTAAAGATGATTGAATCACACCACCTAAGACCAAGGTATGATTCCTAGATCATTGAGTAGGAGCTTTCTGCATCATTGATCGGTAAAAATGCAAATAAAGGAATGTTTCCAAATGAGTCTTATCATCTTTTATGTTGAACATGGTTTAAATAATCTCATTTTTCATGTAGCTGGTAATGGGAGCTTGTAAGAAGATCTCCTTGCCTTCTGGTGAATCATAGGTCTGAGAGGTGAGGCTTGAACCACATTATCCAAAGGATTCACAAATAACCAATTATCTTGCCAAAAACTTTTGGATTCTCAATTTCCTATTAATGTAATGAAGTCAGGATTGAATCTCTCTCTCATCTTGAAGATTGCTTTCAAAGTAGAAGAAGGATAGTGCTTCACATCTAAACCCCATATACTCCTTTTTTTTAATGAAATAAATGTGTTTCCATTTGCACTAGTCTCTATTTTGTGTTGATTTTGTCAAAGAGACTGCCGAAGTCTCTATTTCTTACTTTATTAGAAGTTATAAGAACGTCAAGGTAACCCATTGGAAAGGTTTGCTGTTTGAAGTCATTAATGGCAGCCAGCAACGAATTATGGTTTGCAGCACCTTGGAGAGAAAAAAACTACTTTTAAAGCAGTTTACTTGTAGTCTAGACATTTTATTAAAGACCTTGAGAGCTTTTACAAGAGTTGAGATAGATGTAGCATCAGCTTTGAGGAGTATGATAAATCATCAATAAAGGTAAGATTGGTGAGCTGAAATTTTCTAATTTTAGAGTGATATTTAATTCCCTTCGTTCTTTCAACAATCCTTTTAAGCAATATGTTGAAAACTTCCATGACAAGTGCAAAGAGGTAAGGAGAGATGGGATCGCCTTGGTAAATTCCTTTATACCTTTCGAAGAACTTGGAAGGTTGGCCATTAACAAGAATGTTATATGAGGAGACATGATACATTGTTTGATCCATTTAATAAGGAATCTAGAAACTTTAAGGCTACAGGAATATTGATTATAAACTCCCAGTCAACACTATCACATGCCTTTTTTAGGTCAATTTTGATGTAACAATTTATTTTGCCTTTCTTCTTATAATAAGTTTTAATAAGCTATTGAAGAATCAAAATATTGTCTTTAATAAGTCTACTAGGAATATATGCACCCTGAGTAGGTCAAATGTGGTTGGGAAGATGTTTTGTGATTTGTTTGTTTGAGTTATTAGGTTTGCTTAAGGACAAACAACGTTTTAAGGGTGGGGACGTTGATAGGTGTAAATTATACTATGTTTTCTTATATGTTGAAGTGTTTTTTTAAGTGTTTATTAGATGATTATTATGTGTATAGTCTTAGAAATATGTTATTATTAGTATTTGTATTCAATCCAAGTGTTTGCTTAATTTAGAGCAAGAATTGGATCTTAAATTTTGTGTTTCAAGAAGCTTTTAATGTGTTTGTTAGTGATGGAAACCAGTTAACTGAAGAATGAATAAGATGGAGGTTGAATAAAGCAGGTCATGATCGTGACTTGCTTGTCACAATCGTGATAGAGAGCAAATTTCCAAATGCATAATCATGACATCCATGTCATGTCACGATCGTGACAACACTTTCCAAGCGTGACCTTTTTTGTATCTTTTAGTTGGGGATACTTTTGGAACGGAATGAAGTGGCGAAACCCTAGAAACAACCCTAGGACCCTAAACTAATATTTAAGAATGTGAAAGGCATATAAAAATGCAGAACCCATACATCAAATTGGATCAAAATGGAGAGATCAAGGACAACATCAGAAAATTCCAGCTTTTTAGATCAAAGAGCAATTAGAGTTTTTATTCCTTTTCCCTTGTTTCTTTCATTAGTATTGACGTGTAAGTGGAATTCTAAAATGCTAAACATGTTTATGGAGTTCTAAACTTTATATTTATTTTGTGACTTTATTCATTGTTGATTTCAATACATATTCTATTGTTTATGATAATTGTGAATGGCCATACTTTGACAACAAATCGAGAGAGTGAGTGAACAGTAATCAGATTAGATTATGCAAAGAGAGTTAGTAGTTTAATAAGTCACTCAATTATCAAATTAACGATCATTCGAAGAGAGATTTTTTATGAGAAATTAATTCTCCAATAGATAGCTTTAGATCTAATTAAAAACATTAAGGAAAGTTTTATGAATCAAGAGGTTGCAAATATGAAAATTTTGAATTCAATTAGGGTTAATTGATTAGATCTTGAGAGAGAGTAATTAATACCTTAAGAAATAACATATATAGATGAAAATGTGTTGCCTGACAAAAGCTCACAGTTGGGAATTTTGCCTACCAACACTTCAATACTATTTGTACATATTCTAGTGTTTGTCTAACAGAAGATTTCGTGTCTCTCTCTATTCATTCCACATGTCATTCACCCATTCACTAATTTGGTCTACCATGAAATTTGAGTTGATGATTAGTTACACATGTGGTTTCATCCTAAGCATCCATTAAACATTAATTAACAAGCCCAACATGATTGTTGATTTTTAATTTACTTAAGCTTAACCATCTATTGTAATTATATCTAAATATTAACCATGAATAAGTATAACCTCAAACGAATAATCAACTTATTTGGTGACGTCCTAGATTCTATATATACCTTCTTTTTTAATATTTGAAAGCTCAAACCATACATTTCTTTGAATTAATTACTAAAAAAATCTCAAACTTGATTAAATTTTGTAATTATAGTCTGAAACATTAAAATTTTCATAAAAATAGTTCATTGTTAAACTATGCATTAACGGAGCTAACGTGACAAGCTAGTTAGCTGTTATAATTTCAATGTGGATGTGAAATGAAATTAATTGTCCACGTAAGTAATTAATTTATTTAATATTACAAGAAAAAAATTAAACCTATTCTTTTATTCCCCCTAATTTTTCCTCATTGCATCTGCCTACAACCTTTCTTTCTTCATTTGCATTTGCTTATAGAGATTGAGGATTATTGCGGCCATCTTAATCTACCTTAAAGCTAATGTGGTTTAGGTCTATTACTTATGCTTATACTATGTTGTTTGCTATATTTAGGGTTCATAATTCTCCTTTCTAGTTCTATATCAATAATTTCTAGTTCAATTATGATTGTTTCATCTCCCAATCTCCATAACATAAGATTATCAATGCTTTTCTAGGATTGTTTGTTGGCAAAGAGAAAGATTAGTAACAACATAACTGAAAATGATAGGAAGAGAAAGGCGACAAGTGGTTCTAATTCTAAGTCAAAATACTAATTGGTTGGTGGTATGAATCTGATTAAGTTCTTATATTAGTGATCGTAGTTGGAACAAGTACATGCTTATAAAGAAGTTACTTAAAACAATCGTTTAATTTATACAACTAATTCATGCATTGAGAAATTAACATTACATAACTTTCTAAAACCTAACAACATTCAGCATCCTCCACATATATGTTAATGGTGACCACTAAAATGTACAAGTTAAGGACTTGTTAAAGGTGACCATCAAAATGTATAAGTTAAGGACTTATTAGAGGTAATAATATAACCTAAAACGAAGTTATAGCTAGGCACGTACAAGTGTGGAAAATGATCTCATAAAGATATTGAAGCATTAAAGAATCACATTTTGGTTGACTATCTTCAAATAAGAAGTAAGAGGAAGTCCTTCTTTAACACGTTCATTTTACTTCTCCAATGCAAAAATAATGAAACTGAAATCTGGTCATTTGGAAGGGTTCGTTAATCAGTATCACTTTATTAGTATGGATGACAATGGACCGGGCCAGGCCCAACCTATGGACTGATAAGTAGAGTCGGGTCAACCAAACCTCATATCTTTTTTAAAAAAATTTACAAAATAATGTTGTTTTGTGCCTTCCCATCAGGCTATAAGCTGGGTCGGGCTAGGATAGCCCCAGCCCGAGCGTGGTCGGTGGCCTGATCAGGCCAAACAGTCGTGACCCATAGCCTGATCAAATTGGGTTAAAGTCAGGTCGAGTCGGGTCATATTTGTCATCCCTATTTATTAGATGTGCATGTGCAAGTTGACAACTGGCTGGTAATAGAGGTTGTTCATTTTGAAAAAGAAGAATAGAACAATTAGTGAACTATTTTCGGGTGACATCTATGTAGAAATTATTAATTGATATGGTTTACTACATCAGTTCTGATAATAGAGAGTCTAATAGTGAGCTATTTTTGTAAAAAATTTAAAGTTCAAGTATTTCATTGCCACTTTTTAAAGTTTAAACTATAATTGTAAAATTTGAGTTTTTTTGGTAATTAATCTTATTTCTTTACTGTTGGGTCCCGTTTCTGGAACTCAACTTTTGGAAACATAAAGCGTGTGTACAGAATTTCAAGAAATACAAACGTGGGCAAAAACCAACGAAATCAAAACGCTTAAGATCAAATCTTTTAATTCTGACATCCGAAAATGCATACTTTATAAAAAAAAACGTTGGAAAACTAAAAGACAAGTTACCTCTTCCGAGAAGATGACTTGGTTTAACCAATCCAAATCGGTATAGTTTTTTTTTCTCTTCAACGCCATTCAAAGCAATTCAAAAATTCAAATGGTATTCATAGATCCCTCACCTCAATTCATTTGACTCCTCATATTCAATCATGTCTCATCATTTAA
>JANITX010000003.1:33907053-33918369 GCA_027564395.1 Erythroxylum ulei | reverse complement strand
AAATATGTTTATTTTAATTTCTTATATGATATTTATTAACAAATATTAGTAAAAATTTTTATTTTTATTTTTATTTAAACAAATAATTTAATAAGTAAAAAGTATATTTATTATATATTTATATATTAAAATTAATTTTATTTGAGATTTATTTGAAGATATTTTAAATTTAAAGTATATTTAATAAATAGTTATTAAATTTAAAATATTCTTTATTTTTTAAAAATAAATTTTAAATAATTATATTAATCATGATTCTTATTAGTAATTAATATTAAATAATTAAATATTATTTATTTGTTGATGAACAATCAGATTATGACAAAAAATAAAAATAGAAAACAAAAAATAGTTTTTATAGTTTTCATAAATTATGAAAACTGAGAGAAATTTAAAACTAAAAATAGAAATTAAAACTCAAATAAATAGATTTTCTATTGAATTTGAAAATGAAAACAGAAAATAAAAAATTTAAGTGGAAATAAACAGGCCCTTAGTCGTCATTGAAGACCATAGCATTCATGAAACCATGAGTTTTATGGACAACATTGTAGCCTTAACGGAGGACTAGCTTCTGCATACCTTTATCCATGTTAAACTAGAATTTTGCTGAAGGGAATGCACTAGGTACAGATCCTTATAAGTAGTTTAGCGTGCCTCATAATAACATATGCATAATATGGTATCTCTTTTCATAGTACTGCAGAAAGCATCTGGGAAAAGCCAGCAGAACTTTTCTTTGCCTTCATCTGTCAGAAATTATTGATTTGTTCTTGATTTGAAAAAGCTGGCTTTTTGCTCAGCATGTCTCACTAATAATGTCTCTCATTCATATATAACACTGAAAGTTTAGAAATGCTAATGTTATATTTATTAGTATTCAAGCTGATTTTTTTGCGGTATCGTATATTCACCATCACTGTTGTAGTTGCATAATTGGTCAATGGATGCCAACCAATTTGTAGCAGATGAGGATGAAGTAACTTATAGCTGTCGCATTTCTGGTGAGCACTTTGAAGCCCTTCTTTTGGTAGTTAACATTACTGATAGTCATTCATCATTGCTGCTAGGTCTATCTTGGAACCACTTTTGTTTATACCTTATAAAACATTTATTAGGTTCTTCCCTTTCTGAATGTACTAGCTTTAATGGTGGTTTACTTTTCAAAAATAATTAATGAAAGGTGCACTCTTGCTGGAGGAGGTTGTCAGTTCTTGTGGCAGAGAAGGAATCAGTGCCATCATAGAATCTGTAAGAGAAAGGTTCAGTGAGTCTCAACAAGAAAAGGCTGCTGGTTCAGTAATTTGGTCGAGGGTAAGTGAAAAGGACTTTTTATACATAATTGGGATTGAAATTTGTGGTTTGCTGAGTCTTGTTCTTTTGGATGTTTTCTTTTCATTAAGTGAGATTCCCGAGTTTTCCGTAAGGAAGGATAATCTCTCTACACGTGAGCTCTCTAAAAGACTTTGCAACAAAGATTCAAATGATTAAGTGGTTTTTTCAACTTGAACGTTCCTTTCATTTCATAGGGAAACACGGCAAAATCATCCAACAATATTTTGCGTATAGGAAACTGCAGCAATCATTTAAGATGCCGTGTTTCTGGTCATTCGAGTAATTTATCTTTTCCAAAATATCTTGTGATGTTCAGCAGGTCAGAGAACTGATTACTTGACTGTATCATACTTTTTTGAGTATTGTTTCTTTCAAAGAGGAATTCTTTCAGTTATTTTAAGCTGTATCCTAAAGACTCCGAAAGACCTGCTCCTGTGGTCAGTCTGCTCACTTGTCTTGAGTAGCATTCTTCTGAAAATTCAGCATCATATTAACCTTTGTATCTTTCCTGCCATTATTGTCCTGCCTCCAATTTCGGTTCCTGTGATCCCCACGAATTTCATAAACATTCTTTTACCTGCAGTGGACCCTTCTATGGTGCTTTCTTGTGGCTCCCAATTATGCTAATGTTTTACATTCATACTTAGATTTTTTTGGCATATTTTTTAGGAATTTGTTATGGTTCCTAGTTCTGGATCTAGTTACAGGACCCTGTAATGGGAAGTCCCCTCTTTGTTTGCACACTAAGTCTGGAAGATTTTCTCCTTATTCTACCTATCTTATTAACTTGAAGTAACAAGATCTCGATAATAAAGAGCTCTGGATCTCAATATGTATATTTTTTTTGGTTGAATAAAGTCCCTCTTGTTACTTTACTGCTTTCACTTGGAAAGAATATAAGACACTTTTTTAAACATAATTTACTAACAAACTAACAGACACAACCTTTAAACAACGTTTGTGAACGAACTAACAGATTCTTAATTATAGGAACATAAGAATAATCCTTTTTTGATGCCAACTACAGTAATACTATCTAAATACTAACAAAAACTTTGTTCAAACTTCTTACTCCTCCCGGGGTTAAAACATGTTTAAGCTTGGTTAAAAGGCTCCACCCTTCATCGAGTTAGGTTTAGGAATTTGGACTTGATCCTGTGCCCAACAGTAATATTTCCTACTTCGTCAAGAAGGCAGTTGACCTTAATTGCAAACAAGGAATAATGTTGAAGCATAATAGAGTTTGGTTCCCATAAGCAGGAGAGAGACCATCCCAACAAGGACTTGTTTTGTGCTTGCATTGGTACGACACATTTCACCGTTATGGGTAGTTGGCCAATAAAAAGGTATACGCTATTGTCCATTAACTTCTTAATACTTCTTTAAGCAAGAGACAAGGAAAACAAGACGAATTTGGGCTTCTGTCTTAAGAGCAAGACAAAAAGAAATTCTCCCAAATTTTGACTTAGCTGGGAACGAGCCATAAAAGTGAGGTGACAACTTACGACCCTTGCTTGCGAGAGATAATTGTCGATAAATTTGAAGTTTCAGCAAGAGCAAATAAGCCTCTGTAAACAGGACATCATGATGCTCAAGTTTGTAGACGCTTAAATCTCCTAAAAGGACCTTACACTCAATATCAACAATGGTGACCATGGAAGGACAAGACAGTAAGACAATAAGTGTGGAGGAGAACTACCATATACTGCTTTAAATGGTTCGAGGGCCCCATGTCACCAATTGTTCTGATACCAAATTGTTATGATCCTTAGTTCTGTATCTGGTTTCACTAGCTTGTAGTTGGAAGACTCCTAGTTGCTCTGCTTGCACAATGAGCCTGCAAGACTTCCTCTCTTGTCTACTTATCTTGTTATGTAGAAAGGAATAATAGCTTGTTAGGAGAACTTTGGATCTCAATATGTAGATTTCTTTGGGTGAATAAAGTCACTCTTATTAGTTTGATGCATTTCCTTATAAATCATACAAGAGAATCTTGAAACAAAATCTGCTAACAATCTAACATACTCTTTATTATAGGAACAGAAAATAATCCTATCCAAATGCTAACTGAAATAATTCTATCTACATACCAACCACAAATTCATTCACACTTCCTCCCTACTCTTCTCATGGCTAAGACATTTGTGAACTTGGTAAAAAAGCACCACTTTCACCAAATCAGGTTCAGCAATTTGGACTTGATCCTGCTGCCCAGCAATTACAGAATTTCATGCAACCGTTCAAATTTCAAGATTCTAGTTAATTTTAACCTTGAAGTCGTGCTACTTTGTAGTTCTTATTTACTTGTATGGAAAATTTGCTTGAATTTGCAGTCCTTAAGCTGGTAATTTTACCAGATGGGATTTGGAGTTCCAATCTTCTGCCAAGCTCCATGAATATAATTAGCGATCTGTTATGAGGCTGTAAGGTGTTTTTCTTGAATTTCATATTCAAACAACTAAAGAAACCGTGTATCCTTTTTAATCTTCACCAAATAAATGATTTAGTTCACCACAACAATTGCATATCTAATTATTTCAATAATTTATTTGGAGTCTTTATTGTCAACTTGCTTTTATGTACTACTTGTATCCTCTTGGATGGCAGTGGTTGGATCCTCCCTTTGTTCCTTTGAAAAGAGTTCTAGAAAATTTTCTTTTCCCATGCATTTGAATCTTCTCTTGTAATTTACTGCAGATAAGGGAGGCTACACTGTATGCTTTGGCTTCTTTGTCTGAACAGTTGCTTGAAGCAGAGGTTCTTGACAGTAAAATATTAAGTTGGAATCTAATAAGCTGGTGGGTGTGCACTCGTTTCTTTGTTTTTAGTATTGTGATCATATCTATATCATTTGCAGGCTTCAGGTCTAGCCAGCATCAACTTGGGAACACTTGTAGAGCAAATTGTTACTGAAGACATTGGAATAGGTTTCTCCTTTATTTCTTGAATTTATTTTCTTTTATGATATTTCATTCTTTTTGGCTCATGTTGTATAACATTGCATCTTTTTCTGTTTATTTTGTTTTCTTTTAGTGACAATATTTTTAACTGACATATACAATGTGGTAATCCTGTTTTCTGGTGCAGGTGTAAATGATTATCCATTTCTTTATGCTCGTGTCTTCATGTTAGTTGCCAAATTTTCCTCTGTGGTAATTGATATATATCTTTACCTTCCTTTTTGTTTGTTCATTTTAAAGAATTTCCTGTGGACATTTTAGTTTTTTGACAGATCAGCCATGGCATTCTGGAGCAATACATTTGTGCTGCCATCAAGGCTGTTGGGATGGATGTGTAAGTCTTATTACCTCACAATCTTTAACTGAGAGAACAAACATTCTTAACATTTTGATTACATGTATATCCTTTGCAGGCCTCCAGCGGTTAAAGTTGGTGCTTGCCGGGCACTTTCCCAGCTCTTGCCTGAGGCCAATACAGGAACTATTCAGCCACTTTTGATTGGTTTATTTACATCACTTACAGATCTTCTTCACCAGGTGAATTTGGCAAAGTTTCATAAATTTAATTGCTGAACTCATATTTACCAGCTGCAGTGCGGTTCTACTTTGTAGGCTTCTGATGAGACATTACACCTGGTACTTGAAACATTGCAAGCAGCAATTAAGGCAGGTGGGTTGGGTTTAACAAGTGGGGATGTGTGCCTTCCTGTGGCAGTTGATTGTGTGCCTTCCAGTGGCAGTTGATTATCTTATTTGTATATTTAATCATAGGTCATGAAGTATCAGCTTCAATTGAATCAATCATCTCTCCTGTGATACTTAATATGTGGGCATCGCATGTTGCTGATCCTTTTATCAGCTTAGACGCAATTGAGGTTCTGGAGGTATCAATCTTAAATCGATACTTGTTTTCATAGGTTGAATGCTGACTTCCATATTGCTTGCTGTATCACCAGTTGTAACTTTTGTGTTTGTTCTTTGATGCTTAGGACTAATACTCGCATAATATCCAAGCAATATTTCTTTGTGAGCATGTTGTAATGATACTTTATTATCTGTTGCACATAATATAATTGACAGCAATGGCTTTTGTAAATAGGTGTTTGTAACTGTTTGTTTCTCTCTGTATGTGTGTCTTCTTATTGCAGTAAGGTAAGGTTGTCAACCAGTCCTAGGGGCAGGCAAGGAATATTCACATGTGACAATGTATTCAGTTCGACTTCCATCAGTCCTGTGAAAGGGATATGATTGTGTGGAAGCAATAGCCTTTGCAGATAGGGTTTTGTGTGTGCATGCACATTCACATTTGAGCAAGAGAGAGAGAGAGACCGTATACTGCATATTGGAGACTTTATTTGGTTATAGATTACACATATAAAACTTTTCATGGTTCCTACTGAGATTTATATGCAAGGATTGTGGAATTGGAAGAATCCCACTTCCTTGTTTCTCTTTCAGGAGCAACTAACTATTATTCCTAATCTAGTATTGCACTTATATGCTTTACTTTGTTGGTTTTGAGCTCCATTTAGGCTTCTACCGCTTCTGGGTGCTGTTGCTCAACCATTCAAATTGTGGGGTCTCATGCATTCTTTTTTAATTTTAATGAAATATTTGTGTTAAGGCATGAATTATACTATAAACCTTAAAACAAAGATCAGGGATTGAACCGTGAAGTTCTTTCTGATTAACTTGTCTGTGACCTTTTCTTTTTGCTAATAGCTTTACTTGATGCGGTTCTGTTCTACATGCAGTCATCGAACTATTCCTTATTTTTATATCAAAAAATATTTCTCCCAGGCAATAAAAAATGCTCCTGGTGCTATCCATCCATTGGTTTCTCGAATTCTGCCACATATTGGGCCAATCTTGGATAAAGTACGCCTGCTATTTATAAAGCAAACTTTCCCTTGAGTTGCTCAATAGTGATCTAAGGTATATCTTTCTGATGTCTCTTGGGTGGTAATTTCAGCCAAACCAACAGCCAGAAGGATTGGTAGCTGGATCTTTAGACCTGGTTTCAATGCTATTGAAGGCAAGTAACTCAGCTATAATCCAGGATATCTTACATCTTTATTTTGCTAACTATATACACAGCCTTATGATCGTATGTGCTTTGCTAATTACAATCTGTGATAGCATTGTTCAGAATGCTCCTAACGATGTGATTAAAGCAGCATACGATGCTTGTTTTGATGCTGTTATCAGGATAGTGCTTCAAAGTGATGATCACAGTGAATTGCAGGTTATTTTTCTCAAACCTGATAGCATAGTGCTGTTTCATTTCACTTCTTACGTGTTCGATAGGGAAGTGACTTGTTATGTGCCTCATTGAGCAGAACGCAACTCAATGTTTGGCTGCTTTTATATCTGGGGCAAGACAAGAAGTATTAGCTTGGGCTGCTGATTCTACTTTCACAATGAGAAGCTTGCTGGATGCAGCTTCAAGGTTAGTGTTTCACTTTTTTTAAAAAATCAAATGGCAGTTTCTAGATGGTTTAATCTAATTTTTGTGTACTTAAACCTTTGGATTTGTATTCCAATGATTTGAAATGGGCCCTGCTATGGGAAATTTGTGTAATTCTATTGTGTGGTTAATACAGTTGGAACTGGAACTGTCTGGTTATGCTGCTGACAACCATCTCTCCAAGTCATTTTTTTCCCCATTGTCATGGGAAACATGACACTATTGCAAAGTTGAGAATGATAGCATTTCTGTATAAGTTATTGAGACAACCAACTTATGGTAAATGCATGGAGAGTGTCTTGATTGTGCGCAATATGTTTCCCAGCCATGTTAAGTTGGTATTTTATTTCTACCAGAACATTTCGAGTCTTATATGTTAGCAGTGGAAATGTTAAGAGATTATAGTTATCCTTTTTACATTTCCTTTCTTGACCCTGTTACTTTTCATTGTTTTGTAGTATTGTGTTAATTCCAAATCTTGAGTTTTATTTTTATTCATGTTTTTTCCACCTATTTCCATGTCTTGTATAAACACAGTAAGGTTTGCCTGATGATTATGCTACTATTGTTAAAATGAAAGCTACTCATTGTCAACATTGTTCGTAATCTTTGGGTATACAAACTTTACAGGATTTTGGTAATTTATTTGTGTTATATATAACGGTCCTTTTTTTTTGTTTGTATATTCACAGGCTTCTTGACCCTGATATGGAAAGCTCTGGTTCACTTTTTGTTGGTAGTTACATTTTGCAACTTATTTTACATCTCCCCGAGCAAATGGCACAGCATATCCAGAACTTAATAATTGCTCTTGTTAGACGAATGCAGTCAGCTCAAATAGCAGTACTGAGAAGTTCATTGTTACTTATTTTTGCTCGATTGGTACATGTCTATCATTACATATTTTGTAATTTTGTAATGATAGACCTTCTGTGTACTTTTCTCTGTCGAACATATGAATGCTTATTTGATGATGGTTTATGATTGTCTCGAGTTGTGGATCTCATACTAATATGCTTTAGTTTGTTCATCTGAGGCTGGTGAAATGTTTTCATCGCTGGAAGTCCTTTAGTAGCTTTTTACCGAAAAACATGCTAGATATCTAACTACTTTCACAAATGTTACCATTTTATTTCTGCATAAGTATGAAGGTTTTGCTTGACATCCATAAAGTACATATCTTACTTGGAAGTTTGTTAAATACCTGTATACTTATCCGCTCAATTTGTTGACAATTTTTCATGCTCACTGTCCATGTTTTCATGGTTCTACTTTTATAAAATGCAGGTCCATATGAGTGCCCCAAATGTTGAACAGTTCATTGATATGCTGGTTAGTATCCCAGCTGAAGGCTTTGCTAATTCCTTTGCGTATATAATGTCAGAGTGGACTAAACAGCAAGGTAAAGATACCATATGTTACTATGATTAGCCAAATTTCTTAGGAATGGCTACTGTATGTTGCCAATTGCACACGCCACTCAAGTGGTTACGAATTTCTTTTATTTTACAGTACTTAATTCTTATTCATGAATAATAAATGCTGATGCTCAGAGTCAGATCAAGACGATGTTTCTTGCATTAGAAAATACAACCAGTTTTTCTTTAGAAGTTTAAGACTAATTTGACATTCAAAATTTCCAACAAAGTACCTTATGTTTATATTGATTGACACAATTGATATGCTGCCTAAATCTCATGTTCAAAGCATTGTACATCCGGCTATTTGCTCTTTCCTTTTCCTTTTACAATGTGTCTACAGTATCTTTCCTTCAGCAGGGTTTTACAAGAAAATCACCGCTAAGGCTGACTAGTGCTGAAATTCTAACTAACTGCAGCGGAGATTCAAGGGGCCTATCAAATCAAGGTTACAACCACGGCTTTGGCATTGTTACTCTCCTCAGGGCATCATGAATTGGGAAAAGTTAATGTGCAGGGTCATTTAATTAAGGTTCTGCTACACTCTGAAGCTCCGAAAATACATTTTTATGTATCTTTTTTGTTCAAGAATTCATAATCTTTTCATATTTGTAGTCCACTGCTGGGATAACTACTCGCTCAAAAGCAAAACTGGCTCCAGATGAATGGGCAATTGTGCCACTCCCTGCAAAGGTAATTCGAGATTAATTCTAGTAATATTTTGGATCTATCTGACACGCAGTGAAACCTTAAGGACTTCTATGAGGCAAACAACTCAGAACAATTAAAAGGTCAGCTAGTTGACAAATCTTATAAATGGGAAGGCAAGCATGTTTAGTGCAACAATAAGCCAGAAGCTGAAATTATTTTCTGGCATCTGGCTGTGATCATTCATGCAGTTTGTTACTACATCTTGGAATAGCTTCTTTGTTAAACCTGTTGGTAGCAACAGCTTTGTGTACATTTCATGTCTGAAGGCATGTGTCAGGAATTGAATGTTGATATGATCTTTTCCTTTTCTTTTACGTGTTGCAGATACTGGCTTTGCTCTCAGATGAACTAATTGAAATCCAGGAGCAATTGGATGATAATGAGGTGGCTTGTTGGGTTTCAGATTCTTTTATATTCTCTCAAGTTTGGAAAGTGGAAAATTTGAAGTGTGAGCTTCTTGTTCTAATAGGCAAATGATTGGGAAGAGATTTATAAAGACGACAAAGAATCAGATAAGAGTTTGTTGTACTCTGCTGCTGCTGCTCCTGCTTCAGTTGGCAGAACTAAATTTGATCAACTCGAAGCAATGGCACAAGCATTTAATGAGGTTGCTTGATATTATTAGCTGTTACTTTTCCTTCTCTCAATTCTTTTTGCCCTCTGGAACTAACAGCTGTTTATCGATTGCAAACATCAAGAACCAAGATGATGAAGATGATGCTTATCTATTATGCGTGGCTGATCCACTGAATGAGGTGATTTCTTTGTTCTGAAGTTTACCTTGGGTATATGTTTACATTGCTATATGCGCCCGTGAGTTCATGATTTTTGCTGTCAGATTAACTTGGCAACTTATATGGCGGATTTCTTTGCAAACTTTTCCCATACCAACAGACAGTTGTTTCAGCATCTCTGCCAGGTTGATTCTAGTCTGTCTGTAAAATTTCTTGGGAACTATTTTAAAAAGAGATTTTGATTTTAACACTTGAAATCAGCAAACCTGACATAATATCTTTTGCGTTTCAGAGTTTAACGCAGGCTCAAAAAGATGCAATTCAGACTGTTCTAATGCGATGAGGGATTCATGTGTCATGAGGTGTGAATTATTGAGGTTTTTTTTTTTAATTCCCATCCCAAAACGATTGATTGTGATGAAACGTAAATTTTTCTATACATTCATTTGTTACTAGTAAGGTTTCTGTGTACATTCTTCCAATTGCAATTTTAATGTTTCCGTGTATTATTTATAATGGTTTTCCTCCGTAGTATTCTTAAGTGATTGAATAATTTTAGTTTAATATTTTATTCAATATTCATTTAATTTATAAATTAATATTTGTAATAATTTATAAATTAAATTATTACAATGAATGCAGAATCAAATTGAAATATGTGAAGTTCTTCCGAAATGAATTGGATTAAAAGATTGCAATTTTGTTGTTAAATTTATATCTAGTTTAGTTTTTTTAATTGGCTTATTTATTATAAGAATTATGGAAATCAATTTGAGCTATTTCTAGTTTAATTTCAAAGACTTAAACAGTGTATTTTAACTCACTTAGAGTGTATCTAGAAGTTCAAGTTCAATTTATTCTAATTTGAATTTAATTGAGATTTGAGCTTATTAGAAAAGTTTGGAGACTCAATTTTAATTAACTATGATTGAAAGTAGTCTTCAAATTTGATTTAGAGGATAATTAATTAAAAAAGAACAAAAGTGAAATTAAGTTAGATAACGATATTTGGAACTGTTCAGTCTACTCGTGAGTGATAGCAATGAAAGAGAAGAAGAAATTAAAGAAACCTTAAATTGACTTTTCATTTGACTTTCTTTCTCTCCTTTTGCTGTCGACAAACACACAGAACAAAAGATGATTAAGCTTCTCCCTAGTCTTCCACCTACTCCGTTCATTTACACAAACAAGATGCTTCTTCAATGATTGCAAAGCAACGACCTCAGTACATAATTCGTATTCTTCTTAACAAGTTAACAAGAAAACTAACCCTAAAGCCTAACAATTGAAAAAACAAAAAAAGAAGCTAAAAACTTGAAGCAATATGATACAGGAATAATCTATAGCTGATAAATAACATTTACTCATTCTCAACAATACACATGAAAACAAAGAAAGAATTAGTTGATGTGCCGTTTATTGGACAATGCTGCTACTCATGCTTGGTTTAAGTTATGAGAGATTTTCTCTAACTAAGCTTGCAGGTCCATTTGCTCATTCTTAATGTTGAAGATAGTAAGCAAAGCTTCTAAAAAGCTAAATTTTAAGTTTGTATTTATAGTTGATCAGTAGTAGGGCAATACAATCCACATTGATCTTAAAGTTAGGTCTATATGTTGGACCCCGAACTTTTGGTGAAAATTAGAAATAGTAAAATGAGTTTAAAAATGAAAGAAATTGGTGAGAACAGT
>JANITX010000003.1:33854011-33865820 GCA_027564395.1 Erythroxylum ulei | reverse complement strand
AAACTTGGTTAGAGCTTAGACCATAGGAAAGTGACAAGTGTCAAGTTGCTTGTTGTACTTTTGCTAGAAGTAGGTTACTGTTCTCTGAGAGTTGAAAGGTTAAGTTTTGTCTGGATAACTTCTTCATAATCACCTTCTTCAAAATTCCTCCCAATAGACAGAGTTTTTCCTTAAACACGTTCTAAGAGATTTCAGTGTTTCTCCCTTTTTCTAAACCAATCCATCTTATAAGTTGTTTCTTCTACCATAAGAAAAACTAGAAGATGGTAAATGTTCACAGTGGATTTCGTGATTTTCTTGGAGTTTAGGGATTGAAGATCGTTGAAGCTTTTGGAGTTTTTAGTAGGTAAGTAGTAAATAAATCCTCTAGAGTTAGGTATTTATGAAATAAACTTGATGAATTTACCGTCATTTACATGGAGCATGGCACTTACGTGTAATGGAAAGGTGAAACATGCTCTGTTTCTTCATTGAGCATGTATGAATACATATAGGTGTTTTTACATGAGTTAAGGAGTATAGATAGTATCGTCTTAAGTTGACCATCTGTATCGTCTTAGGTTGACTTTTGCTTCGTCTTAAGTTTACCATCTGCATCGTCTCAGGTTGACTTTTGTTTCGTCTTAAGTTTACCATCTGCATCGTCTCAGGTTGACTTTTGCTTCGTCTTAAGTTGACCGTCTGTATCGTCTTAGGTTGACTTTTGCTTCATCTTAAGTTGACAGTCTGTATTGTCTTAGGTTGACTTTTGCTTCAGCTTAAGTTGACCGTCTGTATCGTCTTAGGTTGACTTTTGCTTCGTCTTAAGTTGACCATCTGAATTCGTCTATAAAGTTGTTTCGTCAGTAAAGACACTTCGTATGTGATAGCATCATATCGTCTCTGATGACGTCATTTTGTCTAGACTTGTGTTTCGTCTTAAGTTAACTCCATCCGTCTGCTCTTAGCCATTCATCTGCTTTTGGCCATCCGTCTGCTATTGGCCATTCGTCTGCTTTTGGCTATCTGTCTACTATTGGCCATTCGCCTGCTCTTGACCATTCGTCTGCTCTTGGCCATTCGTCTACTCTTGCCCATTCGTCTGCTATTGGCCATTCGTCTGCTTTTGGCCATTTGTTTGCTATCTGCTTCATCTTATGGGGACAGAACCTTGCTTGATTCTTTCAGCCATAACTTTGTCGTCCGACCTCCACATAACCTGATTTTTGAAGCATTGGATTCATAACACATTTCTCTATCTTTCCATAGAGATTATAGCTTTTGGTTTTGAATCAAAGTAAGGGTATCAGTTGGAAGAGCATGAATTGGATTTTTTACTAAACATGTTTCAGTATTTTGATGATATCCTGACCAGTAGGATTCTAAATAAGATGAATTTTAATTTGGAGTAAATTAGAGATATAGGGCTACAAATTTTCTTAAGGGGTCGAATTTTGATTCTTTCTCTAAGTTATTGAATTTCTGGATGGAAGTTGTATATAGTACACTGTTTTTTAATATGGATAACCGGATAATATTTGAGGCATATCTTCCAAATTACTAAACCAAATTGAGTGATGTTGGTGTCAATGGAAAGATAAGACATTGAGAAACACTTTTCTAGAACAGAGTATGACCAAATTACATCAGTTTCACTTTCTAATTGGATGTGAACAGTAGACCTGGAAGTGTGACGTGGAAAAATCTGAAGTGATTCAATGAGAAATGAATTATGAATTTAATGGTTTTAGTGAGGTATAAACCTAAGTATAAATTATAGTTAGATGAGTTTTGATATGAGATTGATTTTGTGATGAAATTTATGGATAAATACCGGTATTATCATAAACAAGCATTGTACAAAATTCATTTCATGCATGTGCATTATTGAACAATTATAATTGAACAAATTGTGATATATGTGTAAGTTATTTGTTATAGAGGAGCAACAAGAACGTCAACCCACAGACGTTGCTGGAACTTCCAGGCATTAGCTTCAAGAGCAACTTATGAGTAACCTAGATGGTCTCACTTAATTACTTGTTTGCTTAATTTATGTTTTGAATGATAACTTAATGTGTTTAATTATGGATTCCGGACAGAAGGTCCGATGAATGTGAATGTGCATTGAAATATTGAAGTGCTACTTGAATGTGAATGTGAAGACCTAAATGTTTTATAATGTGAGTGATTCTGGTACATACAGTCCATACATGAATGAATAATCAGAAAATGGCAATTGTGACTAGAGTAGCCACCGATTAAAGCTTAAAGCTCAACGAGTGAAACTGAGCCTTGAGCTTAAAAGTGATTCAGAGGCTTAGGCTCAACATTTAATGAGCCCTATATATGACAGTTTAGGCACTCGCTCACAACAACATAATAATTGGAAAAGTGTCTCATCAGCATTTCATATGCATTTTAACAAGTATGTGGATTGTTTGAAATGCCACATTGGTTTAGTCTTAAATGTAAATGTGATATGTACTCATTATGTTAAGTTGCGAATGATATGTTATGTGAATTGTTGTGTTGCATGAATTGAGTGAACCATCGATGATGGTTACCTCATTGAGTTCGCAAAACTCACCAAAATTGCAACGTTGTCTTTTCAGGACCGAGAGATGACTTTAGCTACTGAGAGACTCTGCTGCCATGTAGATTGTGATTTGACAAGAGAAGTCATGGCTCAAAGCTCGGTCAGCTTGGATTTTGGATGGCTTAGCTAGATTTATTATATTTTCCTCTTTCATTTAGTACTCTTGTATTAAGTTTTTGATGATGTACATATGAAAAATGTTGAAAGGCACAAAGTAGACTTCGATTTTGTGAAATGAAATGAGGAAAAAGTTAGTGTTAAAAATATTGTGATTTTCTTATGATGTTTTACAAGTGAATAATGGTACAATGCCATATGAAATGAATGTAGTGATCAAACGTAGCTCGCCCTTATCGTAGGTTATGTACCGGAATGACCTCTAGGCATTCCGGTGTGTACCTTGCGGTAAGGGGGCGCTACAAGTACTCTAGCAACTCTCAAGCCTTACTCTTAGTTCTTACACTCTCATATGACTGAAGACAATAAGATATGAATAATGAAGTCACTCTCTTTTTGATGCTTGAATTGTGTTCTTTTATAGGTGTTGAAGGCAACAACTTTCTAGTGAGGAGCTTTGACTGAGTCACATATGAGGCAGGTGCTCTTCACGTGATCCACTTATGTTTACTTCTGAAGCTGTGCATTTTGTGTAGTTGTTGCTGCATTTTGTAATTGCAACTTCTGACTTGTATTGTAAACAACTATGTATTGATCAGATATTTGTGTTCAGTCATGTATGCCTCATATGTAGGTCACTCAGGCTTTAGTCTTTTGTTTCTGCTGATAAAACTTTCGACAACTTCTCTGTCTTTCTCTCTTTGACACCTTTAGACACCTCTCACACATTCACCTCCTGTTCTTCGTCTTTCTTATGTGTTTGTTACATTTGAGTGAGATTGATGGAGTATACGTGATTACCATCACAATGAAAAAATAGATTGAAGCAATATATATCATTGCCTGATTATCACTGTATATATAATTTCGTTGGCCACTATGAGGACAATAAGGAGACCTTTGAGCTAAATTAGCTCACTTATAATGGATGTCATTGATCGGTAATCTACTTCAGCTGAAGATTAAGTAACTATATGGTACTTTTTCTTCCTCTATGAAATTGGAGCTTTTCCAAGTTTGGTAATAAAACTGATAGTAGATCCTTGAAGGATAGCTTGCCAGTTAGAATCTCAGAAGGATTGAAGTTTCAAGTAATTTTCTAAAGGAAACAAAAGTCCTTGTCTAGGTGATTGTTTGAGACATCAGAATACTCTTATAAATGGTTGAAAATGTAGTTGAATCAATTCTTACATGAACTAACTAAGTAGGTTTACCATATAAGTGATATACAGTCTAGTGATGGTAAGGTAGAGTAACTTTCCAACCAATCTTCACTATTAATTTGTATTGGCAAAAGGCCGACTTTCAATTGACATTAGCTTATATTGTTGTTTAATAGGTGATCAAGCTAGTTTGCAACCTTCCATTCCTATTCCTTAAAGGATATCCAAGGTTTATTTCCTTTGGAAAAGGAAAATACCTTTGGATAAACAATCTGCTTCTAACTCAAGAAAGTATTTAAGCTTTTCCAACGTCCTTGACACAAAACCTATCATTCTAAAAAGTTTAAAATTTTATATTAATTGAAAACTATTTCCATCAATTATCATATCATCAACATAAACTAAGATGACTATAAATGAATAATGAATTTTAATAGTAAAGAGGAAGCAATCAAATTTGGATTGCTTGAAATTGAAATCCAGAAGAGCAATTAACAACTTGACAAATCATTGTCGAGGTGTTTCTTTAAGCATATAGGAACTTCTTTAGCTTACAACCACTTGTGTCTCCAATATTGCAAAAACCTTGTTTCATGTATTGCAAAAAAGTATTACGAATGTGAAATCGATGTAATTCTCTCTACTACCTAGGGGTTTAATAGAAACAGTTTCTCTAGTAGCTAGGGAAAAGGCTATGTACTTCTAGACCTTCTCAAACTCTGCGCCAACAATATTTTTTACTAGGACATTGTTGCTGTTTAAGTTTATGTAATTCTCAATTTTTTATAGCTACTATTGCGAAAATATATCTAACAATAATTATTTTAAAAGCAAGGTTAAAGGTATCCTATAAAATCTACTTTCTCTACTTAACCAAAGTTGTTAGCTACTAGGCGAGTTTTAAATCTTTCAATAATGTTATCTACCTTTTGCTTAATTTTAGACACCCATTTGAAACTAGTTGTTTTCTTATTCAACGGCAATGGAACTACGCACCATGTTTCATTCCTATCAAGGGCATCAATTTCATGTTTCATAGCTTCTGTCCATCTAGGATTAAATAGAGCTTGATAATAATTTTTTGGTTCTTAGCAAATGGCAATGCTTGTATCAAAACTGAGAATACTCAACATGATGAATTAAGGGATATGGCTTACTGAATATGACTTAGTTTATTTCAAGAGTAAGGTTACTAAAAGCTGTTTCAATTTATTCTAATTTAACTTGTAATGATGTAAATAAGTTGGTGCTTGTTTTTCATATTATGATCTTCAAGTAGATTAAATGGATGGTGTAGTTTTAGTTTTTACAGCAAGCTAATGGTTGATCAAATCAATTTTGTTAGGTTCTAAATTAGCATCCATGTTTAGTCTCCTTACACTACAGTAAAAAATTCATTAGTTCCTAATGATTTAATTTATGTAATTATTTTGCTTAGACCTATTCTTTTAAGCAAACAAGGGAGCACATCCTTATAAAAACTAAATCTTTAGAAACAAATATTCTTTTTGTTTATTGATCATAAACCTTATATCCTTTTTTCCATTTAGGTATCTAATAATTATGCAAGGTTTATATCTATTTTCCAATTTATCCTTGTTTCTTAGAACATATAGCAAAGGCATCCAAATACTCAAAGATGATCATATAAAGATTTCTCTTAAAAAGTTTGCTCCTATGGAGTTTTACAGTTGAGTCTCGAAGAGGGTGCACAATTTAAGAGATTTGTAGCCATCAGCACACATTCACCTTAAAAGTTTATAGGCAAATTAACTTAGAAGTGCAATGATCATATTTCCTCTAATAGATAGGGATTCCTTCTTTCTACAACTCTATTTTATTATAGAATATTGGGATAAGATGAACGGGGAAGCATTCCATTTTCTTGAAGAAACTTAAGGAAAGGTCATGCAATAAATTCTTGTGCATTATCACTTCTAATTTTAGGAACATCCTTACAAAATTTTTGTTTGGTCATTACAAAAAAATATGGAAATAATCCATTATATTTGACTTGTGCTTTAGTAAATACAACCAAATGGCTTTACTGAAGTCTTCAATGATAGTAATAGATATGGGTTTTTGTAAGGTCCCTACATATTAATATGCACCATTTCAAAATAAGCAGAACTTGAACTTTCATTTAAAGGAAATGATTCCATAGTTTGCTTAGCACAATGACACGTATCATAAGCATTTTCCATATCTTTTTAACATACACTAAACAAGCTAGGAGTAAAAACAAGTGTATGATAGGGTAAATGCCCTAAATGTCTATGCCAAATAAGAAAACTATTATCATTTACTGCCATTGTTGACTTAGGCTTAAAATAGTATAAATCATCTTTCTCCTCACCTATTCTAATCATATTCTTCATTATTAGGTCTTGGAAAATGCAACTAGTTAGTGAGGAAACAATAATACAATTTAAAATTTTGTTAATTTACTTATTGTTGGTGTCAAGCTAGGATACGAGTATGTTAGGGAGGAATTCTCCCCGAATTTGTACATAACTTCTCGATGATATATGTGGGCTTTGAAAAATTAAAACATGAAATTCTAAGGTACCAAAATGCCAAAATGTGTTAGAATAAGACATGATTAGATTTAGAAAATAAAGAAAATTGTAAGCTACAAAGAGAATTTAAGGTAACAAGAAGAGAATTTAAGGTAACAATAATTAATACACAATGAAAAGAAAGCTGAGAAAATAATAACAAAGTGTTTTTGGAGTTAATTGTTTCTCCAAATATTTGGAGATTTTGTGTGTTCCTTTTTTCTTAATATAGTAGTGGTGAATTTATTTAGTTTTCTTAAATTCATGCACTTTTCGCTATTTATCACATTCTAGCTAACTTATTTCCATTATTCTCTTAACCTCAACCTCAATAATCTCTCTTATAACTTCCTAATATCTAGCCTACTTAGTCACAATTACCCTTTTACACATTCTAGACTTCTTCCTAAAACAATTTTCCTATAGCTTCCAGCCCATTTCCCACGTTCATACTCCATGTTCTAGTTCCACCATCCATAAATTCCATGAATAAACATTTACTAAACTTTCAAGTTTTGGGCCCATTTTACTTATGGATTGGATTTCTTTTTAGCTTATCAACAATTCCAACCCCTTCCCTTCTATGCATATGTTTCGATGACCAAACCAAATATATGTATATAAGTCCTCCTAACCTTTTGTAAAATGAGAATAAGACCACCAATCAAATTCTCAAATATGGATTAGTGGTTTTACGAAGTCCAGGAACTAAAGAGAATCTAATCTAAAGAAGAAGCTTGGTAATGCCATTAAGAAAATCTTCACCTAGCCCTAAATCAATTAGAATCTTTTATTGAGAGGGAACATTGAGTGTAAAAATTATAACAAGATTATATTTTTTCTTCATTACGAAAGCTAAAGGATCTACTTCATTAAAACTTCAAAATTTCAATGCTCCCTTATGTTTTGCTTGTTTTGCTATAAATTTTCATCCTTTCACTCTATCCTCTACCTCAAACTCCAAAATTTTCATCTTTTCCAGTACTTTCCCTTTTATCTTCTTATAAATATTCTCGATAGTTTATGAACGCTTCTTAGACTATGACATCTACTTATCATATGTTGTCCTCTTCCTTTACAAACTTTACTTTATTGAATGCTACAGTTGCACATCTCATATTTTCTTTCTTTATATTTTTATCGAAATTCCACTACCTTTTTTGACTTTATTCTTTTTATAGGCTATAAAACTTAAAGTGTGCTTTATTTCAGCTGCACCTTTATCATCCTTTGTCAGGATAAGGTAATTAACTTCTCAACCCTAAATCTCTTTTTCATCTTCTTCATTCTAATTGGAATTCTCTTCTTTTAGTATGATAAGAGGTTTTCCCATTTTGATCACAAGGTCTTCCTCTAGCTATTGGAATTTCTTCATCCACTGAATTCTCTCATTTATTCCTTCCTTATTTAAATGATATGAGTAAAATAAGTTCCTTTTAGAACTCCTTTGTTCCACACCTTAGAATCTTTAAAATTATGTCCAAAGAGTATATACCAATAGGTTAGGTAGATAATAGGTTATACCCTTCTTTTCATTCTTTTTGAAAAAGACAAGGGCTTCTTCTACTAATAGCCCTTTCAAGAAATTTACTAAAATATCAACCTTACCTTATATCTGCAGTCTTAAAATTCTAGAGTCCCTTCAGTAATGCCTTTAGTTTTCTTTTTGGATACCCTTTCGCTTAAAGATGTTTATTGTATAATCGAATTGCCTATTATTAGTTTACTGGAGGAAATTTATGGTCTATACTCTAGCACTTTTAAATGCTCTTCTTGTTCCAGGTTGATTGATAGTTATGCTTCTTCTAAGGATCTCATCTATGAAGAAGAAAATATTAAGTTCATTTGGGTCCTATTGAATAAACTTGTTTTCTATCTTGTAAACAACAAACCTATTTTAGAATTCCTTTCCTTCTGTAGAGCAGTGGACTCTGAAAGATTCTTTGATCTTTGTTCTGTTTTCCTAGGATTCCTTTACAAATATTTAAGGAGATGTCTGTTCAACCTTCGTCTTTTTAGGCTTAACCTATACGTATGGTTTATTCAACTCTAAACCCTTACGTATTTCCTATAGCTCAGGGATAAGGAAGGCCTTCCTTCCATTGATCTTAGATCTCTAGATTTTATTGGCTTTTGTTTGTCTGCCAGTTTGTGTGGAAATTCTTCTAAAGAGCTAATTTATGGCCTTTATAGTTTAGGTCAATGGACCAGCACAATAATTTCAAACATTTCTCTAAAAAGTCTTATTGTATAAAATCTTCAAGAATTATGAATTTAGCTATTTGTTTATTTACCCAAAAAGTTTTTGTAGTCGATACCAACCTAAGATTCTTCGTAGAAGGTGATGATAAAGCTTTAAAGCATGCCCCTTCTATTATAGCTATAGGTTTTGAGGTATATCTTCCTTATCTTTGGGGCAGGCAGTTCGACCTTTCTTTAGGAATCCCTCATGTTGTAGATTTTTTAGACTATCTAGCGGAAGTCACTTTTTTGTCCAATGCTACTAACGTCAAATTTCTTCACAAATTTTTCATTGTCATCGTGTTGTAAAGTGTAAGATCTTTACGATTAGCATGGCTAATACTTAAGCTTTCCACTCTTAGTGTGTAGAAAATCCTTCAAAGTTTAATCCCTCATTTGAATTTTATTATATTTAAAGATACTCCTTTCTAACTAAAGATTGTTTAATTTTTAGCTTCTATTGTTAACTTCTATTATTTCGAATTCTAGGATCCTAGATGTCGAGGACAAAAAATAAGGTAAGATAACTTCTTAGAAGGAGGCCATTTCAATTTATATCATCAAACGGAAACTTAAAGAGAAGTCTCCATCTAATTCCAGCTCTAAGAAGGCCAAACTACTTATTCCAAAAAAACTACTAAAAAGTTAACTTATTCATCTATTTGACTTCCTAAAGAAGCTGAAATCATAATTCTTGTAATTGAAGGTTGTTCTTATGGAAGAGACTTCCTCCACTCTTAAAAAGATTATAGAGGACATCAGTGATGGTAGCATACTTTTCTTGACTTCTCTTTATTTTTTCCTATAAGTTCTGTAACATCTCGTCCCCATATTAAGGGTTAGAACCAAAGACTTCTGTAATGGAGAAAATAGCAATGAGAGAGTTAGAACAAAATGGCATCTCATGCTCATGCATAATGTTAGCATACATGCTTTTGAATTTGAATTTCTGTACACATGGAAATAATTGTACATGCACTCAATGACATTTCAGGTACAATTATATTGTAATGGAATATGTTGAGAATTGTGGTTACAGTGATAAGATAATTTTAGATGGTGGATTTAAGAATTTAGAAATTTTTACCACGGTATTAAATGATTTTTGGATTGTGATTTAGAGAAATTTACATAAGTGGAGTGAAGAAGAGAAGCTAGAACGGTTAACACACCCTCCACCCCCTTTGGGCCCAGCCTAGCTGGCACAACGGTTCGGGTACCAGCTCTGATAGCATTTGTAGCAGCCCAGATCGCCCACCCACAGATATTGTCTACTTTGGGTTGCCCTTTAGGCTAAGACCCCCATGGTTTTACTCTTCCCACCTTTGAGAAAATGCATCTATAGGGAAGAGGTATCCGTACTCTTGTAAGAAATACTTTGTTCTCCTCTAGAACCGATGTGCCTTCCAGAAGCAAGTGAGGAAAGCTTTGAAGTGCCTGTCCAATTCATTTTGAAACAGGTTCATAGGCTAGCCAACTGCAATCACGCTCTCTTTTTTTTTGCCCCTCAAAAGTGATAAGCTAATCTCCTAATTATAAAGAGAAAGAAGTCCCTTACATTGGAAAAAGAACAAAGACAAGGAGCAAAGCCTAGCCCTTAAAGCAAGCCTAACTAGTCTCATCGACTACTCAAAACTCAACTTATAGATAAGGAAGGAAAGCTTTAGCTTGATACTTCTACTGATACTAAGCCGGAAGAGCACTGCTTCAAATTGGTCGTGGAGGAGAATGAAGTACGCCTTATAAGGGTATGAATACCTCTCCCCTAAAGATGCGTTTTTCCAAAGTTGGGAAGAGCAAAACTGTGAGGGTCTTGGCCCGAGGGGCAACCTAAAGCGGGCAATATCTGTGAGTGGGTGGTGTGGGCTGCTACAAATGGTATCAGAGTCGGTACCCGAACCGTTGTGCCAACTAAGCTGGGCCCTAATAGGGTGGAGAGTGTGAGATCCCACATCAGTTGGAGAGGAAAACGAAGTATGCCTTATAAGGGTATGGATAACTCTCCCCCACAAGACGCGTCTTCTCAAGGGTGAGAAGAGCAAAAATGTGAGGGGTTTGGCCTAAGGGGCAACCAAAAGCGGAAAATATCTATGGGCGTGTGGTTTGGGTTTTTACAAATTTATGATGAGATCCCACATCGGTTGGAGAGGAGAATAAAGTACGCCTTATAAGGGTATGAATACCACTTTCCCTTAGAGATGCGTTTTCCCAAAGGTGGGAAAGCAAAACCATGAGGGTGTTGGCCCAAGGGACAATCCAAAGAGAACGATATCTGTGGGCGGGTGGTCTGGGTTGCTACAATTGGTATTAGAGCCGGTATCCAAAACCGCTGTGCTAGCTAGGCTGGGCCTTAAAGAGGGCTGGGTCCTAAGGGGGTGGAGTCCTAAGGGGGTGGAGAGTGTGAGATCCCACATCAGTTGTAGAGGAGAATGAAGTATGCCTTATAAGGGTATGGATACCTCTCCACATAAGACACGTCTTCCGAAAGGTGGGAAGAGCAAAACTGTGAGGGGTTTAGCCCAAGGGGCAACCCAAAGCGAACAATATCCGTGGGCGGGTAGTCTGGACTGCTACAAATGATATCAGAGCCAGGTTCCTGACCCGATGTGCCAGCGTAGGACGTTGGGCCCTAAGGGGGATGGAGAGTGTGAGATCCCACATCGATTGGAGAGGAGAACGAAGTATGCCTTATAAGGGTATGGATACCTCTCCACCATAGGCAAAATTGTGAGGGGTTTAGCCCGAGGGGCAACCCAAAGTAGACAATATCGAAGAGAAGATAATTTGGGCTTCTACATATGGTATCAGAGCCAGTTCCTGACCCGATTTCCTAGCGTAGGACGCTGGGCCCTAAAGGGGTGGATGATGAGATCCCACATCGGTTATAGAGGGGAACGAAGTACGCTTTATAAGGTTATAGATACCTCTCCCCCTCAGACGCATTTTTCCAAAGGTGGGAAGAGCAAACTGTGAGGGTCTTGGCCCAAGGGGCAACCCAAAATGGACAATATCTATGGGAGGGTGGTCTAAGTTGCTACATCTTTCTTCCGCACATCTTGTAAAACTTCTGTCGTAAGTCCAGCTTCTGTGTACCTATTCTCCACTAAGTGTAGAGCCCGGCCTCTACCGCCATCACTCCAGGTATTGTCCTC
>JANITX010000003.1:33817136-33828264 GCA_027564395.1 Erythroxylum ulei | reverse complement strand
ATAAATATTGAGATGATGCCATGTGGAGTTAGATTAGTGATCGACCGTAGTGCACCTTTATCGTAGTATATGAACCGAAATGACCTTCGGGCGTCCCGGTGCGTACTCTGCGGTAAGGGGGCGCTACAATGGAAGTGCATGAATTTTCCCTATTGAATTCTGTCTCCTAAGTTTTGAACCTTTTCTCTCAATCCTATTCTTTCTAATGTATCAAAGTCAAAGTACTTAGGTATAACTATTTGCTTAAGGTTAAGAGATTGGAATTGTTTACCTTCCTCCTCTAAAAAGATTGGGAAGGATGCGTTGCAATCCATTAGTCACAACCCGATACTTGAACTTTTCCCTTAGGTAAGGTGTGCTTAACAGTCTACTTAATGCACGGCCCCATTACGAATGAGAGTTGTGAAGAGTTTGGAGAGAGTTAAAGAATTGAAGGTGTTTAGAGAGAAGTAAGAGGATAGTGAGGTTTTGGTATTAGAGAGAGTGAGAGAATGAAAAGTTAATGAAAAATAAGGTTTGATGTAAATATATAGGTGAGGAAGGGTTAGGAGGGGTAAAAATTTTGAAATTCACGTGTTCCATTCCATAATCATGGCCCTTAGCTTACCAAATGCTGTGATCGTAGGCCTGATGGCCACGATCGTGGCAAAGGATTTTTCTGTACTTTTTTTGAATTTTTGTCTTTTCCTCATTTAACCTCCAAGATCCTTCCTTAAGTTCTTATTTGCATCATTACCTCTCTGTACTTGCCTTCCATAACATCCTATGTCAAAATTGACTCTTAATTCTTCCAAGATATGTATTTGAAATCAAAACACATAAACAACATAATTCAAAATTTCCTAACACCAAAGACGAAATAATAAGAAATAAAAATCATGGGTTGCCTCCCACGTAGCGCTTCTTTTACCGCCAATAGCTCAACGTACGTTTTTCCTCATAGTAGTCTAAAAGAGTCCTTCAACCGTGGCATAGTCATAGATCTCATAAAGTGTAGGTGTGCCACCGGATTGTGCATGCCACCACCCTTCTTCTTCTTCTTATTCTTCTTTCGCCTTTTCCTTCGAGAATTTTATGTTTCAGGTTAACCTTTTCGATCATCAATATTCCCTATTTCCCCATAATGTTCGTGCTCTTAATGATGGTCATAGGTCGGAGAGAACTCCTTTCATTATTGGATACTGTGAAGGACACTTGCTTATCACGTACTCTCAAGTTCAGTTCACCCTATTAATGTTAATAATTGATCAAGAAATGGATAAAAATGGTCGTCCAAGGATCATTGGTGTCTCTAAGTCCTCCTCTATGTCTAAAATAAAGAAGTTTATAGGGAAGGTAAACTTGTCAACCTTAACCAAAACATCTTTCATAACACCTCTTGGTTGATGAACTGAGTTGTTTGCTATCTTCAGATGTATCTTGGTGGGTATTATCTCTCCTACCCCCAATCTTTGACATAAAGCATACGAAATCATATTTATGCTAGCCTCCAAATCAGTAAAATCCTTATCTATTTTAACACCTCCAATAATTTAGGGGATGTAGAAATCTCCTGGATCCTCCTTCTTCTGTGGGAATGTCACTGCCAGTTCATTTCTACCTGCTCTCTAATAGATTCCATTAGGATGAGTCATGTCTTCAATTTCTCTATCATTTCCATAACCTCATTCAGTTCGGTTTCCTTGGATTTCCTCATTGCTTTGATCAGATATGGAATTGAAGACTGGTACTTTCATCTTAGGTAGCTTGTACTTAGCTAATAGGGAGCTTTCCTTGTTCTTCCCCCTTCTTGCTTCCCTTTTGTCCTTGACTAGATTTGACTTTTGTTGCACTAGAATGGGATAGGGAATTTTGTATTGATGCCACTTGATTGGTTTTAATTTAGGATCACTCTATAGGAAGTTTTTGTTAGCCCTTTTTTTTTTCCTTTTCTCCATCATCTTTAGTTTGGTCAAGTTTCTCCTCATTGTCCCTAGTGCTCACCATGATTCGTTCCTTTGGGTTTGTCTCGATATTACTCAAAAGGGTTCCCACATTTTGGGTTAATAACGGTTCTACTAGTTAGCCCAGTTGGACTTCCAGGTTGTGTAATAAGGAGGCTTGCGCTTCTGCCAGTTGGCCCACTTAGACTTCCAGGTTGTGTAATGAGGAGGCGTGATTCTTTTTTACTTGCTCAAACTTACCTTCGAGCCTTTTATGAGCATATTCCATGCATCCAATCTTGTCTCGGATCTTATCAAATTTGGAGTCCATCGTGTTCGACTTCGTTTGTTGGAAACCAGGCGGTCCTAAAAGTCTGAACTGGCCTCCCGCATTGTTCAACCAAGGGAAATTTAGGTGTTTCTTACACTCAGGATTGTACGTGTTGGAGTAGGGGTTGTTTCCCCCTCCTTAACCATATTACATTCCTATATAATTCACTTGTTCTAGCTCATGATCCTTCATTAGGAAGCAATCAATGGTATCATGATCCATATGCCCACATAACTCACATTTTAGCTTAACAGTTTTCAGATTAGCTGATGAAGAAGCCTTTATATTGTTTAGCTATCAGTTAGAATGTTGATTTTTGTTTATTGATAGTTGTTCATTAGTATGTGTTTTTCTAAGTATTGGGCATTTGTTTCTTGCATGATAGATTAGTATTATTATGTTTTAGGACTTGTTTTGTGTGTTTTTGTTTAGTTTGATCTTTATGGTTATTCTTTTGTGTTTGATATTGGTTTAGGGTAACAATTGATCATTTTGTTGTGGGAATAGAAGGTGGACACCTTTGTGAATGAGCTAGGGACAAAGAGAAGAGAATAGAAGTGGAGCTATTGAAAAACAAGAACCCACAACCATAGAAAAGGGCATGTTTTCCATGATCGTGGGAAATTTATGGGGAAAGTTTTTATCAAGATAACCCACGATCGTGGGAAGCACAAGTATAATTGCCACGATCGTGGGAACTGGAAATCGAAGAGATATACCGGTTTCTTGTATTTTTTAGGTTTTCGTGACTTTATAAAGAGGAGAATCCTAAGAGTCGTCAGAGAGCCGTGGAATTTGCTTACTGGAGCCAAAAGACAGATTGAGAGCCTAAAGATAGGTGGAGATTCAAGATTTCATTCCTGATTAGGCAAAGGGCACCCCGTCCTCCAGATTTTCGAGATTCGAGCAAAAAAGAGGAGGAGTTGCGCCGTCCAATCTTATTTTAATTTCTTTCTCTTCTAAAATGTTTATTATAGATTATTTTAGTGTTGGGGATGTTATGGATATTATGATTGGCTAAAACAATCTTTATGGTTTGTTGTTTGAACTATTTGTGAACCTTTGGTTATCGATTTAATGATATACATGTTTGTGTTATTTATTGTGTTTAAACCTTGCAATAAATCTCGAGAAAGAGCTTGTTAATTTGTGTTAATTGTAAAATGAGAGTTGATTAATAGACCTATAAATAACAAGTTATTGATTAATTAGGAAGAGATTTCAATAGATCAATACACTGCCTATAGATAGCTTCATACCTAGTTAAATGCTTAGGAAAGGCTTTACACATCAAAAGATCCCAAAGTTAATTCTAATTTATTAACTAGTGGTATTTAGATACACCTTGAGAGAGGGTAGCTAGAATTTTAGGAAATCTTGGGTCAAGCATAAATTGAATCAATTAATTAGAGGGGAGCAAATAGGGATAATGACAAGTTCTAATTTTTAATCTTGATTTTCTCCTAGTCTTAGTTTATGATTTTGGTTAGGGTTGCATTGTTTCCTTTTACTTTTAGTTTGTCTTTATTTTACTTAACTTTTTAAATTTGATTGAAACAATTTCTTAAACAAAGATCAACCTGAATTAAGTGGTGCCTAAGTACAATCCTCGTGGGATCGATATCTACTTTTGACTGCAAGTACAATCCATATACTTGCAATTTTAAGCATAAGACTAGTAGTGTGTTTTGCATTCAACACTTGCATCTCTGTCACTTGATTAATAGCTATAGCTCCTTTATGCTTTTGGAAGGTTGCGAGTTTTTTACTTCACTCATTTTTCCATAGACAACTGTTGCTAGCCATCTCTTCTAGCAACTCCGAGGCATCGTCCACCGTCTTCCTCATTAACGAACCTCCTAAGGCTACATCAATAGTGCCTCTTGTGGGTGGATTCACTCCATTGTAGAATGTTTACAAAAGGAATTCCCTTGGAAGATTATGTTGTAGGCACCTCCTTTGCAAATCCTTGTATATCTTCCACACTTCATAGAACAATTTGCCATCAGTTTGTTGTTTGTAATCTCTTTAATGATTTTCGTTGTCTTAATGAGGGGAAAATATTTGGCTAAGAAAGCACATACCAATCACTCATATATACTGATATTGGAGGGGTTAAGATAGTGATACCAAGCCTTTACTCTATCCCTTAATGTGAACGAGGAAATCCTCATCCTTACTGCATCTTCCAACATCTGATCACGTCGAAAGATATCACATATTTCAAGGAAGTTTATGATATATGCATTTGGGTCCTCATTTTTTAATCCATAGAATTGCACATTCATTTGTAACATATTTAAAAGGGTTGGTTTAATGTCAAAAGAGGCAGCTTGAACTAGTGGTCTTGCCATACCTTGATTGGGGAATTAAAGCCCGACCTCATGAAATCCATAAGGGCCCTTGGTTGAGCTCCTTGATGCAAGTCTTGAGGAAATTCTTCCACCATTAGTTCATCAACTTCTTTTTCCCAGCATTTGTCTCTTCGTATGGCTCATTCCAAACAAGCAATATCAAGTGTTAAATCTTCAACATCCGAATTGTACTTCTAGTAGCTCTTATGTTCATACAAGTGCACAGACACAAGAGCAGGGAAAACGCCTTAAACTATAAGAATCAAACTAATCCCATATATC
Organism: Erythroxylum ulei; assembly: GCA_027564395.1. NCBI lineage: Eukaryota > Viridiplantae > Streptophyta > Magnoliopsida > Malpighiales > Erythroxylaceae > Erythroxylum > Erythroxylum ulei. Next base: position 33,823,375 of record JANITX010000003.1, on the reverse strand, counting down.
CTCAGCAACGACGCCAAAAAACTTGTTGATGTTAAGCAAGCTTTACAATTTATAGCCCTCAAATACCATAAGTGCACGAGTCGTGAAACGTAGTATGTGAAGGTTCGATCCCAAGACGAGGTGTGAACTAATCTAATCTTATGTTATCTAAGGCTAAGAAAATTTAAAAAATGAAAATAAAATTGCACAGAAAAGTAAATAAGGGAAAGTGATTATCAAGAAATTAATTCGCAAGTTTAACACAAAAAGAAATTGAAATCGAGCAACACAAAAGTCACAACGAGAATTAACCAAAAATAGTTACCAAATTATGAGAGGAGAGATTCTTCCTATCATTAATGCTAACCTAGTCATTTATATGTTAATGGGGTGTCGGTTCTAGACTATCGAATAGAGGATTACTCTCTCTCGAGTTATAATCACCGCCCTAATTAATAATCCCTAATTGGTTTAAGTATTGAACGAGTAATCTCTCAATTACCAATAGTCCTAAACGTAATTAGTTTTTAAGCTCTCTAATAAACAATCGGGTCTCACACGAGATCTCTCTCTACATAATAACTGACCATATTGATTACGTGGTCTATTGGATAACCTAACACTTAGTAACCGAACCCAATCATTTTACATTTGACTCACCCTCTCAGTTTGTTATCAAAGCATAAAGATACAACAATCAATCACAACACCTATTCAAAATGACACAAAAAATAACTAGGTTAACATTAACTCAAGGTAAAATACCAAAAGAAAGTTAGAACATCTTAATCAAACCCAAATCCATAAACATACTTGTATTCATCTTAAAATTCAAGAAAATGAAGACAAAGATGAAAGAAATACATGGAGAATGGAGATCGGGATGCCTCAGGAAAACAACAGCTGCGAAGACTCGCTTTCTTTCTCCTCTCTTCCTCTTTCTCTCTCTTCTTCTTCTCTCCTCTTGGAGTGTTTCCTAAAATGGTTAATTGAAGGCTCTCCATTACTGTCTTTTCTTTTTCTTTTTATATCGTTTTCTAATTAGGGCAACTTTAGGGCTTTTCCAGTGCTCCAAAGGTCCAAAATGTTCCCAAAAAATGAAGTTCAGAAAGTCGGGGCGTGCTATCTATTGCGCAAGCCACAATTGTGGCTCCTTACATAAGCTTCTATCACAATCGTGGCCTACATTCAGCTCCAAGTCTTCTCCGAATCACCTGCATTCTTCTATATTTTCCCTGAAACACTAGCAAACATGTCATGGCATCGAAAAAACATAAAATTGAAGCTCAAACACATGCGTTAACCCACAAAACACTCAGAACACAAATATCTAACTAACAAAATTCTAACCTAAACATGTACTAATCAATTAAATTTAACCATTAAACACATCATAAACTACCCACAAAACATGATGAAATCTACAACTATCAATTATTGTCAAAATTTTCAAAGCAGTTAACTTTTTGAAATTCAAACGAACAAATCAATGTAAAATCTAAGTGGTATTTATTGAACATGCCATTCAATCACGGTCAATTTCAAACAGTGGTATTAGAGGCTCTTTTAAGTGTTTAGCCTGAATCAAGTGCTTTATTGTTATTGATTTGATAAAAAATAAGGCTTTAAATATAGTTTTAATTAAATTAAGGTTTTTTATTTAATTAAAGTCGAAGATGTGTTTCTAAAAAATTTATTTCGTGACTTGTTTTTACTTTTGGAAATCCGTTTAATGAAATTGACTAGTTTTTCTTATCTGCTTATGCCATCAATGGTTCTTTTAACTATTTTGATTCTCCAAAATTAATTGTTATAAAGAAAATCATATTATACATTTTGCCTTTTATGGAAAAATTGAATATGCATATGCTATTTCTAATTTTGTGCATTTTGGAAATTCTCAGGTGTTTTCTGGGTGTGTTGATACTGAATACCACTAGTGGTGAATCATCACTGAAGAGTCGCCCACTAGTAGCGAACCGCCACTGTTGATGGTTTCAAACTAATGGCAAAGGTTTTTGCCAATAGCAGAAGAGGCAATATAGACTAACACACAATGATAAGGCTGGTGTCTCAAGCAAAGGAGACAGTGAGAGGAGATACGGCGGTGATGCTAACACAGAAACCCTCTAGGGTGTGTGCAATGCACGCGTCTCATAGAAAGGGTTCTGATAAGTGCACTACACGCGCTAGACAACCATGCATACATTTTTATTTAGTTTGTATATGATTCAAAGTCTTAATTTCGATTAAATTGGTTTATATTCCTAATAAAGTTGGAAAAGTATTTTTCTAAATATTTGAAATTTGTTTTCAAAGGATAATCATTATTGGGAATATTTCAAATTTTAGTTTAATTTCTGAAGAATTTGAATTATGAAATTAAATTAGTTCTCAAATCAATAATTAGAATCAAGCAAATTTTTTAAAGGATTTCTTTCATAATTAGATTGTGTTAGAAATTATACAATGAGATTATATTATTTTGCTACGACCAAAAATTTCTGAAATTTTAAATCCCTCAAGTAAATATTAAGTACATGTTGAAAATATTATATTTTCCTTGCATTATTTAAGAATAAAAACAAAATTCTGTTTATTGCATGGCTTGTTAAGCAACTCAATGTCATTTTAACCTAAACATGTTTTTATCTTAAATTAATAGGCCCTATTTAACTAAATTTTGAATGAATTGGATGAGCAAACTCATGATCGTTTAGATTTATAGGTAGGGTTAGGAATAATATATATGATATATTTTGGAAAAGACAACTCACCTAACGGATCTAAGAGTCACATAAGATGTGAATGATAAAGTTGTTGTCTACCTGATTTAAATTTTGTTAGTTTATTAAGTAAACTTAAGATGAACTATTTGTTAATGGAATAGTAGCCCACTAGGAAATTATTTGATAATTTCTGGATTTTATAATGAGGGCTATAATCTTGAACAAAATAGTGAGAGTAATCAAATATTTTATTAAAGCCCTTATTTTATTTTAACTAATACTAATACTCGCTCTTTTATATCTTTCAATTATCAAATCAAAATATGAGTACCAATCTGACATTAAAGAGCGTTATAAATGCTAACAAGCTAATTGGACCTAACTTATCGAATTGGTTTTGCAATTTGAGAATTATTCTCATGCAAGGAAAGAAGTTATATGTTCTTAACACCATTGTTCCATCAAAGCCTAGTTCAGATGCATTTGAGGATTGGAAGGGATATCAACGTTATATTGATGAAGTTGAGCAAGCTGAATACGTGATGTTGGTTAATATGTATCCAAAGTTTCAGAGACAACTTGAGATCATGGATTCTCTTGCTATAAATATGCATCTAAAGAATTCTTTGGTGCACAAAGCAGGGTGGAGATGTATCAATTTTCTAGAGCATTATTTCAATACAAGATGGCAGAAGAATCTTCAATGAACCTACATATGCTAAAAATGATTAGGTATATTGAAAAATTAGCTAGGTTTTGTCATAGATCATAACTTAAGCACTGATAATGGTGTTGCAATCTCTTAGTTCAAGCTGTTTATAATTTGTTATAAACCTCCACATGAGTCAGAAGGATATGTAATTGCCCAAACTACTGAATATGTTCAAGATTATAGAGGGATGCCTTAAAAAGGAACCAAGTTTTGTTCTTGATGTGGATTCATCCAAAAGCAAGAAAAAGGGCTCTAAGAAGAATAATAACAAGAAAAAAATGATTATATTATAATAATAAAACCAAAAGATAGTGTAAAGAAAAAGTGCAATAATAAGGGAACATTTTTTCACTACAGAGGCAATGGATATTGGGAAAGGAACTACCCAGCTTATCTTGCAACCCTAAAAGATAAGAACCTTAAAAAAGTTATTTCTTCAGGTATGTTTATGTTTGAGATCAATCTTTCTACTTCTGTTCCATATTCTTGGATATTAGATACTAGATGTGGTTCTCATATACATAATAATATGCAAATGTTATTATAGAGTAGACCATTAAGGAAAAGCCAAGTGGACCTACGAGTAGGCAATAAAGTAAGACTTGCTTTATTAGTAGTAGCAACTTATAGTATAGCTTTGCCTTTTGGCCTTGTAATAAAGCTAATAATTGTTATTATATTTTAGTTATTACTAAAAGCACTATTTTATTTCGTATTTAAATTTGAATGGATTTGTCTTTATTAAGAATAATGGTTGTTATTTTTATAAAAATGATGTTTATTATAGATCTGGATTACTTGCAAATGTTTTGTATAAGTTAGATCTTGAAAGGCCAATTATTAACATAAATAGCAAGAAAAGAAAGTTAATTGGCCAAAATCCATCTCATTTATGGCATTGTAGGTTAAGTCATATCAACAAAACTAGAATTACAAAGTTACATAAACAAAGATATTTAGATCATTTTATATATTAATAATATGAACCTTATGAATCTTGTATATTTGGAAATATGACCAAACTATCCTTTAGTGCAAAGGGAGAATGTGGTAATGAGTTATTAGAGCTTATACATTCAAATGTATGTATAACTCTATCTACTTGTGTTAGAGGTGGATTCTCATATTTCAATACGTTGAGAATGATCATTCTAGATATGGTTTTGTGCACTTAATGATGCAAAATTATGAATCAATTGAAAAGTTTAAATAATTGACTTAAGGTTTAAAAGTATTAAAACACTTAGATCAAATTAAGGTGGTGAATACTCAGACCATGAGTTCTTGATTTCTTAAAAGATGGCATAATAGAGTATTTGAGAGGAGAAATTGTACTCTATTGGATATGGTACATTCCATAATGAGTCATGCAGTCCTTCTTGTCTCCTTTTGGGGATATATGTTGGACCCCGAACTTTCGGTGGAAATTAGAAATATGAAAATGAATTTAAATTAGTGTTTTTGTATATGTATTGTGTTGTAGATGAATTTGTGCTTTAAGAAAAAAAATTAATGAGAAAAGAAGTATTGGTTTTGATGACTGTGAGAATTGAGTAGATTTGTATGTGTTATGAAATTTAGAGTGAATATTTCGAGTTAATGAAAGTTAAAGTGAATAAGAGGATTGAATTGGAAGTTGAAAAGCAAGAAGTGATTAGTGGAAGTGTTAAATTTGAAGAATTAGGAAAGTTTGACTTTTTAGGGATGAATAGTTGATTTTTGATCAGGGCCGTTCCTATAGTTTTATAGGCCTCGGGCGAAATTAAAAAAAAGGCCCCAATAAATCGACAATATACTTAAGTTTATATATTTGTATGAAACATAAATAACTCAATTTATAAGTTTACATAATTAACTAAATATTAAATAATTATAACACTAACAAATACACAAAGGATCATGATTAAGTTTTCTTTATGTTGTTTAAAACCACCTTCACCTAATTCCTCAAGACTCTCACTAGAGGAGCCTATTTTTTTAATAAATTTATTTATTGCTCCTTTATGAGATTCTATCAATTATACTACTTGTTTTCTTTTTTTTCACTTTCAGACAAATGCTTTTTAGGCAATATAATATAAACTAATTATAACACAATTGGATTAGAAAAAGAATAAAAGTACCTATACGAAACTGGAAGAAGTATGTAGGCACAACCAAACTCCAACGGCTTCACATTATATCACAAAGATATATAAATGGTATTATATATCTGTGATACAGAAAAAAATAAATAGCAAAATTTAATATCGAATATTAAAAATAAAAACATAGAGTAAAAATATATTAAAAAATAAGAAACTTTACCTTTAAATTATACTTAGAACTCAGAAGACAGAATCGTAAAATTTTTTGCTACTAATTTTTGAGTTGGAGTACTTTAAATACATATATTGATGAAAAAAAGAAATTAGAAGGTAAAAGTACATTTAAATATTTCAAGACTATTTATAAGTATGAGGGCCACAAAATTACTTTTACTTTAAAAAAAATATATTATAACATTAAAGTCATTAGATGACCTTAACTTTATAATGACTTTAACATTAAAGTCAAGAGTAACGTTACAACTTACAAGCAGAGAGTGTTTTAAAGCAGAGTAATGTTTTGTAACCCAAAAAACACGCAGAGTTAAGCTTGTTTGGTAACAACAACTTAAAGAGGGGGTTGTTGAAATGGGGCCCCCTCTCACAATGGGCCCTGGGCGGATGCCCTGCTGGCCCCTGCCCAGGGCCGGCACTGCTTTTGATTTAGGCAAAATTTGATAAAATGATCTTTATGAAACTTGTAGTGTCCGTTGAGAGCTTTCCGTTGCTATA
>JANITX010000003.1:33703067-33716759 GCA_027564395.1 Erythroxylum ulei | reverse complement strand
AAGAATAAGAATAATAAAATTAATAATAAGAAGAAAAATAATAATAATGATGATAATAATAATAATTAATGAATAATAATAATAAGGATATTTTGATCTTTTTGTTAGTTATTCCTTTTTCATTCCAAGTTTATATTTTCAAACAAAAAATTGACATATTCTTTAGCCAATTTTAACATCTTTGATTTTTATAAGATTTTGACGATAAGGAGACACAATCTGAAATACAATTTTGATTTATTGTTATTTTAAGTTTTATATTAAAATAAATTTAGTTTGAATTTTTAGATTTTATTTATTATTTATTATTTATATAATAATAGAGATCGACGTATATTTATTTTAATAAAATATTTTATTTTCATTTACTCTTATAATTTTTTACTTTTTATTTGTCATATACCGGTTTTATAATAGTTTAATACCTGTTAAACTTTTAAATCTTGAACCTTTGCTTTGAGCGGTTCGATATCATGTCTAATTTTTAAAACATTGCTCTTACCTTTACCTTTAAAAAAGTTGCGCTTTTTTTTTCTGTTTAGTAGATATTGTTAGATGTTGGACACTTAGACAACTTATACGTAGCACTTCATGAACACATTTTTGCAAGAATTCAAACCAATTACAATTCATTTATTTTTTATGTTTCATATTTTTTAAAGTTATTCGATTATTAAGATCTAACTATAAAACTGTATAAAAATTTTCTGTCGCGCCTTTGATTAGTTTCCTAACAGTAAGATTGACTAGCTGAAAAGGAAATAGAAAGAACAATGTGATGGACATTTTTTCACACTTTCTGAGATCCAAATCAAAATAGACTAGACTTTAGCCAAAATGGAGGTGGCCAAAGTGTATCAGCAAAACAAAAGGCCCACCAGCATCAGCCAAGGAGTTGAAAAGTCCAATTTACTACAAGTCCGTGGAGTGAACCATCAAGGTCCTGGATATTTCATAATATGTACGATTTTCTGTACACCCAGCTGAGCTGATCATTCTTCTCCAAACTTAATTGTACAAGGGCCTGATGAGTAGACTTGAATCATAGTGAAGGCTTGGAAAGTTATTGCAAAAGTAATATTAATGGATAAATAAATGATCACATTTTGTACTAATTCGTATATACAGATGAATATAAACTAGCAAAAAGGGTATACAAAAGAAAAAGAAAAACTCTTTTGGCTCTGCAATAGGTCAAATTTTACAGGTCTTCTAGATCATGACTGCCTTACCCGATTACTTGTAGCAGCTACACGTGCCGTGAAACCAACCGTTGTTGGACGCAATGACCTTTGTCGCACCATTTCACAATACTCAGGATCGTTGGACTGACCACCATGATTAATCCATTGTATCATTTGATGGTACATGGGAAAGAACCACATTTGAATTGCCAAAAAAGAGAAATATGGAATCAAGGACGAGACGACGACCAACAGTATGAGGAGCCAGTAAGATGGGGTTGGAGCAAGGGCTTCAACAAATATTTTGTAAGCGTTTGTAGAGAATGTGGGAGACATGGCTCCATATGCCAGCAGAAATATGTACCACAAGCCTATGGAACCCCATATCAATATGTGCTGTATAACTGTCAAGTAACTAGTTGACACCACCATCTGTAGGTTCACTGCCCACACCACACACGAATAGATCGTGCCACCCAATATGTCTCTTCCACCAGTTCTTCCATCGTTGTTCAACGCTTGCTTCTCCAGTGCTTTTGTACTGAAGTAGAACATGATTATTGCACTTGTGAAACCATTCAACATCCAACCAATAATTCTGCGCCAGCTGAAGAGCACATTTTTCGCCCCTTCTTGGTATAATAGAGGAAACTGGAAAGTAGAAACTTACAATTTCAGTTTATTCACAATATCCATATCAATTCACAACTAAGCGTGAGCAGGCCACATACCTTGACAGAACAACTGGGGGATACATCCTGGTCAAAGACACCCAAAGCAATCACTGGAAGCGAAGTGAAGAAGACATTGTAAAGCGACAAAAACCAGTCATTGTATGCAGGTTGCCCAGAGAATGATGTGTATGCCTCGTATAGGAAAAGGGAGAAACCAAACGTGACGTTCTTGTAGAAGAAGTAGCATATCTGCCAACAAAAAGAATAATAGATAAACTTATTATTGAAAAGCTCATCCACGATCAATTTTTATTTTTATTAATAATAATAGAATTACCATTGATGAGATCCTTCTGTAGCACCAATGTCCATGTATGAGCAGCAACCTTTCCAAATATCTAAACTGACCAATTGCTATATCACTTGACATGACAGCCTGAGATGATATACCACGAAGTAGGGTGTTTACAAGAATTCATAGCAAAAAGAAGAGATACCACAACAAAAGTAATTTGCACAAACTGCTAAGGCACCTGCATTCCTTCAACGCCACTGATTCCAACCCCAATATCGGCTTCCTGAAGCATGCCCACATCATTGGCACCATCACCAATTGCTAAGGTTGTTTTCCCAGTTCCATATTTGACTAGTCTTGTCACCTGAACAGCAAAGTTGATGGTAAGCATTATAGACAAAGAGCTGAAAAGAAACAGCTTGCACCCGCTATGTGCAAGCTAAAGAAATAAGGCCCACCAGTGCCTTCTGTTTTGGTGAGGAACGGCAGCAAATTACGGATGCACATTTAAGTGCAAGCTCAAGAAACTTGTTCTTTATATCATCCTCCAAGGCATACGCAAGTGATTTCCCATCAATGATCAAAGCACATGCTGCAGAACCTCTGTTTGATCCCGTAAGCTGAGCATTCCCTTCAGTTATTTGTTTGAGAACACTGTCCTTCGATGCCTATCAAATGGATCAGAATATCCGGGCAGTAACACTTACATAAGTACATTTCTTTTATTATATACATTCATATGCATGGTTGGTGTCACATTAGCAGTAATGCTCTCTAACTTATAGATTGCTTGAATTGGGTTGATATTTTTGTAAACTAAACTAATAAATTACCTTGGTAATTGCCTTCTTTTCCCCTTCTTTCTCCAATGCTTGGATCTCTGGCGTATCCAGAGTGATTACAATTTGCTTCATTCCTTGTCGAAGTAAACTACAAGCAAATCTGCACATTCACATTTTCAAGTTAGAGAATCACTTCTAATACGAACTATAGCTTCATCCTAATGGTCTTGATTTAAGACTCGTAACAAAATAACTTACCCAATGTTGATAGCAGTCTCCATTTTATCTCCAGTCAAAACCCAGATCTTAATTCCTGCTTGGGCAAGCTTGTCTATGCAGTCAGGAACCTGAATAAGCATCAAAAGGCAAATCATACAAGAATGATATAGAAAGTTACGTTTATGTTAATTCTTTCCTAAATTTCTCAACTGACCCCAGTTTGGAGTTTGTCTTCAACGGCGGTAGCACCAAGAAGGATTAGATCCCTCTCAATTATGTCAGCTACTTCTTCTATCAATGTTTCCCGATCTGCGCTAACTGAGGTCTTGGCTTCACTTAATTTCTGATTGAAAACCTTATATTCGTCTTCACTAAGTTCACGATAAGCAACAATCAGGGTCCTTAGGCCTGCATCAGCATACTCATTCACGTGGTTTCTTGTCTCCAATTCAAACTCTCTACCATTCTTACCAAGCCTTTCAAACATGACACTGTATCATACAAAGAATATGTTACAATGAAGTTCTACGTACTTCAAACAAAAACAACTGTCATGGGGTGGCTTGTCACAAACCTGTCAGCTCCTTTAGAAAGTATTAGTAGCTGTCCCTCCTCATTTCTTATGATAACAGACATCCTCTTTCTTGTACTGTTGAATTCTAAAATATTTAAAATCTGGTATACCCTGCAAGAAAAATCAATTAATCCCCTAAGAAATGATTTCAAAAAACTGAAACAACACTAGTACGTGCATGTATAACTAAAGAATTGGAGGATTGAGTCAAGTATTCCACAAGGGTTTTGAGCACAATTTTTCTACCAATGGACATCGCAGAACCAGAAATACATAACTCTGCTTTAAGAATATTACTAGTTTTGGTCAAAGAAATAAGACCTGAAATCCCCCAATACCAAATTCAACAAACAAAAAAATTGCTGTGCTAGAAAGCACAAAGGGTCGGAAAAAATATAAGAGGACAGTGAAGTAGAGCACTCATAGTGCAGACCAATCTGGGGAATTAGAAAACAAATACTCCATGATTCAACGTGTATGCTTAAGGTCAGAAGAAAATGTGTGCTAGAATTCTTTGATAAAGTTTTATTGCTTCTTCCCTGTATCCTAAAACATGAAAACAAATAAGGAACACTGACCTCTCAACCCTTTTCCCAGACTTGATATCAAATTCACGAACAGATATGCTTGTTTGAGTTCTTTTGTAGAATTCAAATCCAAGTTCTCTTGCTGCAATCACGAATGCTGCTTCATCTGGTGATTCAGCTTCATAGGAGATCATGCCTGTATCTTCATTCTCGTCAGGAATAGCAGTATGACAGATGGCTAACAAGCGGAAAAACTGTAAGACGACGGAAGAATTGGGCTCATGGATCCAGTTTCCATTCATTATCCTTTCATCTTCAAAATTGAAGCCTTTAATTAGTGGCTTTGTATTGGTTGAATCCTTTTCATGAAAATCGTTTTCCTTCCCAACTGATGTATGACCTTTCCTTCTTTCCATAGCTCGCTCAACCTCAGTAACACCACGACCATATGCAACCCCAGCCACTGAACACTTGATAAACTCCATGGAATTGCAGGTTAGTGTTCCAGTCTTATCTGAAAGTATTGTATCAACTTGCCCAAGTTCCTCATTCAAGTTTGAGGTACGTGCATGAGCTGGTTTATCACCTTCTTCGTAGTACATGTGAATATCTTGATTGATGAAAATGCTCTGAAGAACTTTGACGACTTCTATTGATACGTACAAGGAGATTGGAATGAAATAGCTATACAACATTAGGGCTGTCAGAAAGTGAAGAATAGATGCAACGAAAGCTTTCTTGGGATCAAAGGAAACTGTAGAGTCGTCTGGTCTCAGATACCACCTTTTCATCCTTCCATTTTTCAGATCATCCTTAGTTGCAATGCCGAAGAAAATAGAACCAATTAATGCCATCAAAAACAAAATACTGAATAAGAGATAGATAACCTTGTCCATCTGTCTCTCAATTCTGCTTCTCTTTGAAGGGGGAGAAGTTGAATTTTGAATAACCTTTGTGTCATGTCCTGTGAAGATAACTGCCCCATATATATGGTCTGTGTTCCGTAGCTTTGAGTCTCTAAGTAGAAGATGTTGAGTATTGAGGGGATAGACATTCTCTTCAAACTCCAAACTTCCAACAAAGGTGTACAAATTTGCGTTTGGGTCTTCACATTTTACCATAGCCTTGAAATCTTTGAAGTTAGAGTCCTCAAGCAAGACAGAAGTCACATCCACTGACTGTTTCAGTTTCAGATTTGTCTCTCCATCAAGGTTCATGGTCTCAACATAGCAGGTTCCATCCTCATAACTGGACGACAGCAACAGAAGGTCTGCTGGAAAAAATTCATCCTTGTCCACCTTTACTATATCTCCAACCCTCAGATTCTTCCATTGAGTTTGATTGAAAACTCCATCACGTGTATGCACTTTAACTTTCCTATTGTTCACCTCAATATCCTGCCAATTTTGATGTTCAAAAGTAGGCAACAGACTTTCCATAAAGGACTAACTTTATACAGATTATTTTCACAGTAGAAAGAAAATAAAATATTCTAAGGTAACGACTAAGCTTCACAAATATTAGAAAGTCCTACCGAAAAATATGCTATTTTCACTGACATATTTTCCCAGTTGAATCAAAATGCTGTTGAACTGCTGCAGAAAAAAACATTGCCAACGAAAAAACACTAGATACTGCCATGAAAATGCTTCATGAATTCCCTCAAGTTACATTGAAGTCTAGCTTTAAAATTTTTGGTTATGCATTCTTGGCTGGTCAACAGAAAGATATTTGCATATAAAGAGAAATGAACTGATTACGAGAATTAACTGTCTAAAGTTATACATGCAGGATATAAATTATCCATACAAAAAATCTTCATTTTGATCATCAGCAGAATATGTAGTTTAGCTTAAACTTACAAACTCTCCCCTAACCTGGATAGACTTCTACAGGTATTTTAGGAATCTCGAAATTAGGCCAAAATAAAATTTTTAAATAGAAACTATTTTAGTTTATTTCCAATCTTATGTACTCATATTGTAACTTGAAACTGGGGAAAAAAAAAGAAAATGGAAGATTAATTGAACGCATCAACCACCGAGAAGCACAGATGGACATAATTATACCCAGTAAGCAATTAAAAATACCTGCTGCTTTCGTCGCACATCTTCAATGAGTTCTTTGATCATGCTCGCTCCAATAACCACAATCAAAGGAAGAATAGCACTGACGGCCGAATAAGGTGCAAGAGGTGTGAAGGCCAAAATACCAGTGACCAAAAAGTAAAAGTTAGCCACCCTCCTGAACTGCTCAAACAATGATTTAGGAATGAACGTTGCAGGAGTGTACTTGGTACTACTTATACTGTTAACAGCATATTTACGAATTGCAGCCTCAAAACTTTCTGGTTCATTGCAGAACACTGTCCTTGAAAATCCCGGTCCCCCAATTTGTGAATGATCATCCTTGAACAATGACTTTTTACCACATCCGAGTGAGTAGATCTTGCTCAAACGTAGTCTCCTCTTTCTACCGCCAGCCATTCGCTACCAGAAACAAAGAGGAAACCACTGACAACAGCAGAATTATGGTCTGTTATATCAAATTGACACCAATAGGTGCAGCTTCTTTGAGACTGAGACAACTTCTGGGTTCAAACAGAGAATTCACCTGGAAAATTGATTCTTTTTCTATCTTTCTTGGGGAAACTGTTAACGATGAACAGGCAGTTTCTTTGAGTAAAATAAGAAACTTGTAGAAATTATCCAGATCAGAGTCCCCAAGTAAGCCCAAGAAATATCCTCCCAGGTAGCCAAAAGCAGCTCCTTAAAGAGGCAATCCTTAATATAACCAAAACTGGGGAAGAAAAGATTGGGTAGATAAATATCCCGACAGAAAAATATAACACGAATATTCGAGTGTAAAACAAACTCTCAGATTCAGAGAGATGGAGAATTTACAGAGAAGTTAGAAGCCACACTGAAAACAAAATTGCATAATGGCAATAGCTGAACAGAATGTTGAAGGGGAAAGGAAAGGTGGGAACTTCTACAGAAAGAACAACAAACCCAGGTAGGCTTTTGAGCAGAGAAAAACTGGAGATTATAGAACGACAATTAACAAAGAACATAAAACCCAAACCAACCTTGTGACAGCTAATGGGAAAGATATTCCAATGACACACGAGAAACAACGGTGTTCCCCGTCTATACAAATCAATGATAAATGCAAAGACTTGAAGGGTCAAAGGAAAGAAACAGGAGATAGATATAAACAGAACGTAGACTGACGAATTTGTAAGGAGATCCTTTGCCCATTTAACATATTCTCCTTAAAATAATCATGAAACCTGACTGGTTTCCATGAAACAACACCTCAAGTAGTTGACATTTCTTCCTTCTAGAAAAAAACACAAACAACCCAAGTAACGAAGAAGAAGAAGAAAAAGAAGAGAGACGGCGCAACCTGAAAGCTTTTGAACGTGGAACTTTGACTTTGTATCAGTTAATTTGGTTATTAGTTTGCAGACATTTTATTATTTAATTCTTATTTTGCCTTTTTTTTGACAATTCATCAGAGCAGACGCGCATTTGATTTATGAATTATTGTAAGAATCTGTCAAAATCCTTCAACGTTGAAATTGTAGGCAAAAATTCCAATATTTAGAAATTTAAGCTCTTGGAAAATTACTACGCTATCCCGTAAAGGACAGGTAGTTTCTTTCGCGGGAAATATTTTATAAATGTAAAGTTAGGAAGTTCCCCGATCTTGAATCCACATGATTCTTGTTATTTATTACCATTTCTACTGTCAAGCTGTATTGTACTAATCACTCTTGAGATAGAAAAATATAACTTAACGTAATAATATAAGAGGATTAAAAAATGTTTGAAACACTAACAAGGAAAGTTAAATTCGGAAGATAAAAAATTTTAGAATTAAATGATTCAATAGACTATTATAAAATCGATTAAATATTAAATAAAATTAAAAAAAATGAAATGTAATTCCTTACTCATGAAAAAACTTGAAAGTTAATTAAAAAATTATTAAATGAGAATCAAAATAATTTTTTTAATATAAATATATAGGGATGAATAAAATTTACAAGAAAAATAAAGAGCTAGGAGTCAGGACGGAAAGACAGGTGTCACAATCTGAACAGGCAGATAATTTAAAATAACAAAACAGCCGAAGTTGGTGACACTGGTACTCCATGCAAGGGACAAATGAGAGAATAGTACATTAGCGACAGGTAAGACCGGTCCACAGGAATCAACGTTACGCGTGTAAGTGATTAATTCTCTTATTTTCTTTAAATAGTACATTCACATTCACACCATTTTGCTCTTGGACTTAAGCTATTAATTTTTTATTCATACTTTATAGAAACAAGGCCACGTTTCACACTATCCATATACATGCACATGAAATCCCAAATAAAGCGTTAACTTCGGCAATTGTCAAAATACAAATGTAAATATTAAAATAATTAATCAAATAAAGCATGATCATAGCCTAATTAATATTTAAAAAGGATAACCATAATATTATTATAAATGAAAATAAGATTTAAAATATAAATATTTTATTCACTAATTATAGATTATAATATTAATTTATAAGTTTAGATCTTCAAAAACATTACTCTTAGATATTTGAATTTGTTTTATGGCATATAAAACAAAAAATATATGAATATTTATAGTCAAATCACAATCATACATTTTATTTTTTTCTAATTATTACATATTTTAATATTTATTTTTATATCATACATTATTTATCTAAAACAGTCTTTCTGTTCGGTAGGAGTAAGATTGCGTATTATTGAACCTCACAATACCCAGCATTTTAAAGAGACCCTTATTGTGTGTTATTCTTATTGTTGTACAATATTTATCTTCATTTATATATTTTTAAATAATATATAGGAATTTTATGAGTAATATCTACATTTTCTTAATAATTTCATTGAAATTTTTGTTAAGTACCAATCATTTTTCAGATTACCTTGCTATTGCTTACTTACATTTCGTTAGGATGCATAAAGATTGGCATTAAGTAAAATTGTCATTTTTTACCGCTTTTGTCACGAAATACTCTATATTATCTTTAATATGAACTTTTTAAATATTTATAATTTCTTCATCCATTTTATTATGAATATAGTGAAATTGAACTCATATTTGTTTGGTTTTTAAATGAAATACCAAATTCTTTGTTATATGCTGGACACTATGACTATCACAAAATTAAAAAAAAAACTTATATTATTTATGCTCAAGTTCTTTCAACACCAGTTTTAACCAACTGCTTCTTTACTAGCTTATACAACTGCCACATATGTTGCTTATGATGTTGATTTAGCGACAATTGATTGTAACTTTGAGGCCTAGCTTACAACCCCATTAGTAAGCGAACAAAATTTAATATACTTTTATTGAGATCATTTGTAAAATCAAAGTTAATATATTATTTGACAATAAATTTTGATCCTCCATATTGTAATGTGACATCATAGATTCTTTAATGTATCTTAGAATCCTTTTTACATCATTGAAACACATTCTGTTAGGTTCTGTCATGAAATGACTAACTGCTCCTATTGTATATATAATTTGTGGCCTTGTACAAATTAAAAAGAATGTTAAACTCCTCGTTGCAAACGCATATAGTACTAGAGACATTTTTATCCTCTCATCTTTATTTCTAGAGCTTATACTAAAGGATAACTTAAAATTAACAAGAATTTTGCATATTAAAGCCTCATGTGACCTTATTTAGGTAGTTTTTTTTAAGAAATTCAAATATTTTATGTTATTTTTATCTTAGTGATTTGCATCCCTAGAATCTCATTTGTCAATCCCAAGTCCTTCATTTCATTTCCAATTTCATAGCCAACTATGTCTTCAATTCTTTAATATAATCTTTATTAACACTTATAATTAATATATCCTCTACATATGATAATAAGATAATAAAATCACCATTAACAACCTCTTAAAATATGCTTAAGGATATACATTACGTTTGTATTTTCCAAGCTCATGATGAAATAATCAAATCTTTTATACCAACACCTTGGCATTTATTTAAGACCATACAGAAATTTGTTCAACTTGCAAACTAAGTATTTTTTCTTTAAAATCTTCTAGTTGGAGCATGTAAATGTCTTCCTTTTTTCTTCTTTTCCTTCAAAAGTACAAGCACACCTTGAATTATCTTTAAAATTTTATTGACAATTTTTATTTTGCATCAAAATCATCTAGTCTCCTTAGAGATAACAAATTCTTCTTTAAACCAACATGTCGTACCTCTTAAAGAGTGCGAGTTATACTATTGTACATCTTCAACTTAATAGTTTTAACATTGGCAGCCTGTAAAAGATAATCATCATAATTGTACATATTCTCCTGACATAGTTACATAATGATATAACCATTTTCTTCTTGAAGTTATATGAAAGATAACTCTTGATTCCATTAATCATACATCAAATAGTGACTCCCTACTTTCAATCGTTGTTACTGGCTCACGATACAGAGCATTATTATCATCTAACGTACATTCAAAATTTACTTAAGGTTTTTTATTTTAATTTCAATATTCCTTTTTAAGTGACTTTCTTATCACAATTATAGCATTTTAAATTCCTTTTACTTATTGATTTTGATTTACTATAATTTTGACTCTCACTTGGCACATATTTCATGGATATCCCGTTTGTTACCATTAAGTATTCGAATAATTATGAACTAGAATACATGTCTTTCTTATCCTTATGCTAACTTTCTTCCTTTAGATTATAACTATGACATCATTGAAGACTAGTTGTCGATAAGAAGACCATTATGAGTTGATAAGGTTAAATCTGAAGTAAAAATTTAGCATGTTCGTGTGGCTTTATTGTAGTCTAATTACATGAATTTAGAGAATAGAGTAACTAAATTATTAATGTGTTCAGCTATCAAAATGGATTGTGACATCTTGAGAATATAAAGTTTTCTTTTAAGAGAAAATTTGATTTAGAGTGACTTGAACCCAAACAATTTTATGAGAAGATTTAATATCTCTTTTAATATTTTCCTCGCCTTTATATTTGATAAGACTTCATCAGTTAAATCTAGTGAAGATAACTTTCTATATTTAGCTTCCAAAACAAGAAATTATTTTCATTGAACTTCTCAATCTTAAATTTGACTACAATTAGTTCTATCTCATACTGCTTTAAGTGAAGAGAAATAACTCTCACTATTTCATATAAACAATGATTGTAGATGTGAATAATTCCTAGTACCTTAAATGGAGAACAATATCTAATTTATTTTGTGATGCAGAGGATTTACTTATAGTGATAGTCATTGACACTTTTTAGACTAGTTAAATAGATACAATAAAATCAAAACTCAACTAAGATTGAAAGAAAAAAACGTATTACAAAATATTATTATGAGTAAAAATTTGAGTTATAATACAAAATTCACTCACTAACTTTAAGTTCCAAATATTAATTTGTAACTTAAAATCTATAAAACTTAATTCTCACAAGCCTTACTCTTAGAGAAAAAAGATACATTGAAGAGAGACAGAAGTCATTCAGCCGAAGGGAGAGACCATCCGACATTTCACCACCATCATCTCCGTCTGCGACCATCATCTACCATTCCACCTCTCATCCATGATCTTTCTTCTCCACTGCCGGCCTCCATCTCTACCATGGGTTACATCGGAGCTTCAGCAGTGATGAGGATTTCCGGAGTCATGCACGGCTAGGTCTTCCACCCTCTTGAAAATGTAGCAGCGGCTTGAGTTAATGGGCTTCAAAGGGGAGTAATCTGACATTGTCGAAGTTTAATTATATTATTGTAAATCTCTAAGTTTGGGCTTACGGTAGTGTAGTTAAATTAGCTTGGTTAGAGTGGTAGTGTATTTAAATTAGCTTGGTTACAGTTTAATCAAGTGTTGAACAATGTTTAGTGATGTGGATATGGTTATATGTAGAATTTTGATGCTTAATATATGAAGTTTCATATATGTATTTTGGTGATTGTGTTAATCTTCCTTATCTGCCTAGTTGTGTTTGATATCGAGATTGTGCCTGATCCAAATAACCACTTGCATTAACCTATCCATTTCACACACTAAGATTCTTTTAACAAGGTTTTAAGAAATGAAGTTCATTGATTAAAACCTTGGACTTAAAGAGTCCTTTAAGGTTGATTATTTGAAAACTTAGTGGATTTAAGCCTCGAAAAAAATTTTTGAACCATGATAACCTAAGCTTGTTTTCAAGAGGACTTTATCCCATTCGATTATTATTTGAAGTTCCAATTTCAATTTTTCCCAAAAATCCAAAAATATACTTTTTACAAATTCTTCTTTAATTTTTAGTTTAATTTCCTCAATTTTGATCAATGATCCAAAACCCCCTTATTATCAACTTAAATTGCATTTTTGAAAATTAGACTAGCTTAAACCTTTTTTCGTTCAGTTCCAATTAAGTGAGACGACCCTAGGTTGCATCTTATATTGCAATCCTTGGAATTATTTTTTGATTCGGTTTCTAAGGGATTGATCTTTAGATCGAGACGAAGAGCCGATCAGCCGGACTACGGTCCGATGATATGTGAATTTGAGCGAATGTGGATCATACAAATGCGCCTGATGCATTTCATTTTATGAATGCATGAAACATAATGGCTGTTGTGACCAGAGTTGTAACACCCCACTCCTGCGATGATCCAAACCTGATATCGTGGGTGATATCCGAGTCCGTGCCCCATAAGGGTGGCTTGGTAAAGCACTCAATCTGTCAGAAATCTATATATTTTGTTTTTTGAAAACCACAAACATAATATGCAGAAATCGATACTTAAATTAGGCCCACATTCACTCATAAACATTTTCAATTAACACAATTTTCAATAGCTATTCGGGCCCTTTCCCAATTACAAAACACTTGGGTCATTTCGAAATACAAATTTATACGAAAAGTTTCGAAAAAAAAACAATTCAATACAAAGTAAAGAAATGCAATGCAGACACGAACTGATCCCAACCTTTATCCTTCACTTGAATGCTGTGGGTATACTCCCGTTGGCCTAACGGGGTATTCTTCTGAGTACTGAAAAATATTTACAAATTTTGGGTGAGTTTTGCGAACTCAATGAGTGACCATCATCATTGACTCACCCATTCACATAACACATAATTCACACATCTCACTTTATTTCACATTCAATACACTTAATCATTCATATATGCATATGCAATGCACATGAGACTCACTTTCCATTTGTTACTTTGTTGTGACCGAGTGCCTAAACTGCCCATATAGGGCTCATTGATAATTGTCCCATATAGGGCTCATTAAACGTTGAGCTTGAGGCTCTGAATCACTTTTGAGCTCGAGGTTCATTTTCACTCGTTGAGCTTTAAGCTCTAATTGTTGGCTACTCTGGTCACAACTGCCATTATATTTCATGCATTCA
>JANITX010000003.1:33549053-33570639 GCA_027564395.1 Erythroxylum ulei | reverse complement strand
ATTATTATTTTAAAAACAAAATTAAAAATTCACAATAATTATAAAAGTTGAAATAAATAAAATAACTAATTAAAAAATTTTGAAAAAAGGGGGAAGAAGAGATAAGAGGAAGGAAGGGAAATTTTAAAATATTTTGAAAAATTTGCAAAAAAGTCCCTTATTTTTTTAAATTTTCGGTATTGACCAATGTTTTGAATACCAACCGGTACTGACTTGTACTATCTGAAATGGGCTGGTACCGACCGGTATTTAAAGCCGGTACTATCCACCCTTTATTTCGTATCGGTTTTGATCTGGTACGTACCGGTATTCATAATACTATTTTCAACTATTCTTATTATTCTTCCGTTAGTAAGATTTGGAATATTTTTGCTCAGAAGTTTTAATCGATAATCTTGAGGTTCATATTTTTCCTTATTTTACGATTTTAATTTTTATTCAGTTTGTAGGGATATAATTGGAAATACAAATTAAAATT
The DNA here is from genome assembly GCA_027564395.1 of Erythroxylum ulei. Taxonomy (NCBI): domain Eukaryota; kingdom Viridiplantae; phylum Streptophyta; class Magnoliopsida; order Malpighiales; family Erythroxylaceae; genus Erythroxylum; species Erythroxylum ulei. The sequence continues at coordinate 33,570,161 of JANITX010000003.1, read as the reverse complement.
AAGTTACATTCCATAAATACTGTTGCATACCAAACACTATAATAAGAATCCACCCAACTCTCCTCCTAGAATTCTTATAAGTATCCAAATATGTTAATTTCTTTATTTTTCATGGATTTATTTTTTGAAGAATCATATTCTAAATTCACTTTATTTTTCTGCCAACTAAACGGGGCCTAAATTCAATTAAAATAATAATTGGATATTTCAATATAACTTGATTGGAATTTAGCCATGTTATAGAGTTATCAAGACCCAAGCACAAACCTTCCTCTTATAGGTTTTGAGGAAACTCCATGAATAAATTGAACCACTCTAAGAAGTTAAATCATATGTTTTTTCTGAGAATTGAAAATTTATTTAAACCCCGAGTTATAACGATACTGATTGGCCAGCCGAATGAACGATACCCTTATCCAATAGAAAAGATATTTTAACCAACTGAATTAACTAACCAGTCTGGCACAGGGTGGTAATGGCTAGCAGAAAATCATGGTAACTTCTTCGTACGATTGACAACTTCTCTAATCTCACAACAAAAAAGAACACTTGCTGACAACACAGGTACGGCGTAGGTAGAGCCGAAAGTTCGAGCGAGTAAGCCGACTTGACATTATGACCGCGTAGGCGAGACTAAATAGGCTACTGATATGGACATTGTCCAATCGGAATCTTCTAAGTTCCAAAAGGAAAAAGACACTTTCCAACCAATCTCTTTTTTTCTCCTCTTTTCTTTCGGGAAGCGATGTTTTAAGTCCGTAAGTATGCTCTTATATTATTCTTTTTCTCTTTTTCTTTTTTAATAACTTCATTCCATCATTTTTATTTCAAGTAAAGATTCATTGGGCAACGTTCTTCTTGTGTGAACACAAAAATTGTTTACAAAACTTCAAAGCGTAAGTGAACATACAATTTTTTTTCTTCTAGCCATTGAAAATCAATATATATTTTATTCACAAATGAACTAACATTTTGTTATGATAAATATTAATCTTATATAATATCAAAAGTTTTATTCTAGCGACGGATGGATCGAATTTCATATGCATATTCATCTTAATGTTTCGTGGACAATTAGTTAATCAGGGTAATATAGTAATTGATGTTATAACTTGAAGGATAAAACAAAAGTCATCATTTGAAACAGAGATAAAGTTGAAGGTATACTTTTAAAGTAGAATAAAAATATTCAAGATTCAGATATTTCAAAGTAATATTTATTACATTAAAGTTAAACAGTAGGTGACATTTCATCATTTTGACATAGCCTACACCTAACAAATTGCACCGGCCTAGCTTTTGTTGAAGGGATATTTGAAGGTAGTGAAATGATTAGGTCTTTGATGTACAATGACAACTGGGTGGATCAATTTGACTGGAAGAATGTCGTTTTTTTTCCCAAAGGGTTTGTGAAAATTTGACGGGTATTTAGAGCGAGCACTTCAATTATTGGTAGCGTCTAGAAGCCTAGGCTGTCTTATGTGTGAGGAAATGACAAAAAACTGTGAAAGAGCAAAAGGTAGAGAGGGTGTTGGAATGTCCAAGCAGGAGAGTACTTAAAACCTATCAGAACGCATTTTATAATTGTCTTATATTATCTTCCATAATCATCCAAGTACGTGGTCTAATGAAAGTTTTTATGACCACAAAACATGTAGATGATGAAAATACATTCTGGTTAGCTTAAATAATTGAAAACGTATATCAGGTCATCATCCACCAGTGATGTGTATGCATGGTCTAACTAATGCAGCTTATAGTAAGAGAAATGGACAATTTTATGCTACTTTCACTTCTCTTATGTAATTGTATTTATTCCAACGAAAACAGTGTGTATTAAAAAAAAAAAACAAAAGCACAGTTTGCATAGCTATGCTTGGAATGTCTAGTGAATTCACATTTAATATGACATCTGTTTTCCATAATGTGGTGTTGATATTGATTAGTTTAGGAGGAAGAGACAGCTAGAACTGAACTTCATTGTTTGAGACTTACTTGTTTCTCTTGAATAGTGAACTTCATTGTTTGAGACTTACTTGTTTCTCTTGAATGTGTTTATCATGCATGGTTTAATGACAAACCAACAAGAACACAAAACTAGACTAGATGATTATCGGGAACATCCCATCCATCATTAATTAATTCATAATTTCCAATCATTAAAACTGATTTTATTGTAGTGGGAAGCTTCTCATCATTAGGTTAAAACTCTCTTTCATCAAACGTGAAAGATTTTTATTGATTTAGGAAAGTGAAGAAATTCCACTGTTTTTATATTTTTTTTAAGCATAGTGGACCATATTAATCCTTTTGAATTTAGTTTCCATTTGAATTAAAAAAAAACGTAACTATTATGGTAAATCTCTGCTTCAACTTACGGGCTTACGGTCTTGTTGACGGTCCAGTAAGCTTATCACAATTACGGGCTTAACCGCTTACTCATAAGCTTATCATCTTTATTTAGAGAAACGAAATGAACATTAAGAAATTTTAAGTCTCTTATTTTTCTCCACATCACAATTAGAAAACAAGATGGACGGCTATGTGTAAATTTGAGAAATTTTGCAAAAGAGATTGTTAGTAAATCTGCTTAAATGTGAATTGATAAATTAAGAGTGGCTACTATATTTCTCCCTCAAACACTCTAGCATGTTCAATTATGACCTAAATGATGTTACTATTTACCGTAAGAACCCAACTGTTGGAGCATAATTTGACTAAGTAATCAGATGTGACAAACCAGTCTTCTTTATTATTTTGCCCTCTTTGCAGCAGAAAAGTTCAGTAATTTGACAAAATACATTCATTAATACCAAACGTCTGCGTATTTCAGCGTTCCACTCAACATATGATTTAATCAACATCTCCTATAATTTAGTCACATCACAAGAGGGTAGTTGAGAATTCATAAATTACATGAGTGATATATGTCAAATAGACTGATTTATTAATTTATCATATTCTATATATCATTAGTTATATTAGAAATATAATAATATTTAATATTAACTCACTTTATTAGAAATTAATAACTTATTATATTTGATACTTGTTAATGATGTATATATTTTATTAATATTTATTTAATATGTAATAATACTTATAAATAAAACTAATAATTTTTATTTGTATTTATAATTCATATGTTATCATAGTAAGGTGATAAGTATGTTATAAGAGTTTATAATAATCTAATAATATTTATTATTTATTCTTATTTTATTTTATAAATAGTTATTTATGAATAATTTAATAATAAGAAATTATTATTATTATTATTATTATTCAACACTAGCACTAGATCCAACAAATTAACGAGATAAGAAAAGTTATTCAGTATTTATAATGAATATAGTTGGCTGATATAATAAAATAATTAATCAACATTGGTGCAAAGTCTAGTAGATCGATAAGATATAGAAAATTAATCAACACTAACATTAAGTCCAACAACCCAATATAAAATGAAATTAATTATTAATAAACAAATAAATATTACATATTAAATATTATTATACTATCCATAAATAAATTATTACATATTAAATGTTTGTGTACTTTTTACTGTGCATAAACATATATAAACATGATTAATTAATAAAATAATAAGAATTTTATAATTTTATTTATTAATATAAAATTAACTAAATTAAATCAATATTTATATTAAATGTTATACATTTTAATATGTGTAATGATATGTAATAAATCGATACATTTGAAAAATACTATCCTTGCAATTTGCTAATCATTCTCTTGTGACAGAGTTGTCCATATGTTTAAAAATTACCATATCAGTTAGAGATAATGACACAACTTTAATAGAAGGACTTACCATTATATTTTAAAGCATAGGCATTTTGGTAGAATTGATGAAACTATATAGGAGTTTGATATCTTTTACCCATCTAATTATTGAATTTGGGGTGCAATATTGAAAAATGAAAAGCAAAATGTAGGTTTTAAAAGGTCAAATTAATAAAAAATATTTAATTATAGTTTACATACTTCAATGTAAATATACAAGAGCTATACATATCGTGCATATAAGATGTTTGAAATATACAAATTAAGTGCTATCGTTAGACCTAGAACATATAGACTTAAGTGGTATATAAATATGAGATCCTAAATACCATGGAATGGTTGACACCTTAAGCCTTATATTAATTTAACTTTAAAAGAAGGTGATTGTATTTATCCAACATAATGAAATGAATCAATATAAATTCCAATTGAAATGTTTTTACTAAAGTTATGTATGGTTTGAGAAATATCATTTTGGAAAAAAGTAACTAATTAGATAAAAAAATTATAACTATGTTTTAATGAGAATGGCAAAGGAGGAAAAAATGTTTGAGGACTTAGTCACAGTATCCTATCAATAGAAACCAACTTTCAAACAATAAGGAAGCATTAGAGGACAACTAGAAGAAATTTCATTAGAGAAGACTACATAAAGCTAATGGGATTGAACTCTATTCTAAGTGATAATCAAACTAAGGAAACATAAGTACCATGCTCTCTTATGGAACCAACAGTGGAAGAAATTTTTAAAAGAAGGTCCCCTAGAGAAAAAAAAATAGTGTAGAAGCAAATAAATTTTTTGAAACAAATTATGTTATTATTGAAAAAATAATAGCACAACCAATACCCAAAGGATGAATGAAAATGAAAATGAAAATAATTTAAGTTAATGGATGATGAATCTAAAGAACCATCAATTGATAAACCAAAGGAGCAAAAAAAAGTTAATGGATGATGAATCTAAAGAACCATCAATTGATAAACCAAAGGAGCAAAAATTAGAGGAATTATTGAGTGAAAATAGTAGAAAGTCAAGTAGGAAGAAAAGATCCAAAGTATCTAAATCCAATAGCCACTCATAGTGTCAACTGTTTCCTAGAACATTAGGCACATTAACTATCTAAAAAAGGCAAGTAGCACTAAGTGATTTTGTGAATGAGATCCAACCAGTAATTATTGGAATGTTGGATACCAAAATAAATTAGGAAAATGTAGATAAGTTAAAGATGTTGGAAACCAATGGTCCTTTTGTCAAACAATCACCATCACCACAATGGTTGCATCATTCTTCAGTGGATTCAAGAAAAGTCAATGTTCTATTACTTGACTCAAATGATCAACTAACGTAACTATCCAGTATGGGTCATCCAGGATAACATTGAAACTTTTGTCATATATGTTTATGGTTCAAAATTTTCATTTCAAAGGAACTATCTTTGGGATAAGCTCCTAGACATACACTCATACATTTAGGGTCCTAGGATAGTCCTTGGAGATTTTAATAGGACTTTATATAGATCAAAAGTTGAGCGGCATGTGTATGTAAGGAACTTTTGAAATGACTTCAAAGATTTTATAAACAAAATTGAAGTCGTTGATTTGAAGCAAGGGGGAGTAAATGCACCTTCTGGTTCAATAACTTTCTAGCAAATAAATAAGGCTTTACATAAGTTATTTTAAGGGCATGTATTATAAGGTATAAGGATGAAAGGCATACATTTGTACTAAAAAATTTCCTATTTCAAATAGGAGCTCAAAGCCCTTAATGCCAAGAGATTGAAAAGTACTAGTCATTGTGCTATAGAGGCAAAAAATAAAATGATTCCAACTCAAGAGAACCTTTATAATAAGTTCTTAATTGACTATATATTTACTCTATAATGCTTATTAATTAATGTTATGATGCACTTAAGATACTTATTTTGGTTCATATTTTCTATTAGGTACAAATTGGAAGAATAAGAACCAAAATAAGCTAAATTCATATCTTCATTGACATTCTATTGATGTTCTATTTTATTTATCTTTTTGGAAGCAAATGAGATGATTTAGGGTAAAAATGTGACAAAAAATGCAAGAAATGAAGTTATTGTAACTTAAAACGGTCGCATATGGGACTGTGTAAGTCATTGGAAACATGTAGAAACTCAAAGACAACATTTCAACCACCTCTGCAACCTACACGACCTTGTAAAGTGAGATACATGGCTGTGTAAATGGCTATGTACCTCACCATGAATGTGTATATTCATGATTTCTACAATTTTTACATAAACGGTGACTTACACATCTATGTATTTGATCGTGTATTGTGACGCAACCTTAATTTTAAATATAAAAAGGAATTTAAGAGGCAAAATGAGGCATGAAGACATTAGAGATGAAAAAGGGAGGTAGATTCCTTTCCTTTTTGAGAGTTATAAGGTGCTAAACTTCATCTTTCCAATTCAATAGGGATATCGAGGCTGACGAATATATTTGGACATTGATTAACCTTGTGATGATGTTCTTAACTCTCTTTTTGAATTGATTATGTTATTCTATGATTAATGTTTTGGGATTTATGTATGAATGATTTAGATATTCCAAAGATATTATTCATGTATGAACATAATTCCAAAGTATAGATTGCAATACATAATCACAGTAACTTTGATTCATTTGTAGTAAACTAATGTTGGGCATCATTAGGGATAAGATATCATAGGTTAAATGACCCAGTTTATATGGCTATTGATTAGATTAACCTGTTTTCCTATTACGTAATGTCGTTTTCATATTAAATCTAAAGAGCTTATTTTAGGTTGTCTAATAGGTAGACCTAATTAAAGAGCTTATTGTAATTAGATACAACCTAAGAGAAAATTAGTATTAACGGAGCTTGCCTTTAATCTATGTTTAATAGTTTCAAAGAGAGGTACGAGAACAATGTGATGATTGATTCTGCACATTCGTGTGAAGGTTAAGATTGAACCGTAAACTAGATTCAAAACCCGTTGATTAATTTTAGTAATTTTGTATTGTTTGATTTATCTTCAATAGTTTAATTTTACTTTTTTTTGTTAATCCAATTCAACCAAAGCCCTACCCCCCATATCCTAGACACTGGTTTATTCATTATAAAGTTAAACACTCATTCTTTGTGGATACGATCCTTTCTCACCACAACCAAAAATTTATTTGTATAGAGTTATTTTTTAGTGTATTTGATAATTACTTTTTACAATTATTTTGATCTTTTTATGTTGTTACTGTAATAGTAGTGACGAGATCTCCTCATTAAGATCCTATACAGTTTGATCCCAAAATCAACAGGACATTGTGAATGTTACATTGGAAAAACAAAATAACTCTAGGAATAAAGCAAAGAATCGATTTGGAAGAAGCTATAACCAATCCAAGAACTCTAAACGAGTCAAATACCTTAGAATTGACTTAAAGGTCCTTATGTATTACTTTTCCAAATTTTGCTAAATATATTACTTTTGAGCTTAAGTTTGGATTGATATAACATTTGCCTAATTTTTGTGATCTTGTATATGAGGTTTCTTACAAGCATCTCAAAGAGGTCGATGTGGTCTGTCTTAACATGAAACCTCTAGGAGTGATAAAAGAGTAGATTACATTGAGAGCCTCTCTATTTTCACTAAAAGATGCAACAAAAGACTGATTTTTTGATTTACCTGTAAGGAGTGTGAGCATATAGATCTTAGCTATTTTTAAAGTACTTTCCAGCATCAAAGACAACCAACATAAGGAAAGAGATTTGTAAGATAAAGCAATATTATGTAGAATCCCTTTATGATATTTAGGAGCATTTCAAGTAGTTGTGTGATAGTTGCCCTCATCATAATATCACAGAACAACTCCTTATCCAATACTTTTAAGAAGGATTATTGCCTATAAATAGGAGTTTGGTAGATGCACTAAGTGGTAGATCGCTATGTAAAAAGACTTTTGTGGAGGCTAGAACTTTAATTGAGTGTATATTAGTGAAACTCAATAATTTGGCATCTGTAGTGATGTTTGTAGGATAATTGAACGTGTACATTGTAATGATGTAAATGATTAGGGATTTGCTTCCATTTGACACCCAAAATTTTAGTCTTGGCTAAACATAAGAGGCTTTTATTTTTATTTCAAGGAGACCTACCAAAACATGTCTCTTATCAAGCACCAACTCTTTCACCACGGACTAATTTAGAGGGTTATTTAACCCTCTAGTATTCCATACCAGTATAGTCATATAATGTGATGACCCCTTTTGTTTAGCTTTTCCCCTAACTGACCTTCTTCTGGAATTTGAGGAGTATTAACTACCTCCTCTGCCATTACTAGCATATTATGTCGACTGTATGTTCTGTGTGAGTGCATCCTCGAGTTGCTGTACTAGCATATTGTGTGCACCTTCCAATAGTTTGGTACCTGGTTGTGGCTCTAGCAAGCTACTTACAAGTCCCTGACATCCGTCCAATTGGTTATACGAAGTGGTTTCAACTGTATTGATTGTACAATTTGGCATCCCATTATAAATTATAGGAGCTACTTCAGCTAATAGTCCCTGCATCTCTGTGGTCTCTATGATCACCTTAGTAGTTGTAGGCATTGGTTAAACACTTACGACGTTCTCCTTATCTACTGTATTACTTTCCATCCCGAGAATCTCCTCTTACCAGCTAGTTTTAAACAATTTCCCCATAGGCACCTATTTCTTTGTTGAATGGTTGGGTCTCTATAGACTTAATTTTGAAAGGCACTAACTCTTCTGCTTCTCCTAACTTCATCACTAATGAGGTTTCAGGTAGATTTGAAAAGCATTAATACATTATCTGCCAAATTCAATCCTGGTTTTCCTTTTCAAAGAAACATGGGTTGGCTTCCTATATGCTAAGGGCCCAATTTGATAATCTCAGAAAGATAACTATCTACTGCAAATTTAAATAAAATGGTACCATCATCCATAAACAATGTTTTCTCCAATCCCTTCTTCCCTCATTGAGCGGTAGCCCATGCATTAATGACTGGAAAGGCAGGTCTTTTGTTCCAAAATAAGCCAACCAATGCAGTGGACCAAGCATTCTCACCAGCTTGCAGAAGTTCGATGTGAGGAAAATTCACACCATCTTGCGTGACATCTTGACAATGCTTCAACTGAATTCGATTCTGCTGGAATTTAATTATATTTTTCTAAGCACTTACATTTTGTGAGGCCCTCTTTGACTGCTTGGTGATATCTTGAGAACTCGCCCCAGTTCTAGGCACACCTTTGTTGACTAGCTCTTGTGAGAGCACTGTTGGTTCTTTTAGGGATAAATTTGAAGACTCCCCACTATCTGGAATCCAATTCTTATCCTTGTAAAGGCCCTCTATAAAAGGAGAACCTCAACCTAGTTGTGTACAGAAGCACCAGTGAGGATGGCGGATGTTTATTTCTAGAAAAGGAAATATTCAAGAATAGAAATGTCAAAGCAGAAGAGAGAAGGCACGAAATATTCAAGGGTAAAAATGTTAAAATCTAATATATTGTTACTACGCACTTTCTCAAGATTCATATTATTCAAAACAAAGTGCAAACTGATTGACTGCAAGCTATTTGGGATAAAAAAGATCAAAAGTTATTTAGTTTTGCATTTGTAATTATATTTATACAATAACCAAATTCACATGCTTAGCTAGGCTGAGAATGCCTTTAACCTTAAGAATATGTAGTAATTAGTATATCACTTACAATAATTGTTTAGTTTTTGCTTCGTGCTGCTTGTATATAAGACATTTGTTTGTTTTTGTTAATAAAATGAGATATCCTCGCAATAGACAAAGAGACAAACCAGACAATTTAAGGAGGGGTATTGGAACCACAACGTGCAGAAGTTATGAGGGCAAAAGCAGAACGAAGATGTGCCTCCACAACCTTCCCGTCTTCTCTTTTAAGTTTGAATTGAAACTTAAAAGAGAAGAAAAACCTTCCCGTCTTCCCATGTAGGGATTCCTAAGCTTACTTTTATCTTATTTTATTTTGACATAGACAAGTTACCAATGGGCAGGTTGTGTTAGGATAAACATCATGGTCAAGTAAGAGTGTACTAGGATTGTTAGCATTGCTGTCCGCAGCTAATACCTCTCAATTTGGCACTAGTAATTATTATATCATTAAAGAATAGACGAGGTTAGAAGCAAACTGGCCTAGGACTTCTTTGCTTCTTCAAGAAAAAGAAAGGCCACAATCTCTTGAAGTTTCCAGGGACTAAACTTCTATTTGCTCTGTGTCTAACCACAAGAGGTTTTCTAGTCATTCGTTCATGACAAGGCAGGTTGACCTTGAAGATGTACCAGCAAATACTAGTTTTGACGATGACATCACTGATAACGTAGAGAACCAACAAATTTTTAGGAGATTCTTTGCCAACTTCCAAGCTACAACTCCGATTAAACTTAACCATAAATGAGTAGAAGGGATGTACCATTCCAATGAAGTCTACATTTCTCCTCTAACTTGTTACCCAACATTTTTGCACAGCAAACAACTATATATCAATTTCCTTCTCCTAGTTTCTTCACAACAAAAATGGCTTCGAGGTTCTGGGCTTTCTTCTTGGCTTCCCTTGCCATTCCATTAACTATAATAAATGGACAAGCGCCAGCATTATCACCAGTTACTTTGCCCACAACACCTCCACCTACAACCACACCTGTCGCACCTTCTCAATCACCGGCTTCCACTGTACCAACAACACCAACTCAATCGCCAGCAACTGTAGTAACACCACCACCTACTTCCACTCCCGTATCCTCACCATCTCCTAAAGTAGCCCCAGCTACTAGTCCAACCGTCCCACCTCCACAAACTCCACCCAGTCAATCACCGGAAAAACCACCAGCATTACCACCGTCTCCAACTACACAACCTCCAGCGGTACCATCTCCAACACCACCCCCTGCGAAAGAGACGCCAGCACCTGCACCAGCAAATGAAGCACCGGCGAAGGCACCTCCGGCCCCAGCCCCAGCCCCTATTCGTCTACCACCAGCCTCATCACCTGCATTAGTTCCTTCTCCTGCACCAGCTCCAGCTAAGCACAAGAAGAAAAGAAAGCACAAGCACAAGAAGCATCATCACTCGCCAGCTCCTGCTCCAATTCCCCCCAGCCCTCCAGCCCCACCTACAGTGACAGAATCTGAGGACACTGCCCCTGCACCATCTCCAACACTTGTAAGTTCTCCATAATGGCATGAATATTAAGTTCCAACGAGATACATGTCACCATAAATTATAGAGAGATGAATGATTGCTTACCTTTGCTGCTTTACAGAATGGAGGAATTTCATTGCGACAGAAACAGGGAAGGTTCGGAATCTGGGCAGCTGTTGCATTGCCTACGGCATTCTTGTTACTTATTGCATGCTAAAGCCTCGTAGCAGTAGCAATCTTATCTTATGATTCCATTCTTATGCATATACGGAAGATTGTTTTGTATCCGTAAAATAATCAGTTTGGAAAACCAAGCACATAGGCATTTATAAGGCCAGTCAACGTATCTAGTTGTGACTTGTGAGTATCAAGTATTCTTTCAAACCTTCCAAATCTTGCTATTTATAAGAAACAAATTTTGCATTCCGCAGCTATATGCCAGAAAACAAAAACAGAATGGACATGTATGGAAAACTTGTGAAGCTCGATCTGTTTTCAATTCTGCATTTGTTTCCTCTTCCAAGTCATACTCGATTACAAGCCAATTTCTGATACAGTTCACATCCGCTGAAGAGAAGGACCAGAGATTTATCATAGTAAGATTTTCTTTAACAATGACATAAAGGCCAAAAGCTCCAAGCCCAAAAGGACTAAGATAATCCTGGCCGAAAGCTCCAAGCCCAAAAGGACTAATATAATCCTGGCCAAAAATTGTCATCTATCTGTTCCAAGAGAAAAGATTTTGCATATAGTTTACACAATCTAGGATGTCCCGAATTTTACAAACTATCAATAATCCCTTATAGTTTTAGTTTTATAATGTTTGTTTGTTTACCATCAACTTCCGTTACAAATCCTAACAACGAACTTCAAATTGACGCCGTGTAGTGCTACGTGTTGAAAATGATGTCGTTTTAGAGTTTGTAGTTCGGGGGTGGGTGGGTGGTGGTTATAAAACTAGAAGTATAGAAGAGTTATTGATATTTTCTAAAAATTAAGAGATGTGATAATATACCAAACCACAAAGGATACAATGCACTTATCCTTTAAACTAATTTAAATAATTTAGGATAGGAGTTCGGTGGGTTAACCAAAGTGTTGTCATTGTTTCCCTGTGTGCCCTTCGGAGTCACTGAGTGGAATTAGAGCCAAAACAAAGTAAAGCTAGTAACCCTGAGTGGTATCCGTCACCATGAGTGGTCTTTTGTTTTAGTTAAGTCTATTTTCAGAATAGCTTGCGTACCTCTTGGTGTTTATTACCTTGATAACTTGTTAGCCTTGTTGCTACAGAGGGTTTTCCACTATTGCTTGTGTAAAACCTAGAAATATAGCTAACCTTCGCATCTTTGTTAGGCGGGTAAACATTGATATTAGGTAAGAAAGGGAGTAAGAAGAGAGTTGTATAAGAATCATGAAAACTTCTTCAGATCCAGTTCATTTATCATCAAGTTTGAGTTTGTCTAGTTTGCCTAATAGTGTGAAGCGTATTTTATCAAATTAAATAGAAATCGTATTTGTGAGTCTTCTATACCATTGTTGAGTCCATATAGTATTTATTTTCGTGACCATTCTTGCACGAGAAATATTCGTAGGGTGATGATATCTACTACTAGACCTCGTGTGAAAGAAATCATCCAAAGTTTCAAACTGGAATAGTGTGGTCTCAAATCTACAACTGTAGAACAATAAGTAAAGATGGAAATCCCTAAGGAGCTGATCGCCTTATGGAGAGAGCAGAACCATACACATCTACACTTTGGAGCTCTATGACTTGTTCTTACTTTACATAGAAGAAAAGGTATTCCTGCAATAGCCAGGATATCTCTGTTAGACACTGCCTATATAACGTACCAAAATGCTCTTATTGGTACCTTACTAACTACTCTTGATAGAGGAAGTGTCATCTTGACCATAGTACCTGATTTCAACTTCAGGTTGGATGATCCTACTTTGTCTGAACGACTACAAGTTCAGATCCAGATCACTGGAGCAGATCAAGATCCTACCCGTTATGCCTACTCTACATCACCAGCTGATCTATCGTCTACATAATCATGCTTTGGACATAAAATTTCCAAATTCCACTTCGGATGCACTATACATGGTTGCTGATCGATCTAATGATTAGACTACTATCCTACAGATCCCGAAGCAGTTGCCTTCATAGGAGCTTGAAAATTTTATGCCAATAGAATGGATTACCAACTACCAGAAAGTATTCCATGCGCCTCATTAACACACTTTTCATACAATAACTCCTCTGATTTTGAAGACACTGAGAGATGGCTCAGTCAAATCCATCTATACACGGCCCAGCGACGACACGCCTGGTCCTTTAACATTAGGCTCAATCCTGATGATCCAGCCCATTGAACAATCAAATCTACCAGATCTATCATCTAGGGCTAAAAGTCTTAAGATCCAGCCTGTATTTTCTCATACAGAAAGTAAAGACGGTCCTCCTATCCATTATTTCAAATCTAATCGAGATCCAGTCTATGTTAGTTATTGTGGGCATTTTGTATAGGATGTCTACCTATCCATGTGCGAACCAAATTGTGAGATCTATCTCAACCCTGAGTCAGATTCTGATGATGATGATCTAAGATATCAACGGAGAAGGAAGAAGAAGCCAAAGCCCAAATATCGGTGCTTACCTTCTCGTGACTATCACCCTCTTGGTGGTGATTTAGATCAAGACGATCCAAATGGTCTACTCATGATAGAAAGATCCAGACCAAAGTCTCTAAGAGAGATACTCAAGCTGTCTAAAACATGCAGATCTACTAATTCCTATTATGACTCTTACTCCTATACCTTGTATGATGGCAAAGCCAGATGAGGATAACTTTCCTCAGTTATCTAGGAGTAGTGATGAATCACAACGGGTTATCTCAAACCCTTATATTAGAGCGTTAGGAATTACTTCACAAGGAACATTTGCATCAAATTCATCAGATGAAGTGCTTAACTGTCAGACACATAACGCAGTAGCACAGAACAAAGTTCTAAAAAGGATTAATTCCAAGCTGAATGGAATTAGTCAACAAAACCTTGCTATGCATAAGAAAGTCGATTCTGTTTCGGAAAGATACAAACGATGTATCGGTCTTATAAAGCTCAGATTTAGCGTCTTCATGCTGAACTAAAAAAATACATCTCTGCCCATTATATAGGGCCAGAATTTGACTGCAAAGTTCGTGAGATACAAAAGATACAAAGGATTGTACAATAAATGGAAGCTGATAGGCATGCGGTTCAATCTAAACAAATATATGGCTCATCCTCTTCGAATTTTCTAAATAGACAGCCATCTTTTCCTTCTCTTATGTATCAAAGGTATCCAGAAGAAGTTGACTATTCAAAGATATTCAAATTCAATTATCCTTTGATTAGACAGTACATACATCCTCAGACAACTTAAGAGAAACCTCGACGATCAAACCCAAAGTCAACATCTAATCGTGTGCATAAACCTCAAGTTTCTAAGTCTTCTAAGTTTCCAAAAGCGTCATCTTCGTATACACCTTTTGAACCAGAATCACAGTGGAGTAAACCAGTACAGATTCGCACACCACCAGAATCTCCACCACCAATTCAACCTTCCACCTTTGTATCTGGTAAGGATAAAGCTAAACTGCCAGAGTACATAGCTACTCTAACCACTAAATCTCTTGCAAATAATTCCAGTTCTCAATCTGAGAAAACTGATTTGGAAAGGAATACATCTGAAGTCTCTGCAACACCAATTGAGTGTTCATCTGAACACATCTCAGAGTCATCATATGAACCAGTCTCTTCACCCTTGACTGATTCCTTAGCAAACTTTGCTGACCTTTTAGAATTATCTAATGTTCTGATGACTATGCCTCAATATACTAAAGAACCAGAAATCAGTGAAGTAGAATTTGTTGACACTGAACCCTTCAGATTAGAGCTTGCACCTCAAGCAACACCAGTTAAGGCAACTGCACCGCCGACGAATACCAAGCCTACTTCAGGTCTTTGGTTTACATTTGATGATCTACTCCTAAGAAATGGAGAGATAGACTTCATAAATTCGGTGCATGGATTGATTTACAGATGACCAGACCAAATTATCAATTGCCAGATATTTTGTCTGAATTTACATCCAGATTCACCAGTACTTTGCGAGAATGGTGGCAAAGTATTTCAGACTATCAACGTCTTCAGTACATACAATTATCAACAGCTGGAGCACTACTTGGTGTAATTCATAAAGAATTTATTGGTGACTTGCAGTTGATTGACAAAAGAATCCGTCAGGAGTATTTTGCAATGAAATGTTGTTCTTTTGATAAGCGTGATATTCAAAATCATTACAAACACACGATGGAAAGGTATTATCTCTTGAATGGATAGAATGATGATAACTTACATTATACTTTTACATCATCCCTTCCACATGAAATACAACCAGAACTACAATGAGCCATAGTTTCTCTACAAAGAGATATGTCAACAATCTCTCTTGGAGAAATCTATCAGCTTGCTTTAGCTTCTCTTGACAAGCTATGTGATCAGCATACTTTGTTCAGGAATATCCTCAAAGGAGGTCCAGTTCTGAAGCAGGCTTGCAAGAAGCCCTATCTCTAGAAAAAATGCAAAGGTAAAAAGACTTGTGAGTGTCATGGCAAGAAGAAAGCCCATTTATCTCAAGTCTACCACAGGAGAAAGTTTCACAGGAAAAAATAAGGCTTAAAGCCTTGGAAGCAAAACTTCAAAAAGAAGAACATACGCAAAAAGCACAAATTTATAAGGTTCTTCAAGAAATCCTCACACCGGAACAAGCCTCGATGTTTTATCTGTGGAAAGCTAGATCACTTTGCGAATAAGTGTCCTCAGGCAATGAAGAAAGATGTCAAGTTTCTAAAAAAGCTTGAAACTCTTATGCCTATTCATCCTCAGAACAATATTGAAGAAATTCTTATGGAACAATCTAGTGAGGACAGTGATACATAGTTTGCTGTCTCTGTGTTAACAGATGAAGAACGATCATCATAATCATCTGCCTCTTCTAGTGATGATTCATTATAAACGTTACAACAGACATGTATGAAGATAGATCGTACTCCGGTACAATGACCATACGTCCAGATCCAAATCTTTCAGCAAGATAAATATGATAGACCCATCAAAGCCATAGGGTTTATGGATATTGGATCCAGTTGTATGATCATGAAGCCCAATATCTTATCATCAGATGCATAGAAATATTATGAAGAGTATTTTACAGCTATTGATGGTAACTCTTTCAAAATTGGGTTGATAACTAAGAGACGAATTGGCATTCATTTCTTCTCTCAATGTATAATTTGGATTAAAGTAATTGGAAGCAATCTACCAGGCCCATATCTTCTCATTGGGATGGACGCATACAGTAAAGCCTAACCTTTACAAATCCTACCAACAGTCCTCAGGTATCGAAACCTTTTCAGTCCATACACTGACATAAAAAATGTGATTGAGCTTACATAAGTTCTAGCACATTACACTGGACTTCGAGATAAACTGTTGAGCTATTGTCTAGAGTCTCATGCGCAGTTTACTCTTCCATATCCTTTGTGGAAAAATTAAGACTTTTTCATAATTCTACCATTAAAAAAGAATGAGGATATAAACCCCACGAAAGCCACACATCCAAGAATGAATCATGGCGACTTAAAGCTTGCATAAGATGAGTGTGCGGTGTTACTACAACAAGGATTGATAGAGCCCACAAAGTAGGATTGGGGTTGTCAAGCGTTCTATGTCAATAAACGTTCAGAGCAGAAACGTGGAAAGAAACGTCTAGTCATAGACTATAAGCCTCTGAATGCTTTCCTGCAAGATGACAAATTTCCTTTGCCCAAAATTAGTACACAGGTACTATTTCTTAAGGAGGCTGTTATATTTTCAAAGTTTGACCTTAAGGCAGGATTTTGGCAATTGGGTATTCACCCTGAAGAACGTTACAAGATTGTATTCTGCATTCCCAATGCTCAATACCAATGGACTGTGATGCCCTTTGGACTTAAAGTGGCATCATCACTGTTTTAAAAGTCCATTACAAAAATCTATGAGCCTATCCTCAATAGTGCCTTGATCTACATTGATGATATTTTACGATTTTCAACAACCCATGAGGAACATCAGGCCCTTCTTCAGAGATTTTTGGACCTAAACCAACAGTATGGGATAATGCTTTCAACCTCGAAAAGCACTAATGGAATAACAGAAATAGAATTTCTTGGAATGCAATTCAAGGATGGATTCTATCAGCCAGGCCTACATATTGCAAAAGAATTACTGTAATTTCCTGATGAAAATCTCATAGTTAAATAGATTCAACAATTCCTTGGAATTGTTAACTACATCAAAGATTTCATACTACATATTGCAGCCTTCACATCAAGCTTATCTAAGCTCTTACGTAAGAATCCACCAATGTGGGGAAAAGAACAAACAACAGCTGTCAATCATCTTAAACAGCTCTGTCAGAAAATTTCACCTTTGAAAATTTTTGAACCAAGACTATCTCACTCTCAGACAGATGTTGGTCATACCACTGTAGATACAACAGCTTTATCTACACTACTCCGACAATATCCACCATGGCCGCCAGATGCTTTTTCTCTCTATAAGTATCCTTCTTCTCTTCGGCCTACAAACTTCATTGAGTTTTCTAGTTCTTAGCAAAATTTTCATGAAAAACCCAAAAAGATGGATAGCCCTTCTCTTTTTGCTTTAACCAAAAAAGCTTATCCTCCTATAGCTAGTTCTCCCACTAGTCTCTTTGAAGTTGCCTCACTCGTAGTAGTTTATTCTATTACTTGCATCTCTTTTTGCATGAACATAATTCCCTTGGAAATCCTACTATGTTCAATATCAAAGCACCCTACCTTAAAGTGAATCTTCTTCAAGAACTTTAGTCTGAAAACACATTATGGTATTTCTGGGCACTTTTTGCCCTTTATGCTTATGCTTTTACAGTCTCTCCACTTCAACTGTATCAAAATCTTTGTGATCCTAATAATGGAAGTTCATTATTATGGACCTTATTAGAATGGTTTCAGCCATTAGATCAATGGAAGCATCAATGTTATGTCATTATCCAACAACATCGTCTATGGACATCCTCTGCTAGACGACAAATTACACAGTGCTTCTTCATTATTCATCGCCCATACAGGGAATCACATACTGGTCTATTTTATACAGAGCCACGTGTCCAGTTTTGGCATGCATCTTATATTGGCCACGTCATAAAGAAATGTCTTAAATTCTTTAAGAAATGTTCTTAAAGAAATTAATCATTTTCTAGATCTACCAGTATTGACTACATCTACTAGACCACATATTGGAGAATTTATGCCTAGTGAACCTGAAGCACCAGAAGTTGATATTCTTGGTTCCAATAGTCCTGAATATGATACAGAGTCAGACGACATCACAAGAATAGTCTCTGACACAGCAGGACCTTCTCAATCTTTTAATGCAGAATTCCAAGATGCTCAAAATCTAGTGAAAATAGTCCAAGCATCTCTGATTATGAAATCGATCATCTCCTGCACAAATTCCATCAAGTTGAGTTCAGTAAGAGAAAAAGATCTTTTGATGACTCAAGTGATCCAAATTCTCCATCTAATCTTAACTTAAAAACTTGCAGGCTAAAAATTTTTCAATTTCTTGATAAGTTTCCTTTACCCTTTAACTTAACTTTAAAAACTTGCAGGCCATAAGATCATATACTGAAAGATAACTCCTTGATTTAAACTAAAAAGCCACTATGTTTTAGGAGACTAAGCTCTTTGGCTTAATTTGAAAACTAATAAGCTAAAAGTCTTAGGTTTAATAGAAATCTCTTTAACTCCTTGACATTAAATAAAAATCTACATGATAAAAAGTATCAAATGTAAAAGAATTGTCCTAAACTCTCTAACAAAATTTAAAAATTTAATAAAATAAAAAATATAAAAATTAAGAGAAGTCTCCGTAGATTCCTTTGAACTTAAAAAACTACGATATAAAGTAATAAGTCAAAGAAAGTTCTTCTTAACTACCTATCTTAACTTAAACTTGTAAAATATAAATTTTACACGTTTAAATGTCTTTGCTTTCCATTTTAGCTTAAAAGTATATAAACTCAAAAGTCTCAAGTTCAAGAGACTAAACTCAACAATTTTAACTTAACAACACGTAAGGATAGGCATCCATATTCAAAATTTAAAGGAAATATGCATTACAAAACATCTTTGTGTATAATTAGAACATTATGATATGCATGAAAAAAGTTACAAGTCATTGCCAACCTCTAAAGTAGAAATATATAAGAAATTGGAGAGAAATAGGCATTAATATTAAAAAATCCATTAAAAGAATATACAAATTATCTATACATATAAAAGCCCCTAAACATCCATAAAAATTGCACCTTCTAAAATTATAGGGAAAGAATGAAAAAGTAGGACTATAAAAGAAGTTAAGTGGATAGAGGTTGCTATCACCTACCAATAACTATAACACCATTCGTGTAAAATCTATCCTTAAGAACTCATCAAGATCTTTAGTCTGTAGGTTTTCAAACTCTGAAGAGGTATTAAAATATCTATATTTGTAAAAGATAGGTCATAATGCTTTTTGAAGCTAACTTATGACAAGTCTCGAAGCATTGGCACTGATAAAACTATTACAGTTTTAATTTTGAAAGGTTTTGATACTATAATAGAGATGAATACTATCATACTTAAAATTGTCATCCTTATACCACTACTATTAGTCCTCTTAGGCTTAGCAATTGGGCCAGGTTTAGGTTGACTAGACCTCAAGCCCGAAAACAACATCATTTATAAAAAATTTCATTTAGTAAAATAAAATGTTAGGTCAATCTGGCTATGGCCTAGACTCTAGCTCGACCAACCTCAAGTTTAGTCTGGTTCAACCTATTTCCATTTAGGGCTTACTTTAAGTTAGCAATTTCCACCTTCAAAGCTCCAATTTCCTTCCCCTATGCAATGATTAACTAGTTATGCTCCTTTTCAATTAGCACCTTATCCTCTTTAAACCTATCATACTTTTCACATAAGGTGAGATAGTTTTCCTCCATCTTATTCCATGTTTCTTCATCTTATATAGTTCATCATAAACTTTTTAAAAGCTTATAAAGATGAAAGTTCACATAAGGTGAGATAGTTTTCCTCCATCTTATTCCATGTTTCTTTATCTTATATAGTTCATCATAAACTTTTTAAAAGCTTATAAAGATGAAAGGAACAACTACAAAGACCTACATAAAGGAGGAAAACAATAAAAAGAACATCCTCACCAAATCCAAAAAATCACTTTAAGTATATGAAAAAGAATTTCAATTTTGTGTCTCAGCCTTTGCCTTATCAACAAAGGTGATGATCACTATATATGACCTTCTACTTATTTCTCTCTCAAGATGAGAATGCAACCATACACTTCTTTTTAGCAACCGTCTTAACGATCTTTTTTTCTCCAAATTCCTCATGGTTACAAATGAATTATAAAGTTTAAATAATGAAAAATTATATGGAAAGAAGAATAATAAAGACATAATTTTCCTACAAGACATCTCTTTTCTTTATAGACTTGGTTAACTTAAGAGAACTTTATGATAGAGAAGAGGAAGAATATGGCCAACTTATCTTTTAACTTATATTTGCAAGGTTATACTCTCCTTCTTCCACTTGTTAAACCTTTCATCTAAAAACTTGACATGATCCTATAATCTTATAAGCTTGAGTCACTTGAAATAAATATAAATTTCTTCAATCATATGGCCTTTCATGAAGTAAATCATCTAATAATCACTAAGTGTTCTCAAACTAAACTAGTTAGATTAAAGGTTATGGGTCTAATATGATTCATAAATCTAAATATTGTATGAATGGGAGGAATTGGCCTATAGTATAAAACCATAAAGCTTAAAATGATAAACCATACATGCATTTTGAAGTTATCTTGGGGATATGCTTGCTTGAATAACTATATCTACTATTGCAGGGTGTAAGGGAACTATAAGATTGCATCTCATTAGTGTTATTGTAATTGATAAAGCAAACACACATAAGAGGGGGGGTAGGGGT